>JAPMIB010000028.1:0-600000 GCA_034770305.1 Trichogramma dendrolimi | reverse complement strand
GAATTAAACTTGTTTTGCGTGTAAGTAGTCACACATTATGTATCAAAGTATCAGTATCAGTAGGAAATGGCTTTATCAGAACTAAAAATCAATACGAGTCAGAAAATCATGTTTTTTCAATTTAACTTCAATTGAAATTAATATTATTCTTAAAAATGAATTCCAGCCCACTCATTTCCAACCACGAAATAAGTTTTTCGTATTTAATCTTTATCACAATCTACAATAGGTACATTTCATCCCAATACAATTGGAATTACACCTTTTTGAGGTAATACTTTAAACACGTTAAATGCACACAGATATTCAGACATATAAGCAGACAGTTTTTATCGTAAATCCGATCTATTTAATAATTATATAAAGTAAATTGACTTATAAAATCTGATTCAAAAAGTTATGCAGAATTATGCAGAAGTGTTTCAATAATTTTGTTGTTTTAAGTATCGACGCTGCAAGCATGAAATATTCAAAAAAGCATAATAGCTTGAGTAAACTATATCACGAAGCTAGCACAAAATAGTGTCTCAGTTTTGAAATTACAATTGCTCAGGGGCAGTAATTTTTCCATCTTGAAATTCCTAGCCAACGATCCATCTCTCTTGTGGCGCTCTCCATCACTGCCCAGTGGTAGTTGTAGCAGCAGTAGTAGTTGTGTGTTTTTTCTCGGTTTCCTCGATGCTCGGCCAGTGGCCGGGGTTAAGGGAACTGGAGGTGGGGGAGCTATAGAGGGGGTCGGGTCGGGGGGGCTGGGGGTGGGCGCGCCATCACACGCGAATTTGTACATAACGTCCGCGAGGCGCGCTCGAGCAATAACTCGCCGCCATAAAAGCCATCGACAAATCAAATTTTGACGTGATTCACTGGCCGACATAAATTTCAGGATGCTGGCCGCGCTCGTACTTGCTCATACTAGCGGGCCAGGCAAGCCGCTCCGCAGAACTAGAGATGCCGGTGACGTGGACATGTGTTTGTCCCTCGCTCTCGCAGCTATATAGTTTCTCTTTCGCGCAGTACTTCCAACCTCGAGCTATGCGCTGTATTATAGCTATATAGGTGCTTTTGCTCGTCTCTGCTATCTCTGGGCTCGCGGCCGCAACTGGCCACTCTTTTGCGCCGTCCTTTTCTATCTTCGCTTTTTTATTTCATCCCTTTGATTTATTACTTTTTCATTTTTTCATCTCTCTTTGATTTTTTCCAACGTACTTGGCAGCTACACCGAGTCCGGCTAGTTTATGGATCGAGGTCGGGGCCAGCTCGGACAAAAGAGACGGACCAAGAGACGAAATCATGGCGCGAAAATTTTCAACTTTACCTATAGTATACGCGTGAAGTAGACGAGCTGTTGATGTGCTCGCTGACGAGCGCGACCGACCCAAAGTCTTTTCAATTAAACTCACAAGCCAGGCAGCGATTCGGTCAGTAGCCCAAGTGCCATTTATCATTCGTATGGCTACGACTATTCTGCAGATCTATAATAATTTTTCATCTTCCACTTGGTGCGGGAAGCGCATGTACGACCACGCTGCGCTTCGGTCAGAACCACGAATGCGTCCATCACGTAGTTTGCTTTTCAGGCGAGCCGCAAGCGCCAACTCGTTGACGTTTGGTCAGTGAGTTTTGTGCGGTCGATCGCGACAATATTTATCGCGGGTCGTGGCTGCAAATTTTGGTGGACGCCGTTTGAAAAAAAAAAAAGAAAAACAAGGACGAGCCCAGAAGCGAATCGATCTCTCGGACAAGTGCTCGACGTCAAGGGCGGATACACTAGCTCGACAGTAGGGCAGTGCATCATCCCGCAGTGTGCGCGGCTAACTAGACACATGCGCGCGTCGCACTTCATCTCCGGCCTCGGTGCAACGAAGCACTCGGACTTTTTCATCGGCTATTGCAGCTCTCCGCAGTTGCGGGGGATATTTGAGCGATGGCTTGGCCGGCTCTCGCGCGAACCTCGATCTACAGCTGCACATGTGGATGCCGTGCCGTATCATCGAGCCATCAAATACTTCGAGTGCAGATTTATCGCTCGTCCCGCCGCTCTAGTGTTACGATACAGACTACACGTGCCATTTGTTTTATACGCCACAATAGACTCAACGCAAGCGTCAGCCCGCTGATTTATTGGCACGTGTCGATCGATTTCATCGTGCTAGCCGAGCTACCATCTCAGATCGTGCGCTTAATCGTTTGTAATTATTGCAACTTTCGAACTAGATGCATCTATAGCAAATACTACTTTTCGAATTCCCTCGTTTATGCATCGACGTTTTCAAAAGTTTTCATCGCTTTCTACGGTGTCCCGCGAGAAATTGTTTCCATGCGTGCCGCAATTGGACTTGAGGCGTTGCTCGAATGAAACTAGAGAAATAAGACTCCAAGTACCCGCGGCGAAATTTTCAATTCCAGCGCCTCGCTCTGTGTGCTTGCGCGTCGAGAAAGCGACAAAAAGAGGAGGCTCGAGCTTTTCTTATGTCTGAGCTTTCTTCGAGAAACGAGCTACTTCAGCAGCTTCTTATGTCGCCGACTTTTTATGGATAATGAAAACAAGTGACAAAGAACATCTTCTGAAAAACTGTCTTTTTTTGAAACTAAAAAAGCCATTGTGCTAATACTCTCCGCGCTGCTTTTTGAACTTTGTCTCGGCTTTAAAGAAATTTCTTCTTTTCTTCGATAAAATCTATTGCAAAATTTCACGATTCACCGTTTAAGTAATGTTCGCCTCGAGAATACTCAATATACAGACGCATTATACACTTTTTTTTTAATTCAGTAATTTCAATATAAGCAAAGTATTTAGCTCTATCTGGTTTTATTTCGTAGTTTACCCGATAGATGGCGATCGCAGTGCCAGTAGTTTGGAAATATAATAAAAGCTACCTAACATTTTCTTTGATATTGAAACAAAAAACGACTGACATTCCTTCAATAAAAAATGGCCGCATTTATGTGATGGAAAAATCATTCGAATGAATAGTTGTATAAAGTTTGAAGCGGATCAAGTGGTGGTGTTGGATTTAAAAAAAAAGTTAGTGGGCTTACGTGGATGGACATGAGCCATAAAGTGTCGAAGCTGTTACATCTGTTTCAAGTAATTCTCGACCGAACAAAGTGAAGCAGGTCGTGATCGATGTAACTCGCCTAGAACAGAGTAACAAAAAAGCCAATTCGCAGTCATGTATCAGAGTTTATCCGCAAGTGCAGTATTTTAAAAACAAAAGCTTTTTAGTACATTGAGTTTGCGTAAATAACCAATGGTTGCATCGGCTCTATGAAAATAAGTGCCAGTGCTAGGACAAGTGCCGTTACAACTGCTAGCAACTAGAGCAGAGGACGTTGAAAAAAATCATTTCAGGCCGTAATTCAGGGCCAAACGTGGCGCGTCCCCGCCTAGCTCGGAGCTTTAGTCTGATCCTGCGGAAAAGCCGGGTGTCACCAAAAACACGATCCAGTCCAACAAGCTAGGTACAGGTAAAAAAAGCCTCCATGAAAATCAGAGCACGAATAGCACAGATCCGGGCAACAAATTTTTTTTTGTTTAAAAAAAAGAAAATAATGGCTCGAACGCGTACGCGGGATAGGGAATAGCTATCAGAGTCGAGCCAGTCAAAGCAGGCGTCGCGCGAAAAAACAAACGACAACAAGGTGAGCCAATGGAGGGCGACTGCAGGCGTGACACGAAATAATAAATATGAAGAGAGAGAGAGAGAAAAGAAGAGCGGCAAGCTGGTGGATTTGTCGAGGAGCTCGGAAAGGATTCTCGGATTTGGGTTGCGCGATCGGCCGTGGCTGTGCGCGATTTGGCCGGGAGCTTGCAACGGAAAGCGAGCTGCGGAGTTTACGGGCCAAGCGTGACGTAGACGCTCGAGAGGTAGATACAGGCAGCTGCGGCGCGCGATACTTTGCACGAGGCTGCAATGTTATATGGAGAGAGCGTGTGCGCCGCGGCTAATTTGTTCCTGCACAATAGTCACGTGCCGCAGCCTCGAGCTTGCGTACACTACCTTGCGTATACTAGCTCGCGCAGCCGACTACTGCTATCTCGGGCTCGAGCGACCATATCTCACTTTGCATGTGAGCATCGAGACAGCAATACCATAATATAAACACGTGTAATCGCGATTCGCGTCTATATCGCCAGACAAATAGACAACGTTATGCCTTGCAGATAGCTGCTGAATCGTCGCTAATTTACATGTATAGAGAGCGCGGATACGTCTGAGCTCTCGTAGCTTCGACGAAAAGCCTCAGCTTTACCATTGTCTAGGCCAAGTGTATCGATGTAGCGAGGGGCTGGATTTTATGCAGCGAGCCACGCAGTATTCGTAAATTATGATCGATACGACTCGAGACGCGCCAAACGTCAATTTTCCAAGTAGTTGCGGCGCGATTTCGCTGCAAGGAGCCGTACACAACTCGTAAGTCTGCAAACGTTTGTACACCGAGACAAAGACGCGATCCAGTTGAGACTTTTTTGTACAGCGAGCTAACTCAGCCAATAAGACGAGAGGCTAAAAACGAGTAGTGCAGTCGTAGTTCGGGTCAGGCGAGTCGAGCACATCGCTCGAATCTCAGCCATCTCTCGAGCGCACAGCGTCACGCGATCCGCTGCTGCTGTTGCTTTGCGTCGGCTGCCAAACAAAAGTCGCAACTCGAAAGTCGAAGCAGAGGCCCATAAGGGCGATAAGGTCTGGCAGATAGGCGAGGATCGTCGACGAAACGAGTGCAGCGTACGCGAGAGAGTACAAAGTCATCAAGTCCTTGTCGCGCATTGGATGTTGCTCGCGGAAGAGTACGAGAGAGCTCGAGATTTGCCAGGTTCCCGAGTCAGTTATCTCGAGCAATTAATATGATTGAGGAGACATCTCTCACGTCTCGGTAATATCCAGCAATGGCCCAAGTTCTGATTGCTTCTCCGGCCTCGACGCGTTATATATACATATAGCTATCAGCGGCAAGCCTCGGCCTCGTGATACGACTCGCGTACCTACATGTATAGCTCTCTCCCTCTCTCTTTCTTCCTATCTAGCTTTCAGTTGTGCGCTCGAGCCTCGACGTTCTGCGGCTGAGGCATACACACACACACACACTCGTAGAAGCAGTCGTCCCAGTGCGAGTCAACGAAACTGATATTGTCTTTGCAATGCCGCAGCAAAGGAATGACCCTTTACTCGTCTAATGGCCGGGTTTCGTGCTCTCGCTCGATTTTGAAAGTCTAGCCGAGCATATCGCAGTTGGAGCTATGTTTTACAATCGCATTTCGCCTGGATTCTTGGGACGTGAAACAAGCTGCGGAGGAGCAACGGCCTTATTATACGTATACGCTTCGGAGCTGCTCGCGAGAGTTTGCTGTTGGCAGCGAGTTTTTTCGGCCGTGTCAGCGATACGATGCTAAACAAGATGCAGATGCACGTACGCACGCATAGATATTGTTTTGCCTGGATATATAATAAGAAAGAGAGAGAGAGAGAGAGAGAAGAGAGAAGAGCTCGTAACGAGGCCTTCCTGCTGACGCGTACGTGCATTGCTGCCGAGTGCCCTTATCGTCGCCGTCTGGCAAATTCTTGCCGCTCGCTTTGGCTTGGGCGTTCGACTTTTTTCCTCGCTGCTCTCTGCTCGTCGTTATGCGCCAATCCATGTGTACTCTCATAAGACGCAGCTCCCCTTCTTCTTCTTCTGCTCGCGATCCAACTCCAGACGAGAATAAATACTTTGATTTTCCAACGACGAAACGACTCGCATAAGCGATTTTAGCTTCTCGCGTCTCGCTCGAACATGTTTTATCCTATTTATGCCAACGATTCCTACGAAATGTGTATATTGGCGAATTCGAGCCGAGAAAAGGAGCAAAGATCGTTAGCCGATGACAAGACAAGTCGCTCGATTCGTGTCGCAATGTCGCGATGGCCAGTAATTGTTAGCCGAGCTATTTTTGTGCTGGCCGCTGCAGCGCGCGAGCTACGGATGAGCCCGAGACAGATCCAGCCTTGTAAATGCTCGCTACGTGCTCGCTCGGCCAAGCTCGAGTCAGCGTATATAAAACAAGCTGCTTGCGAGCATTTCTAGCGGCCATCGGAGTTTGCCCTGGCCAGAGCTGCAGAATCAGCTAAGCGTATAATATGAGCGTGTAATCTTGTGTCAACAGCGGCGCGCGAGCTTTCGTTAATCATCCGACGCATTTCGAAGAAAAAGCTCCGCTACTCGCCCTCCCTACACACCGACCCGACTGACCGATGCGATCTACTGTTTTCTCATCCGATTTTACGGTAATGACGCGAGGATCTTTCCGTAGCTCGCTTCGCGTGTGTCCACTTTTAGATAAGGCCAACAGTCGAAAAACAGGAAAAACAGGAAAAAAGGAAAAAAGAATTGGGTAAAGAAAGGAAAATCTGCAGCTCGGTCACATAGCTGTGCAGCGATAGGTATGGGCTACTCGCACTGATTACTCGAGACTCGTCTCATATTTTCTCTCTAGCTGCGAGCACGCGCACGAGTATATATACATGGTCGGTTTTGCACACACCGCTACGAGCCGAGCCAAGTGATTTAAATCTGGCACGCTGCAATAACGGCGCCTCGTATGGCATAATGAAAATGAAATTTTTTTCTCCATCATGATTTTTAGGCTGCGGCATAATCAAGGCGCAGCTATACGGCTATATATGTGTTTCGTGCAAGGCACAAGGGGTGCGCAGGACTGAAACTGCGGCCCGTTGGGCTAATCTATCTGGCTCAGCTGCAGCTCTCTCTCTCTCTCTCTCTCGTAGAGCTATATCGTAGATCGTCGCATTCGCTGGATCGGGCTTTTATTAGGTCGACTGATTGCTATATAGAGAATAGTGGCGTCGAGTCGCGTTCGCAGTTTAATCGGCGACAATCAAGTTTGAGCCTGGGAGCCGATTGGCCTGGCCGCAGAGCCGCGCAGCTATATACACAAACTAGCCGGCCGTATAGCCGCACGGCACAGCAGTAGCAGCTATAGCTCGATACACGTATGCTGTTTAAGTGTACAAACGTATAGGTGTGCGGTCTAGAGAGGCAGAGGCGCGCAGTGCCGATATGATGTGCTGCTAAATGCCTCCCCAACTGCATATGTATGAGAGAGAGAGAGAGACGTGCAATCTCGCTGCCACGAAGCCGGAATGTGTATACAGAGAGGTCGACCAACTCGTCCCCTTGCCGCTTGCCACTTGCCACTTGCTACTTGCATTGCAGCGGTCGAGCGCAGTAGCGTGTCATTACTCGTCATTATCCAGCTGCCAAATCGCTCAGCGGTATGACTATCCGTGCGAGCTATTCTCTCCGAACGTCCCTCGCCTCTCGTGTTTACGTGTACGCGTGTAGGAGCGACGCAAAGTACTCACGAAGGGAGCATGTAGATATTTACTAGCTTCGCAGCGGGCCTGCAGCGATACAGAATTCTGCTCGGCTCGAGCACTGCAGCTTCGCACTGGTCGTGCTTTGTTTGACTCAGTGCCGCTGCACTTGTTAAGCTCGGCTCCTGCTGCAGACACATCGCTTCGCTTCCAGCTCATTTCAAAGCAATCTCATTGTAAAGCAGCTTTGCTTTCTTTAATATAGTATATGGATTGTCTTTCTGATCATTGCCGATCATTCGATTGAAGTGAAACGCTGCTAATTGAAACAAGTCATTGAAAGAAAATGGACGAAGCTTTCGAATAGCGAGCTTTTCAAAAAGCTCAAATGAAATAGAAGGTTTCGCATTGCTAAAGTTTCTTGTCCTGTACATGTAAGTGCAATCGAGTCTCGACTTCACTCTGAAGCAGTGCAAAAGTTTGCCTTCAAAGAGAGTGCGAAAAAAGCCGAAGAACGAGCTGGTCCACTCAAGATTCTCGCAAATATCTGGCAAATATCCGCCTATTCGGACTGGCGCAGCTGGCCCCGGCGGGCTCGGCGCGTCGTACGTGAGCAGTACAGTATAACTCGTGCGCTGCGCATATAACTCGTGGGCAACGGCTAAAGAGGCCGATGCTATTGGCAGCCGAGGCTGTAGAGGCCATAAGTCGACATGATGGATGCTTGACAGGCCGAGCGCAAGGCAAGTCCTCCGCTGGCCGCTTCGAAGCTCTCTCACATATAGCGCGGAGCTTGAGCTGCTCTGGCAGTTATAGTAAATTATGGCCCGAGCAAGCCTTACGGGAGCTGAGAAAGCCATCGGACCTCTTCGTCGTCCTTGTCCACGTTCTACATTGTGTCCGTCGTCTTGGGCGCACTCCGAGCGGCTCTCCTAGCTCCCGACGCAATAACAACAAATCTTGCCCATATTAATTCCTTCAATGACGTATATAACTCTCAACAAATGGCATCGATGCCGACAGCTACTCTCGATGGCCGCATATCTCGACGCTTATCTGCCATTTTTATCGTCAACTGGCTGCAAGAAGGATCTCTCGGGTTCGATCGGTCTCTCGCTTTAGTGCTTTTTGTCCTTTCGCAAAAATGCCTCGCTATCCCCTGCGTGCGCTTTTGGCACATAGAGATAGGATATAATGGTTAGTCGGCGGCCCAATCGCGCGCTCGTGCAGGATCTGCATGCGTCGTCTCTCTCTCAATGATCGCACATCGCCTTTAAATCATCGACTGTTGTATTATCTGTTATTGGCAATGCAATTAAACGTTTATATTCGCACGCTTTAAAGGCAACTGCGCGCGGATATTATAGACAAACGCTCGGCCAGTCGGCTGCAAGCTGCGCTCGTCTGCCTCGAATTAGAGGATTCGCGCCAACAAGCTGATGCTCGCTCGTTTTCTGCCTTTATATAAAGAGATCCAAATATCTGCTCGCTACCCCCTCGGCTTGTCCTAAATTTCATGCCTAGCACGAGAGAAGCGGCTGTTTAAACAGCGGCGCAGCGCAAATCTCACTTTGTCCTCTCTGCTCGCGCGCCTGTGTATCGCGTGTGGCTAATCATGAACATTTGCAAATGCTCTACCAGAGAGAGACCGAGGGAGGGAGCCAACGCAGCCAAATGTGCGCTCGTTATTGCGCATTCGATTATAATTTACCTTTTTTCTCTTCTCTCACCAAAGTAATTCGAGCGTGTCTGATTATCCTTTTGTACCCGTTTAGGCATCATTTCTCTCCAATGTATATTCCATTATTATATTTTATCGTCAATTATTTCTCTCTTCGTGATAAAATATTTTCAGCAATTTCATATTACCATGTATGCATTGAAATAATTAATTAACAATGAGCTCGGCTGCATGTAATTAATACCATCACATGCAATTAGTGCGTGCAAAAAAAGATCATCTTGGAAGCGTACTCGCGCGTTCAATGTAATCTCCAACAGGCCGATTCACGCAATTAGAAGGCACCGCGTGATAAGACCATAAGGCCAATAAGATGCCTGCAGTAATGGCACCTAACGGCCTTGAAGCAATTATCTCGTTTTCGAACGCTCGGTATTAAAATCCATATGGGTCTTAAACTCCAAGGAAGGCAAATAAAGGTAAACATATTCCAGTTGAAGAGGAGGGGCTTGCAGCTGTACACGCAGAAATTGCTCGAAGGAGAATCTTGTCGAGGCAGCGCCACCGAGTCGCACCTGTGAAATTGTCAGCTAAAAGCTTTCTTCGACGCGCGGCTACATACAATTTTACGCTAAAGTAATTCGACTAATCTCTTCCTCGGTAGCGAGAGTATGCCACAAGAATGTGATTGTATTCCAATCGAACTTTTTCCCACAGTGGCAAGACAATTTGCCAAAAAAATCGTTTGTTCGTCGCTCGATTACGTGTTAATGTTTTGCTCTTTTCAGCCACCGACTCGAGCTTAATTTCGAATGCGATTATACAATTTTTCAATGAAGCATACGCACATCGGGTCTATTGGGCTTTTAAACGAAAGTTGGCCGCTAAACAGCATAATATCATCGGAGAAAATCAAAAGTAGCTCGCTGGTTAGATTTCCACGAGTAAACGATATAGCAAGGTAGAGAATTAACTCGCAGTCGCGCAGTCGCAAAAGAAGAAAGTAAGACGACAATATGAGGGGGAAGGGGAGCTGTAAGGAAGGCGCCGGCTTAAGGTGTTGAATCATAACAAGGACTTAGTGGCCGAAAGCTCAGGCGCGCGACAAGAAGTCTCGAGTGCTCGAGTCTCATTGGCTGTGTGCTCATGTATGTGCGAGCAGCGACGATGTTTGGGAAGCGCAACTGGTATTAGCGAGTCGAGTTTTTCTCATTCCCATTCCATATTCATGACTCCTTCTGGTCTTAAAAATGAAATACCCAAGAGGCAAGTGCAAGACGATCGTCATATATTCACCCGAGCGCTGCGACGACTGAACACTTTTAAATGCCTTTTTTTTCTTTCTTCTTGCTTCTCAACGCTGATAATTGTTGTATTATGATATTTTTCTAACAAATTTATTAAATTTCCATTATAGATATGGAGGATGATTCGGAGGTCGGTGCAGAGGTGTCGGTCGACGGTGAAAATTTGCGGAGGTCCGAGGATCGAGCTACGAAGCCAAGCTCGAGGTCGTCGACGTCGCTGCCAAGTATAAGGATTTACGATGCAGCTGGCAGATCGAAAGCAGGCGCGCTTCGAGGGATTGCAAATCCCTCGCGTTGAGGATCGCTGATAGCAAGTTTTATGTCGGACATTAGTAGCTCTGGGCGTGGCTATTTGACTGGTAGACGCGACGCGGCTCCCTTTTCTGCTTTTCTGTAGAAGCCGAGTCTCGAGAAAGTAGGTGTAGGTAGCCATGCCAGCCATAGAGTATAGCGTGGCAATATAGCCGAAGCAGTTGCAGCAGCAGTAAAGTTGCAAAGAGGGCCATGCAATAAATTAGCTCAAAATGAAAGACAAATCGCCTCGAAGCTGTCCGCCCGCGAAAGCAGCGCAGCTGATAGAAGATCCCGATCGTCTCCGACGACTATACATAATACAGAGTTTCGATCCAATAGCTACATCTAAAGAACATCCAAACAGTCCGATACACTTGGACATGCGACAGAAAGTTTACAGCAGTGGAAAATTATCTCAAACGCGCACTTGGGATGAATAAATGAGTCAATGCGCGTCTCGTCTTTATTTTGTGCAGAGTCGAGCAGCCGGACTAGCAGCAAGTCGGAAAGGCTACGTTCTAGATTGTACAACGATGTGTGTATATATATATATACGTATCGTGAATTACGATCGAGCCGCTGCTCGACTCCACTACGACTACGCCGACTAGCCGCTCGCCACTGCAGAGAGTTACTCGGGCGGATATAGCTGGCGTATACGTCGGAATAGCAGTGAGGAGAATTGAGGCTGCGTGGCACGTCTTGTCTGCCTGCAGTATGAAAGAAGAAGTGAAGTTGCTCCCGGGAGAGTAGAGCGAGGCCGAGCTTGCCTAGCTCGAAAGCAGCTTGGCCGCCGCCGCCGCCGCTGTAACGAAAAAGGAAAGCTCGGCAGCGAGCGAGCGAGCGAGACAGGACCTCGTCAGTCTTTCTCGCCAATTTCTTCTTTCCGTCCATTTCGATTTTTTCCTCTCCTCTTTTCGTCCTCGAGCTCGAGCTTTCTTTCGCCGCCTGTCAAACTTCCTTTGGCTGACCTTTTTTCTTTCTTCTTACACGGCTTTTCATTTTCTTTCTCTGCGTCTTCTCGGGCTGCCAGTCGACTTGTCGACTTGACGGACGTCTGTCAAGCCACTTGGGACTCGTCCTCGTCCGAGGCCAAAGAGAGCCAACTGCACATAGTCTCGCGCAAAAAATAAACGCCCAACAAAATGCCATAGAGAAAAGAGAAATAAAAAAGTTGTGCTAGTCGAGCGACCGCACAAAAGTCCAACTGCGACTAGATTTAACAAAATGAAGAGTCGAAGCTCTGTGCTCGACCTTTTTTTCTCGCGCAACTTCTTCTCTCGGCAGAATCGACGAGTCGAGACGTTTTATCAGTAACTCGACCGCGTAAAACACCTTCCTTCTCTATCTTCTTGAGACCAAGTTTGTTACTTTATTTTATAATTTTTATAAATAGTAGCTCTCGAGAGTTTTGACCTAGGGCAACTTCTCAATAGTGAACTTGGTCAAATTACAAATACTCGCATCATTATTTCATCACCTTTTCCCACTTTTCTACTTTAGAGCATCTGACTCGGCTGCCAGGGGGCGCAGCGCCACGAAAAACTCGTGCCCACAAGAAAAAGAGTTGAGTTGAGAGTATTAGTATAACTTCAAGTAATCATTTCCTTGTTATCGCCGTCAGCTTCAAGCGTGCTGGGAGCTTCATCACTACTCCATTCGATCTCGTTTGTTATTAGTATCTTACGTTACTTTAGTACGTTGTGTCAAGAACCCCGAAGAAAATGTGAACGAAATAATCCAATTTTGTAATAAGATTATTTTTCCATTCACACTCTCGTTCTATTCTCTTTGAGGCTCGAGTTTCTAGACACTACTGCTGTTGGTCACTCGGCTATAAAACCGATCGTAATACTTATTCGGGACGAGATTTTTAAATTGTGTTTGCATACTGTCGACGAGCTTAACGTACCACACACGTTTACGACGACTCGATGCGATCGTTACTCTTGTTACACAAATTTGTTACTTTATTTTATAATTTTTATAAATAGTAGCTGAGAGCTCCAAGTTGAAAGTTATTTTCTTTAATCGCTAATGCAATCAATTTTTCCGTCCATCGATAGTCGATACATGATCGACTGGAACAAGCCCATGTCGTTGTTCTCGATCTTGAATCGAATGGTACCGTAAGTGGATTTTTGTGTCGTGGACTCGGAGACGAGGAAAAAAAAACGAACATTCCATGACGGGAGGACGAAGCAGCGCACAGGCACAGGCAGCGAATGAACGGCAACTCGAAAGCTCATAGCCTCTGACAAAGCAATTTGCCTAAAAAGCTCATCAGCCGACTGGGAGAGGATGTGTCGTAACTGCACTCATCGGTGCAGTTTTTCAGGCGACCGGGCGCATAAGTCAGCGGGCCATGGCAGCTGTGGCTCGTCGTCGAGCGCGTCCGTGTTAACAAGTTTTGGGAAAGAGGGGGAAGGGGGGCGCTCGTATCGTGCGCCGCCTGGCAGCTCGCATCTCGCCCAAAGAAACGTTTTCATTCGAGCTTTATCACGCGAAGCCGGGCCAGCCACGCGACGACAAATCAACTGCGTCTGACGTGATTAAGCGTCGCGCGTTGGCGCGAATATCCTGGCCGATCGATGCCTGCGCGCGAGAGCTCCGCGTATCGCAACAAAAGCACGCGGAGCTTGCGCTCGCTTTTCCGCACTCTCGGCGAAGAACAATATTCGAGGGTGACGAGCGACTACGCGATACGATCTTGGGCTGGTCGAAAAACTAGACGAAACAGGTAAATTCAAAGTAGACGAAGTCGGTGAGAGAGTTGGACAGTGCGTCGATGCGATCGGGCTCGCGAAGAAGTATAGCCGAGGCGGGTGGCGAAATGTTTTTGAGCTGTGCCGAGAGTAGAGTAGCTAGTAGAGGGGAAGAGAGAGAGAGAGACAGGGGCTGCTGTAGGCACATATAGGCAGTATATTACTCGGAGAAAAGGCGAAAGGTTCGATAAGCGTGCTTATAACGATAGGCAGCGAGGCGCAGGCTCATAACGCGCTCGTCGTGCTCGTCCCAGTGGGGGAGTATTCGGGCGCTTATGCGCGTCTCTCTATAGTCTGTATATATATATATAGTAGTGTACATAGGTGGAGGCGCGCGTGCGTCTAGTATTCTCGCGTAGGATGTACACACGCGCACGTAGACGCGAACGAGTGTATACAAAGGCCTAATTACCCATAAATTCACTGATTTACGGTCGGTCCAGAGAAATGTAAATATGAAATATGAAAATGAGGAGCCGGCGCTACGTAGCCCTGGCGTTGCGTAATAAAAGTGATGTACGAGGCTCCGTAGGGTCGTTTTCTGAGCGGCGTCCATCATTGGGGTGACGCGGCGGCTCGCTCACGTTCGGATCGTCGCCGCGCCACTCTTTGTCTCCTTCTCTCTCTCTCTCTCTCTCTCTTTATATATAGCTAAATATGATAGCTGCGCATTATACGCGAGCGAGCACTCGTGATCCTCGTCATCCCCCTTTTCAGCTCGTGTATGCGATGCGCAGCTGACATGTACTCGCAACGTAAAACGTCATCGGCTGAAAAACCAACAGCAAGAATATATGAATCAAGACTCTTATCTAAATGAGCAGTGGTCGTTTTTATGCTCCGCGTGTCAGCTGGTTTGCCGAAAATCAACGATAATAAGCGTCTACAGACGCAACGCGCTTTCGATCGATGTCTAATGGAAATGCGCACGAGAAAATTTCTGCATTATCCGATATCTAATAATCATACGTCTTGCGATGATAATGGAAATAATTAAACGTCGCGCTGGGCTCGTGTGTTTTAGGGCTGTTGCGCCGGGTCATATAGTATGGAACCTAGCTAGCGCACGTGCGCAAGCTCACGGAATAATCCAAGCATTTCGCCCTCTCTCTCTGTCTCGCTTGCTTCTGTTGCGCGATCGTGGCTGCGTTAATTGCACGTATCAAGGAGAAAATTATTCGCTCGGAGCTTCGTTCGCTAGTTTATGTTACTTGGCCTCATATACTTACGTGCTACGGAATTGCTAATAATACCATTCGATCGCGAGATCTAAAAAACTGGTCGATACGAAATTAACAGAAATTAAAAATCTGTACAAATGTATCAACGAGAGAGACAGCTGGGACGACAAAAGATTATTATGCGAATGTGTGTGCTGCGCAAAGAGAGTAGCTAGGTAGTCGTCGTCGGCGGCTCTTTTCAAAGGGTCCGCGCTGAATCAGCTACGCGTACGATGTTGCCAGTCGTTAGCGTATACGCTGCGGGGAGAGCCGAGACAGTAGGCAATTGCAACAAGGGCGCAAGATATAGGGGCTAATTAAAATAAATCTTAGAAAGGAGTAATTATACGTGTATTAGCCCGCGGGTTAACGCTTGCTCGCCGCTGATGGACGATGCAGCGGCAGATGTACGGAAACGCCTCTTCATTCCTACATTTTCCGTTTTCGCTCGAGCAGACGCGCACAAGCTGGACCAAGCGAGCGTTTACCGACCTCGCTACTACCCTCTCTGCATAGCTACCCCCGACCTCCTCCGTGGCCTTTATTTTTATCCAAATCCAGTCTACATTAGTCAATTTTACCTTTACCGTACTTGTATATTCTCTTTAGCTTTACATACAACATTTATTGACTCGGCATACACTATCCGACACACACACACAATGTCAGGGCGCACATGGTGCGACACTTGCAATAAATGGCCGCGTAAATCATAAATCCATCCCACAAGCGTATCGATAGACAATCGATTTTGGCTGAAAAATAATCGCACAAAGTGCAGCTCAGGCCGTAAATTACGTCCGAGTGACCGGTAGGGGTGGCCGATGATTTTCAAAGAAAGATCGGATCGCAACTCGCGTCATCAAGTCGGCGAGCGGGCTCGGGCGCATAATCGTAAAATCGAGCAAATTACGGAGCTCGCGAGAGTAGCGCAGCAGCAGCAGCAGCATCAAGTGAAATACGCGTTACGAGCTCGATAAAGTTTCCATGCGAACGGATCACGTGTCGCGCGCGGCTGGCCTCCTGTCCTACGCCATTAAGCGCGCGCAAAATAATAATTTCACGTTTAACATTTTGTCCCAAAAACTATAGGTGCAGCTGCAGCGCGATATTACCCACGCGCGACTCTACAATAGTATATAAATCTGCTGGAAAATGCACTCGGGCGAATTTTACCTAAAGTTTGCGAGCGCATTAACGAATTTCGCTGGCAGTAGGCGTTATTAGCGGCAACAACAGCAGCGGTGCAGCCTCATTGCCGTCGTCGTCGTCGACATCGTCATTATCAGGGTCATTATCGTCATCGTAATCGGGATGATTGCATCGTCCGCCGGAGAAATCCAAAATCGCGCGCTCCGGAGTTCGACTGCAAAGAGTAGCGATCGAATTGAAAAATAAAATACGCCCGAGCATATGCCGAAGCCGTGTAGTCTTGCAAAGCTTTCAAGTTCATTTTCGCTTTTGTAGGCCGTTGGACGGCGCAAAAGGGAAATCACGCGCACATCCCGAAGCTTTGGCCGTGTAGTTAATATTATGCACTCTTCGAATCACTGAACTAATTATTATACAATAAAGCGCCCCGTTTATTTACATTTATTCAACGTTATTATACGTACACGCAGCTATATGCATCCATCGCTTTTCCATTACTATATATTGTTATTGAAACGAAACTTCTTTAGTCGCGTTAGGTATTAGGGGTAAAACTATGAAAACCGAGCGTACGGGCGAGCGGAGACCGCCGCGATAATCGTAGGAATATAGACTGTATATAGACAGGGTACTTCTACGCTGTCCACGCTAGCAGCTGCTGGCTATCCGCTTCGGTTGCCGAGTTTTGGGCGCGCATCTACTGCTACACGCTCGGCACACATGTCTACGCAACAGTTTCAAGCAGTGATTATACTAGATTATTTGGAACCTTGCAAAATACATGCCTTGATTTTAGTTTTTTAAACAAAAATTTTAGTTTCAAGTTTATTTTATTGAATTAAAAATCTAATTAGAATGTTTCGTTTCACTCATTCAATAAAAAAGTAAGAGGAAGTAAAGAAAACATAAGTTAATAATTTGTACGTACATGTTTGTTATGGAAATCCGTAGACAAAATTAAAATTTTTTTGTTGACTTTTTCTTTCTCTTTGTTTCTGTTTTTTTTTTTCAGATTCTTGAAATTTCTCTACAATATTTTCTGATAACTTAAATTTTTTAATATTGGGTAAGATTTGATATCTTACGCTATTCCGTAAAGAATTTATTGTACGATGGGTTAAATACTGTGAAGAAAATTTGAACAATCTCATCCAATTTTGTAATAAGATTATTCATAATACATACCCCGTCTTTCAGCATATCTTTTTAAATTTTTGTTCCTTTTATTTCGTCAAACAATTTCTTTTCTATTATGTATGCCAGGATCAGTTTTTGCTCGTATGAAGTAAATCGATGTCTGTAAAGATAAAAAATTGATTACATAATTAATACTTAATCATACTTAAAATATATAATGGGTAAGGCTCAGAATTTTTTAAATAATCGTGCGCAAGTATGTCACCGATCTGGACGCGCTTTTGGTATGTTATCGTACATGGTAAAAAGGTACCAAAACCAAAATTTTAGAACCCTCCCCCCTCCTAGCCCCACCCCCGCTATAAACGTCTATTATAATTATTCTATTTATATTTATATTTATATTTATTCTGAAGCCCTGAAATAATTAAAAAATCAGCATTCTGCAGAGAGGACACTAGCGTCTAGAGTCGAAAACATCCTTTTTTTAACGAAAATAATTTTTTTAGGGCGATACGAAGCCGTAAAAAAATCTGGAAAAATTTTTTTCTCATTTTTTCCATCGAAATACATTACCTTGAATTTTTTCAAATTTTTTAATTAAGGTGATAGTGTCTATGGCCGAAAAACGCTGTTTTCAATGAAAAAGGCTCTTGGAACTCAGAGGTTCTGGTAAAAAAATTTTAAATATTTTTTTTGAATTCCTCGTCGAATTTTAATAAATTTTGACCCTTTCATTTTTTCGATTGAAGCCTCCTAGCTCAATCTAAAGCATCACAAAGATTAATCCGAAATTCTGAAGGCATTTGAAAAATAATGTAAGCACGATAAATGTCTTGCTTCCTATAAAAGCGAGGCGCCCGGCTCAGCAAAGGAAGTCGTCTCTCGGCAGCCAGCTAGAGCACATCGACTCTTGTCCTCGCGCTTGCGTCGACGAGCTCTCGAGAGTTTTGACCTAGGGCAACTTCTCAATAGTGAACTTGGTCAAATTACAAATACTCGCCTTATTATTTCATCACCTTTTCTAATTTGGAGCTTCTGGCTCGGCTGTCAGGTGGCGCAGCGCCACGAAAAAAACTCGTGCCCGCAAGAAGAAGAGTCGAGTTCAGAATACTACTATAAGATAGTCAGTTCTTTCAGATGTTTCTTCATTGAGGCTCAACGCCCCAAGCTCTGGAATCGGATTTTTGGATTCCGTTTTGATTCCCATATCCGGATAATCACTAAAATTACTGTATATTATAATATGTTTGTTAACTGTATTACAATAGGGTGAGACTATCAGTACGACAGATTTTATTTTCTAGCGATTTTTATATAGGCATTCATTTTAACCTTTTTTCTCAAGCCATCATGTATGTTATAAATGTTCCGCGCGAATATCATTGATCAATTTTCACGACGACAAAATTAAAAAAAATCTCTAGATCTGTCGTACCGCTAGACCCAGCCATTATAATATTTCTTCTTAAAAAATAGTTAATACCTTTATTTACCCACAAGGGTAAATAAATAATAAACCATAAACTCACTTTTTCCGTATTGAGTTTTTCGAGATATTTAGCTTGGCACATTTGATGGCGATCTTCTCGGTGAAAATCGACATTTTCGGAAAATCTGATACCACCATCGGAAATCTGAGAACATTTCCTATCGAACACAGTAGTCAAATTATTATTTTTAAATGAGTTTTCATACTTTTTCAGCGACTTAGAAATTGAGTAATTAACCGCATTTACGAGAAAACATGGTTTTTCGTCCTCTATATCATAAAAATAGCTATAAAAATAAACACTATTGAAATTTCAATGGTTCCTACGTTGTTACATGTTCCCAGGACCCCAAAAACATTTCCCGGGGTCCGTATCCGTGTAGATTGAAAAAAAAATTTGCCGCGATTCTACCTCCAAAAATGCGTTTTATTTAAAGAATTGCTCATATATATACGACTCGCCCAAGCTAGTTATTACCATCTCAATTTTTTTTTATTTTTTCTAATTTTTCTAATTTTTATCATTGTTTTATTTAATTCATTAATTTCTTCTCAAATTGTTATTATTGCTTAATTATTTGATTTGTGTGATTATTTTATTTTCGTAGCTTTTTCGTAGATTTTACTTATTTTCGAAATAAATTACGAATCATGGTATTTTAAAGGTTTTTTAAAATTATTTATCGATGAATTTAAATATTCACATAGCGCGTCATCGTTGCTTGTTAATATAACATAATAAAAACTCGACTTTCCTTAAGAATTCACTTATAGACACATATGCATTGATCAATATCAGATTTGAAAACATGCATGATAATGCGTAGAGTCATATACGGATTGACAGCACATACGTATTGTCTGATTATATGCACAAGCAAGAGAGAGAAAGACAACTCAACGTGGTCAAGTCCGTGAGCTACACACTGACTGCCTTTGCTTATGCCCTTATGTTGCCTCGTGTGTATAGGTGTACGTAAACACAGTCATACGCGCGCGTGCGAGAGAGTAAGAGATACACGTGGCAAGTCTCGACAGCAGCAGAAAGCAGTCATCGAGTTCGATGTAGCTAGCGCGGCAGCCAATAGCAGCGCGCAGCGCAAACCGTCGCTGCATAGACACTTATACTACCAAAATTGCGCTTGCTCGGACGGACGCTCGTTTTACACGGGTTTACCCCTCATGCCAAACACCGATAAAGATGTTTCACTTCAAAAAATAAACGCCCTGGCGCAAAGTGAACCTTTAAAATGCTCAAATCAAAAGTATGGCAAACGAATGTCAATATGCGGGACAATGAAGCAAAAGAAAAGAGTTATAGTATATTACTACCCTAGGCCGGGAAAAACAGAAAAGTCCCAGGGCACGTGAAATAAGCGACCGAGGCGAAGCCGAGCTTTCTTTTTTCCCGGTATAGGCCGGTATGCTATTTTACATACCCCGTGGCCCGAAAATAGCAATATTCCGTTTAGCGCAGCGGCAGGAAAATGCTACTTTCGAGCTGCTGGTGTGCAAATGCATATTGTCAGATAGGAGTCACGTACCCGTGTTTATGTGGAGCGCATTGCGAGCCGCCACTCTATGACGCATCGTCTCTGCGTATAAATGCGCAAATCGCAAGTTGCTATTTACCTGTGGACTACATAATGGATCGGAGAAAACGATGGAAAATAAAAAAGTCGCCCTCGTTATCCTGTTAGAATAGCCAAGTACTTAATCATCGGTCGCTCACAAAGCGGACCATACGTGTAGCGCAGGCACGCATAGAGGCATAAACGCAGTTCAAAAGGGCAGAAAATCGTCGATCGAGCCCCATTCGGCTCACATATAGATTTTTTTACCTATAAGTATAATGACGCGAGGAGTGTGTATTGTCCGATATATGCACATCGAGCTGCTGCACCGGCGTGTCCTTTTATTCTTCGAAAACGATCGCTGCAGATCAACCATATACGTATGTATATGCGTGTATTTGCTCTTTTAGCTGCGGCCACCACACAGATTGCGCGCGAGTCCAGGCCCAGTCTCTCGGAGGCTTATTCGAGCTGCTGTGCCTTCGACGCAATATCGTCGTGGCTTATTTTTTTATCTTATTTGGTTTTTCATCTTCTGCGCAGCGTCAGATGGTTGTGACGTATTGCCCGCGTTTATCGAGAGCTCGAATAAATTATTCTCGGATGGGCCTCGCACGATGCGTCGTACGCCGACTATAAGGGAGCCTCAAGTTATATTAGGCATTTGTAAGGAGAAAAATAATTTCTTTCTCTCTCTCTTTCTCTCTCTCTCTTTCTCTCTCTCTCTCTCTCTTGGTCTAAATGTGAATTATTACACGTGCGCTGGGGAGAGAGAGAGAGAAATTCAGAGCATAGGACTGCAGCAGGACGTCGGACTCGCGCGCGCGCACAGTCTATAGCACATGTATTTTTCATTAGCCAAGCACTGCTGGCCCCATCCTATTTGTTGGTAAATGATGCACTGGAAAGAAAAGTATAAACGACTCTTGCCACACAAAGTATCGAGTTTTGAAAAGTCTATATGATTTTAGGAACTGTGATTTAATTTCAATGAGTTTATTTTTTTGGAATTGTGTCAGAGGGATTGATGCAATGCCGAAGATTAAAATAATTTCGATTATCGTTTTAGAAACAAATAAGAGAGCAGTTATGAACGATCTCATGGAAAAGACTCGTCGAATCGAAGCGCAGTGATTACATGTATCGAATGCTAATTTCATTTAGCAACTCAATGTTGCGAATAATAATGTTGATGCAGTGCACTTTTCATTATTACAATGTAGAGAGACTGCTGGGGAGGAAGCGAGTCTTTCGACTGTTTAAATAGAAATAAAGGGAAGGGGAAGGGAGGGGGGGGGGGGGTGCGCATTAAAGGCCATTAAAAGAGCGACTGCGAGAGGCAGTCGGCTAATCCTCGCTCGCACAATCACGATCATGCAACGACCCTTCAAATTTATGCGCGTATTTGTATTTGAAAAGTTGGCTGGATACGCGAGCTGGCCTGGCTGGCGCGTGATGCTCGAGCATAATTAACAAACTTGTTGTAATAATAAAGAAAGCGGCCGGCCATTGTCGTGCGATCGCGATAATTTCATTAGCGGCTGCCGCCAGCTCTCTTTCTGTTAAGCGCGCGGATCATTGCCACTGGACCGCGTGGCGAATCGGCAAAAGCGCGAGTATAAATTTGTTAAACGCCCTTATACCGTGCTGCAGCCTGCTAAATGCGTGCAAGTATACGCTCGATTCGACTACGAGTGTTTTAATTACGCTTTATCTCACTGGATGCTGGCACGTGTATTACTCGAGCTATCTCCATCGACTCGGAGCTCCATCGACTTTAATTACGAGCCTGCTTGCGCTTATTTTTCTGCAGTTGAGTCGTTGTCGCTTCGAGTGAGCAAAGATAAATGCCGAGCGACGCATTGGCCGCTTTTCAGTCCTGCAGTAGCATACACACGTTGGTGACTCGCAAAAGCGGGGCCATGTACGGCTTGCAAGCAGTGAATGTTCACAGAGGTACAGTTACGTATATAGCTGGACAAAGAGGAGGAATCGCGAGAGAGAGAGAGAGAGGAACCAGAGAGGCTGCGCTGCACGACCGGGAGGAAAGGGGCACCAAAGGTGGAGGGCGTTATTGTTATCTTAGATTTATAGTCATAACGGATGGTGGCGTTACTGCTGCTGCTGTGTTACCCCGAGCGGTCTTATAATCACCCTCCACCCCAAACTCCCTCGGCCGTCCGAGACTCGAGCTTGCTACCTTTGCACTACTAGTGTACACCGACGTAGCGACTATCCCTCGCTTCTCTCGCAGCTCTTCTTCTATAGCCCAGCCGCAATATACACAGTAGCACCCGACCAGCAGTTTAAGTGATTTGCGACGCGGCTGCCTTGCCATCATGCAGATCCTTTACCGCCTCCTTCTCCTTTGGCTTTTCTCAGCTATAGTCTCTCCTTCTCTCTTGTCTAACTCGTTTCTCTCCTCTCACACTCTCTTCTCCTACCAACTTGTATACATATACATGAGCACATTTTTGCCTTTTCTCCCCGTGCGAGTACCTTTTTATAGCGGCAAACGTTAAATAAAGCCTTTATAATTTCTAAAAAGAAACGTGTAATAGTCAAAAGAAATAAAGGTGAAGAAAGTCCGGAACGAATTGCGAAAATATATAAGGATAAGAAAATCAGTGGATCGGTGCCGAAAGCGAACGGCGGCTCCAGCGCAACAAGAGAATTTTGCTCGGCTAAAATTACACGTTTGTACTCGCAAAAGTTCTGCTACGAGCACACGAGTACAGGAGTGAGCTGTTGTGACGAGCACGTAGGTCTGCGGATGGAGCCAATCAAGGAAGCACACCGTCAGCGAGTTTAGCTTCCCATAGTTGTTACACCATTCCTCGATCTGCTGCTGCCTCTGTTACTGCTCACCCTTATTCTCTCTCTCTCGCTGCTGCTGCTGCTAGTGCTGCTTCGTGACTTCTAGCGTTGTGTTAGCGTGCGCAAAATTTCTGCCGCTCCACCGTCGGGAGCCGTTTTCTCGCAGCCCAGCTAGACTATGACACGCGCGGGACATTGTTTACCGTCTCGACAGCGACGACCAAATTCACTTCGTTTGCAAAGAAGCAAAAAGAAATCAAGGAGAAAAAGTAATTCTAGATCAAGCCAACGTATAAAACGTTTAATCGAATTTTCCAGCTACTATATATTATACAGCTCTGAGCACTTGAGTTTCGTACTGTCCAACATCGGATCGAGTTAATTTTTCCCCCTATAGAGACTTTTATTCAAATTACTTTATTCTTGAAAAAGTCCTATCGTCGATGACAAGCTGCAGTACTGAAACAGATCGAAAAATAAATTGAAAACAAAAATATATGTTGGGAGGTTTTAGCAAAGTTAGCTTAGAAAAAGGCAGGCAAGCGGGGAAGAAAGAAAGGAAGAAAGTCAAAATAGTTGCAGTGCAGAAGCGCATGGCAATATATAGTTATAGCTTATAGGCAAAGAAAACAGTGTAAGCTGCGAGGTAGCTCGGTCGAAGTATATAGCAAGAGTGAGGCAAGTAAAAGAGGGAGAGAGAGAGAAAGAGAGAAGAGAAGGAGAAGAAGAGAGACGATAAGGGATCCAGAGCTTGGAGCTTGATGGAATTCCATAGATCCACGTCGGCTCGGGTCGCTCGTCGAGACAGAGCTCGTCGGCTAAGCAGCCATTTAAATGCAACCGATGTGTCTCGGGGAGCTATTACATCTGATGGACGGTTATTGACGCGCGCCCGCGCCACCCGACTGAGCTTATACACACACTCGCGCGCACACTCACACACATACACACGCTCACATAGCAGCAGCAACGAGTCGAGAAAGCCCCCCGAGTTTCCGGGGAAAACTCTGAGAGAGAGAGAGAGAGAGAGAGTAAAGCCCCGAGGGGGCTGAGTTCGCGAGCAGCCTTTCTCCAACACGAGCTTGTAGCTGCTCTGAGATGAAGATAGAACGGCCTCAGTTCTTCCTGCGCAGAAAGACCGAGAGAAAAAGATGATGCCCGCGCGACACAGTCGACGCTACTGCCACGTCGTCGACGCTCGACTCCTCCGCGAATCCTCGAAACTTTTACTACTTTTACTCACTCCGACCAGGACTCGTGTGTATAACAGTCCATGCAATTCATATTGTACGTTCCCAGTTGAACGTATGTATAATCACTGTGTGTCTTTTCGCTGCGAGCTTACTATCTCGATAGCCGACCACTTTGTGATTCGTCGACTTGATTTCGTCCAACTTTTATTTCTATTCAAATTTTCGTTAAACCCGGAGCAGGAAAAAGCAAATAATCGATTGCAAAAAAGCGTCTGTAATATTTATGGATGAAATTATGACCTTTCTAAATGACGAGATTACGACGAGACTCAGCTTCATCCGCAGAGGCGCGCTACAACTGGCAGACAGGCGGTCTTTCTTAAATTTGTCTCTTTGCGCAGACAAAAATCGTAAGTGTCAGAGTAGATCAGACCTTATCGCCGCGACGTGAAACATTCTACTCTCGGGCACGCGTATCTACATGCTTTTCTCTTCATTCATAAAATAAATGTCACATCTGCGTCTGTGTCTCTTTCTCCGCGTACTTGGGTACATTTGGCCCGAGGAGGAAGGATTCCAGCTTTTTCAATGTACGACATTGCCTCGAGGGTGGGAGTGGAAAGATATCACCCGACTCGATGTTGTGCGCGTCTGTGTGCTGGCGTGTGTGTCAATGCTACAACGTGAAAGAAAAAAAAAAAAGAAAACGCGAAGCGGCAAGCGCGTGCGGGAATTCGACGTGTGTACGACACTCGATGGCAGAGGCGCCTCCAAAGCTCCAGTCCCGAAGTCCTGGCCGACGAATACAAACGATCGCATTAGCCTGGCGAGCCGCGCGCTCGACTCATTTCCAGCTCGCTATACCTTCCTGCACGATCGCTCTGTACTGCCGCCAATTCAGGAGAATCTTCTGCGCTCGCGAATAATTTCCCCTTTTTCCTCTTTTCTTCCAATCGTACGTGATATTTGCCGACTGAGGAATGCATCACTGCTGCTGCTCCATTAACTTTTATATCGATCAACTCAACAATTCTTCTTTTATTGCAAATGAAATACTTTGGCTGGAAAAAAGTCGCGATGTTTTAGCGATTTAACTTTTCAAAAATTGTATGTAAAGACTTATTCAATTTTGTGTTACTTACTTTGACTCTTTGTGAATCCGTTGAATGCAAAGCAGTCAAGTGCTACCACCTGGGGGCCAACAGCGCAAGTAGTATACTCCAAGAGCTTCAAACTTTTGCCTTAAACCGAAGGATTGAACATTTTTTGGATAATATATATCTTGTTCTGCACGCATAATTTTGAAATATGCTAATTTATATATCAGCGAGCTATCTTTGAATTGGCTTTTTTATTGTAATGATAAAAAATAATAATAATAATAACACATGTATGTGGATGTGAGGTCGCATTTAGTCAAGCCGTGGAGTAGATGAAAACGTTTGCTCTTACATTTTCATATAGATATACAGATGTGTGGCGTGGGAAGATTTGTGCCCGAGTCTTTTTGTCGGACAAAGTTGGAAGCGGCGAGCAGTGGAAGACAGTGCGAGAGACATGTTATAACAAGAAAAGCCTTCTTTATGTTATCGCTCGGAGAGCTCGCTCGTGGCGGGAGGGTAAGGGGAGCAGAGGCGAGGCAAGGGGCGAGGACGAGGGAAGGGAAAGAAAGGGGTTGAGGGCATTATTCGGATTCATTTTCGTCGTGAGCGAAGAAAACGAGAGCGAGTAAATTTTCGTCGAAACAGCTCTACGCGTTGGACGCGACTAGCTATTGGAGCGAGTGAGCGAGCGAGAGAAGCAAGCGGGGCAAGATGGCCGGAGAGCATTACTTATGGCTCTGTTTACTTCCGTCGCGAGACTGAAATTTATATCTCGTTACAGGAATGTCATTCGCTTATATACTGGGGACTGGAGCTTGAAGCGATAAAATAAATTTGGCACACTGCGAGCGAACTGCGCTCTCCTCGATCTTTATGTACGCGCTTGCGAGAGGATTGCTTCTTCTTCTACTTCTTCTTCTTTATGCATGCGAATATATACTCCGCACAGGCTGACGTACGCGCCCCGCACGCTCGCAATATGAAATTCCGCTGAATGGGAAACAGAGTCGCAAATCTGCAAAGTGTTTATAAAGATTCGAGCTGCTATCTTGTCGAATAAAGCTGTTGCTCGAGTCGCGACCGATCGACGACTCGGACTCCAAGTTTCCTCTGAGAGGCATTTAAGCTGCCTCGGCACGACTGGATCGTTCGAGCGTGCAGTATTTTTTTTTTTTTTTGGCTAGCCACGATTCGATAGTTTTAGTATTTTGATCGATCGAGGCGCTTTGCCGAGCAACGAGCACGAGCACAGAGAATGAGCAGAGGCCAATGGGAGATGGGCAGTCAACGGGCTCGTCGGGAACTGTTGGCATTATTATAGAAGGCAGCTGCGTAGACGCCGGCTCGAAGGCGTATCGGTGCAAGATAGTTTTATCTGCTTTGCGGCTTGCCGCGCGACTACGTAACGCGCCAACGTAACGGCCACGTGAAATTTCGTTGGCGCGGAAGGAGCTCTCGATGTAGCGAACGTATTATGTGCTATGTACAGGCGGAAGGAGGGTCACGTATAGATTTGAGAACGGCGGAGCTGCCTGCCTGCTTGCAACTCAGCCGCCACAAATCACGAGCAATCTTGATTTACTTCTGTTTGCCCAATGGCTTAGTAGTACTAGTCGTAATTGTAGTACTAGTATCACTTGGCTCTTTCACTCTGCGCACAGCCGCGTGCGAGGCAGGTATTAAGCGTAATATAGCTCACACCCTCGCTCGCTGGCAAGCTATAAGCAACTCCAGTCGAGCTTGGATTTACCATTAGGAAGCAAGCAGATTAGGTCTTGCTCCTGCGCCACCGCAGCGCATCGAGAGCGATCCTATCTTGCCGCGACGCTCCTTCTAGCTCTGCTTCCGTGACTATGAAATACCGGTCGCAGACGATCTTGTCCCCCACCACGATTTTAAATAATCATCATATTTAACTGTCTTGCTGTGGCCACTATCGATAAAAGAAGCCCCGACAAACTTTTCACTGCAATAGTGCTGGAGTGGCAACTGTACGTCTGACTATATTGTACATTGTTCTACTGACCCATACATGGCCGCACGCATGCAATCTTTAGTTTCCGGTTGAGTTTTGCAGTAACAAGCGACCCCGCACAACAAATGCACTTATTTTTGTTCCGTTTGTCCAGATGTTTTCTCTGCAATAATTAAACGACAGCAATTGACATTGCTCAAATAAACGAGTTGAAATGCCGAATCGTCGAGAATATTATTTTAATGTGAAGATTTTATCGCGAGCCTGGATAAATAAATGCAGCGAATATGTACGAGAGAGTTACACACTCGTCTTTGGAGAAAAAGCGAAGCAAGCGGCGGTAGTAGCAAGAGCAGCAGCGATAGAGCGCGTGTACGGCTATATACATAGGCGAGTCAGAGGCGCGCAACAGGTGGCCCATAAAGCCTCTGCACGTCCGTTTATCTACGACGAACGAGTGCATTTCCGATTGACTGATGGCTGGGAAGGTGAATCGCTGCTGTCGAAGCCGCAGACGCCACTCGCACCAAATATCTGATTGTCTATGTTATAGAGGCGCGCGTGTGCGCTCGTACGCTCACTCGCAGCGCACGCGACCACCACTCGCAACGAGAGAAAGAGCGACAGAGAGAAAAAGAGACTGACAGAATGAGAGATTCGTTATTCCGAATTTAAGCGAAACGGAAGTACTGGTCTATGTGTGACCGACGCTTTCATCCAGTGCGCATTTTTACGCTTTCTTTTTTCACCTCTGTCAGCGATGCCCTCGGTGTTTTTTGCCTTTTTTTTCTTTTGGTCTTTTTTTCGCTCCCCTCGCTCGTTCGCTAGTTACAAGCTTGACGAGCTATCGAGTAGAGAAAACCACACGAGAGAGTGATCGATCGTACTCGCTTTACCATACTGATTGATGTCCAATGGATTTCACTGGATTTACCTGCGCTTTAGCCTCTTTTTCACGCGCTCGACTTCTTTCTTTTACCAATAGCTAGTGACCGGCGAGTGCTTCCGCAAGCTTTTCAATTATGACATAATGTCAAAGAACTTTTAGTCCTCTGATTTACATCGCGATTATTATATCCTCTGATTTTTTCGATTTGAGATTTATGTGGCCAATTTTCTCTACGTTTTGCTAAGTGTAATCTATGAAAAGAATAATCATTTTTCATTATTATACCAGTCAAGTATCTGTTATGTTTGTAGAAAATTAAAAAATTCTCATCGAATTTTGCAACTTGTTTAAATTAAATTGAAATAAATGCTGTTGCGTGGATTTTGATTAATTAAAATATTTTTTTCAATCATTTTGAGCATTTTTGAAACTTTAGAAAATGAAATAAAGCTTATATTATGTAAATGCAGATACAAAGTAGTATAAGAGTGATCATGATGCTTTACTGTATAACTTACTGCGTGAGCGGTCAAAACAGCACTTGTATAAGATGCTGATTTTTAACAAATTTTTAGTACTCTGCGTTGAAGTTTCATTTCGACAAGGATGGGACTTGATACGGAGAGGAGCTTTTGTTCTACGAGAAACTTTAGCGAGTAAAGAGACGCTCATTAGGTGCGTCCTGAGCAGGATAATGTGGTTTGAGTACCTCTAGCGCTAGCGAGAGCATGCCACATACCTAATGTGGACGAGAAAAAAAACATATAAGGTGGAATAGAACGAGAGGAGGAGCCCAGTAGTACCACTGCCACTTATACCCCCAGCTTGGAGTATGTCAGAAGAGAAAGAGAGAGGGAGAGAGAGCGCAAAAACGAGTGAGAGAGAGCAAAGTCACAGCTCGGTGAATTTGCACACAGAGACAAGATGAGCCCCAGCGAGGCTCTGCATCACACAGCAAAAGCCGAGACGCTAGTGCTTCTGCTACTGCGTTGCCCCCACGACGATAGTAAAAACTTTTACAGTCCTTATAATTATGGGTAATTTACGGTAATTAACGAGGCTGGACGGAGTCGCGCTGGCAATTTTCTGAATAATATTTCTATCCTTGTGATAATATCGCGCTCTCTCGGCTCTTCCTTGCGCTCTCTCTCTCTCTCTCTCTCCCTTGCTTATCGCTCTCCTAAGCTCGTCTATCTTTCCAGCTCTTTTTAACTCTTGCAGCTATTAATAGCTACTAGGCCGAAGCCGCTCGATTTTTCGGCCTAGCCGGCTACGATTATATTATATAGAGATGAACACCTACTTATAAAGAATTAAGAGCCTAGCAAGACTATCCTCTGGGACTCGGGGCCGGGCGCGACATAAGTTAGCACTGACTGTCGACGTATAAGCACGTACTTTAAACATTTTCTTTGATTAACTGCTCAAAAGATGCAAGAGCATAGTTTCCAAAAGTTCCTTTGGTTGTGCAGTAATTTGGCACTGGGTGCAGATTTCTTAAAACTCGACCACATGAATAGTGGCCCTTTTTGTTCGTCATATCCACGAAAGATAAGCCTCGATCGGCCATACCGGCGAAATTTATAACGTCTATTTGAATAGCTGGCTCGCTTGAGTAGCACTCGATTTCAGAAGCCGACATCAGAAAATAAGAACGCAAAAATGAGAAACGTAGCGGTTCTTCGACAAAGAAGCAACATTTTGCAAAAGAGTATGAGCGCGTGTTAAGGCCGTTAGAAATCGTTTGTCTCTACTGCCGTGCATTATTCTGCCGCTGATGTTTAATATAAAGGAAGTTCCTTGCGTTTGTAGCCATGCCTGCCTTTGTGTCCGTTTGCAATATAGGAAAGGGTAGGGGGAGAGAGGCAGATTGAATGGCCCCGCGGGTTTGGTACCTCCCTCGTTTTTTCTCTCATGACTTTTTCATTTACAAATGTACTTTCTACGCAGAACTTTCAATTTGCTTAGATGTTTTGTTATCTCTTTCTACTCTCGTTCTTTCTCAGTGCTAACAGTAGCAATATCTCTTATAGAAGGAAAACTACCTTTCCAGCTCGATATAAGCTCCAAAAAAACGCAATTTGTTCGTGTGAAAGCTAGACAAAAATAATTCATGCACTCGAGAAACGATTTTAAACCTGACACCAAAGTCAATATGCTCGCTTGAATTTATAATAATTTTTATTTTAATAATCGCGATATTACGAGAGCTTTTTGGTTTTTCCAACATTTCGTATTTTACCGCATGCAGTATCTCGGGTTTTTTTTGTATGCACCAAGTGGAAAGTAGAAATGAGGGGCAAAAGAGGGAGGTGAGATTTAATTTCTGATTAAAGCGCGCGTGATCTTGGAAGAGCAATTTAGCTCGGCTATTCTGACTGACAGAAAGTGGCGCGCGATTTCCGAGATGAAAAGGTCCAGCATACGAATCGCCTGTTTAGCTACATATACACGAGCTTTCTTCTATCTCAGCTTTTTTCCATTATACTCTCTTGACTGTTATGTTTCTTTGTGCCCTGCTAAAAGTATTTCGCTGCTGATGTTTGGAATTCCTATAAAAATGCTAAAAATACCCACGTGCATTATTTTACTCAAGTTAAGTGAAATTCAAAAGCAACGGTTATTTTGATTGATTTACAATGTTTCTGAAGGACTGGCGAGGTTTTTAAATGTCTGCATTAAAATAACAATAGAATGCTAATTATCTTGTTTTTCATTCGAATATGTAACGCTAATCACTATACCAGTAAATTTTCGGTCATTAAACAATGAAGTAAAACATGAAAATGTAAGTACTTTGCACGTGGAGTATCTTTTCAGATGCAATTCGATTAGCCAAATCAGTTAATTTTCCAAGCGTAAATTTGAAAAGATAAGCGTGGTATGGTTATAAAGAATTGCATCTGCAGGCAGCAAAAGTAGAAGAGGACACAAATTACAAATTCCGAAGGAAGAAATGAGCTGGTCGGAGATACGGCTTTGGCCTGTAATTTGATACTTGCAACATGCTTGGTTTATCGCATGCGTTGTTTAAAATCTCTCGCAGGTAATAAGGCGAAGGATGCATCGAGGAATTTTTCGGCGATAAGGTGTGTGCCGCTGACACGTTACGCTCGGTCTAGGCTGAAATCGTGCTGCTGGAAATATCTACTGTCTCTGCGGCAACTGTCTCTGACACTTTTTTGTGGATTACTGTAAATAAGCTCAAATGCTTGGGTTAAATTTTAATATAAACGGCTTTTACGCTTGAGATCGCGAGCCCTGTGAAATCATGTCTCAGTAGCTCGGCTCGGACAAACGAGCAACATTAAAATAGTAATAAATTGTTGTAACGATAACATACGTAAGAATAATGTTTTCAAGCTAATTGATTAATGCAGAAAAAAAGCATAGGAGTCAGCGACTAATTACGTTTGATTTACAAAGGGTGAAGGGAGCGTATAGAGTCGGACGTCGGCGATGTATAGGAGCGTCTGGTCGCGACGCGAGCTAGTATATTTGAGTGTCCCTCCAGACAGATGGAAGTGGGATCGCATAAGAAACTGGATGGTCTCGCTCGGCTTTTGCGGCATTATAATAATAAGGGTGTTGCGCAAGATCTTTGCCAGTAGCAGAAGCATCCTCTCGTCGTCTCGTCGCTCTGCCGCAAGCCTCGCTTGTGCGCGTGTGTACAGCGGATGAAAGTAGTGGAGCGAGTACTCTGATGGAAAAGCAGAGCGCACAAGCAGGTTGTACGTAGCCGAGCCGGAGGAAGAGAAGTGAAGAGCGATTGCTGCAAGCGAAGGCACCGGATGATTATTTCGCGTCGCGGGGATTGAATTCGCGCCTCGAGAGTACTCGAGACGCTTTGCTCAGATGGACTCGCTGCTTATCTTGTGCTATCTCTAGCCTCCCGATGCCAGTAGATCTGATTTCTTTCCCGAATCGCAAAGAACCGACGACGACAACAAGAGAAAGCTCAATCAGGCGGTGCTAGTCGCTCGATAGCCTCTTTGCATCGCCGCGAATAATCGGACAATTTTACACCTCGCCGATCTTATCGTCTTCCACTCGTACACGTACGTGATGCTCCTATACTCGCCGACAACATGTCAATCCGATGGATCGAATTCAAATCGTTTCACCCTACACACAAGGAAATCTTTTTATCGTGTCACAAAAAATTTGTTTCGTAAAACTTTGCCAAGTAAACTAGATAGATATTTTGTATCATTAGAGGTTAGTACGAAATAAACTTCCAGTTGATCACTTTTTACATAATGAAAATTGTGATGTAAGTGATTTCATAACTATTATGAATGGTAGAAATTCGAAGATGTATGTTTAAAACGTAATATTTAAGCTGGCTCAAAGTATGTCAAGTCTATAGATATAGCTATCTAGAGATATCCGAGAGAGGGGCCTATAAGCATCAAAGAGTAGAAAAGTAAATAGCAGCTGGGAAACAAGACACGTAACGGCGTCGATTGAATCAAGTCGGTAATTGACACTGACTTAATGCGAGCGCACGGCGCATCATTAATTACGACTAAGTAACGAGTTGTAAGTACTGCCGATTCGCGCGTTGCCTATTTGTACAAACTGTCGGCGAGCTTCATTAACTCGCGCTTACTACACATATAACATGGCACGTGCGCGCCTCTGCATGCAAGGAATATAAGGCTTGCAACTCGTCGTCGTCGTCGTCTCATGCCACGCTCCGATAGCTCACTAATGATTTGAAAATTAGTCGGCACGAGCAGCTGCGGTGGCTGCGCGCAAAACTGGGCCAAAAGCATCGCTGGAATACGGGGAGCTGCATACGCACGCCCTGCCGCCTGACGTTGACTAATGATCCTCGCGCCGTCGAGCCTTCGTAGCTCTCGACGACTGCTCGATGCTGCTCGACGTTGCTCAGCGCTGCTCGACGGGCGACGGCTTGACGCGCTTTTCTAGCCCCGCGCACCCAAAACTCACACCTAATGTAAACACCGAACCTGTTGCACGCATCCTTCTCGCAGTCTGCTCGTCCCTCCCCGAGCACATCCTGCATATCGCGTCAAAGCTTGACGAATTTAAACCCCATAAAGACTCGTCTCTATTTACTGCCCTCGACAACGTATTGATTGCCACGAGCCCACCATTGCACCGAAGTAGGAGAATAACACGGAATAAGCAGATATCGTATGCAAATTATTACAAATCAAAGAAGCTCTGTAAAATTTAACTATTCCGGTGTTCTATCATTTTTATGAACATCGATAGCTATTATTCATATTACCTTACTTTTACTGAATTTCGTGTTCATTTCGATATTAGCAAATCAAATTATTAATTGAATGATAATGTAAACAATTATTCTTATCGTAATAATCGAGCAACTAGAAAAAAAAAAGAAGCGATTAATCTATCGAAAAATATGTCTTTTTTCTTTTCAAAGAATTAAGTAGAGTAACAGTAATCTTTGTTAGTGCGTGAAAAAATCAATTTAGCATGATGAAATTTACGCAAGACTTAATAGTGGATATTGAAATGATAAGAACTAAGAGAGACGATTGCCGAGCAAGTGTGTACTGGCAAAGATAAAGGTTGAAAAATATGAAAATGGGCTTAAAAGTAAAGCTAAGACGCGACAGTGGTTGAAAGCTCGATGTAATTACAGCACTCGATGCACGTAGAGCTGAATCGGTAAGTTAACAAAGTTTCAGTCAGTCAAGGCGCAGGGAGCACACGTGTAAAAGATCCGTGCGCGATTAGCCGTCTAAGCCGGCGCTCCGTTACTTATTTCGAGTTCGCTGTAATGCGCCCGGGTCCAGTAGTAGAAGGACTTGGGTAGGAGAGGTTAACCGCAAGCTGCGGCAATGCAGAGACGAGCACTTGAAACGCCGTGCGAGCGTCGGCTTTATTCGGCCGCAACAAAGCAAGTCAGCGCGTCGGCCAGAGAGTTGGTAATCATAATCCTCATTGTTGTCAGGCTGCGCGCGCTCGGGCCCGGCTAGACGCGAGCTTTCGGCGCAAAGCTCTCGCTCTCTCGACAAATCCAGCGCGGCTCGTTTAGCTCGCGGCTCGGATTAGCGCTTCTGCAGCTGTGAAAAGAGATCTGACCGCGTAGGTAAAGGCGCAGCTACGTACTATATGCTAATTCGGCGTACGCATGGCGCGTAATAAGCTCGCGGCCCTTGGATAAGCAGCTCGAGCCACGAGTATTGTTCCGCGCCACGATCGAAGCTTTTCCGCGATGGATTAACGGCCTCGCCGAAGAAACGAATTCACAAGGTCTCGCTCCATTTTATTCGCTAACAAAATATGTCACAAGATGTTGGACTAGGGCCGCAGAGATATATATGGAATGGGTACGTACGAGGTAGACGGGTCTACGAGCAGCGCAGCCAGAACGAGCACAATAACGATGAGCTGGCTCGGCGCGCACGGCTATATGGCCGAGAAGCACTCAAGGCTCGAGAGCGCCAACTGCAGCCGAGCCACGCGCGTATAACACAAATGAACGGGAAACGCGTGACGCGGCGGGCGCAAGCTCGGCATATGGAAGTTTGCTCGGGTGTCGTCTCGCGTCTCCCAAGCAAGTCTCGCAAATGTATCGAGGCAGGTTCGATCTTGCGCACTCGCGCCTGCCACGTACGAGCGAGTCCACGTATAATGAGTAGAAATAGTGGGCTCGGTGTGGAAGGCGATCGAGCGGGAGAGAAAGCAAAGGGGTAGCCGCGCTCGGATATAGACTCTGTGCGGGGCTGCAACTATATATATAGAGCCGAGTCAGAAGGTTGAAAGCTGCTGTCAAGAACCCTCAGCCGTTGGCTGGTTCGAGCTGCGAGAGTTACGGGCGAGAGCTGCTTCTCCCTCTCTCTCACGGAGCATGTGTACAAACCTCGTTATGAACCACCGGCCATTAGAGAGGCCAAGGCAAGGCAAAAGGAGCAAGATAGCTCGAGCTGGCCTGGCTCGATCCAAAGTGCCAGCTTTCTCGAGCGATTACGGCATGGCGTGTCGATGGCGCACTTACCTACGCATACTTTCCTTCTACTTGTCCAGCGGCCAGCAGCGTGGCCTGCGCGTGTGTAGCCTGGACGGAGCTGCTGCCGCTGCCTCGAGCTCTGCCCTGAGTAGAGTTTCCGAGCTGGCGACTGCGCTCACGTAGAGAGGATAATTCGATTGCCGGACACGTTAATTCTTCTTGATGCGTAGTCCGAGCCAGCCTCTCCACCTAGCCAACTCTCGAAAGCTCCTATGCTCTTCCTACGCTACCTGCGTACTACACACGTACCTCCCGCGATTTATGCAGCCGGCGTACATCCCAAGGATAATGCATCCTGACGTTATGCTGAGAAATCTCCCGGCTCTTTTTAGCCGGCCGCGCGCTGCTTTTACCTTTCTCGATACAGCTCTTTCTCTCTCACGCTCTCTTTCTCGCTCGAGCTTTCAACATTTTCACCTATGCTTTTCCCATAAAGCTCGATAATTGCTTTCGAATTTTACCGCACGCCCTATCCCCTATCCGCATCAACGCGCGCCACCATTTTCTCAGCTTTCGCACATGTCTTTGCGCGCAGCTCGCTCGCCATCTGCCTCGATCCTGCCTGAGCATTTGCTCGTCCCCACGACCTCCCGACTTTTCATTACATCTATATTCATAAATTTTGCAAATGTTATCGTATAATTTACAAATTCGAGTGAAAAAGTTGGACGATCAAACCTGTAAATATTTGCAAAATGCCTACGCTGTACATCTGTTACGAAAGATCCAAACTTCCGTCAGCGATTGTTTAATCGCTTATTTTGCCTGCGAAGATGGTATAGGTAATACGTGTACGTCATATTTATGTAAAAGTTGGTCGATTCAGGAAAAATACGGAGCGTTATAGTTTAATTAATCTGCACATCTGAATGGAAACGAGCACTCTTGAATTTACAGAGGAAATTGAAAATATCAGAAAGCCCGATCGATAAAAGAGCCACGCGATTCTGTGGAAAAACCACGAAGCCTAGCTCGGTGGCGCGCGCAAAACAGCGCGCAGTGGCATGTGCACTGGCCGCGCGTACAGTACACGTCCGCACCGATCCGTCATCTTTTGAACAATGACCCATAAATATCGATTCACTTTGCAAAAGTAACGAGCTTGGCCGCCCGTGCATCCGGTAGATTTAGCATTACAAAAAGCAGAAACGACGCCACCGGGCTGATATGCTCCATGGGGCTGCACGCACACATGCAGAAAGTGCAGGAGGACCGGCGACGCGCCGACACGCTTACACGTCGCAGCAGCTAAACACATTAAAAAATTGCCAAAGTGGAAAGTACAAATCATGGGGTCGCGCGTCGTTTTCGAAAATTCGTTGGCCGCGAGCAGTCGCGCCTGCAGGAATGTTCGAGCGTAGCGATGCAGTAGAACGGCAAGCGCGAGCTCGCGATAATTTCCGCGTCCATAAAAGCCATCGACAAATCAAAACGCGACGTGATTCAGTGCGCGAGACGTAAATACAGATCAGTACAGGAGAGCGAGTCGCGCCATGAGCGATGGGCGCCGCTGCACCGATGAATCAGGATACGCGCGCGGCGCGCCAGTCATCTTTCCGGCTATCATTACGTATACTGCAGCGCTGTTAACTCGCTAGCCAAAATACGAATGGACGAAAAACAGCGAGCTGCCCCAACGATGACGCTCGCCACGGCTCCAGATGATAAATCAGCCTTTTTTTTCTCATCCTTTAATATCTATAGTACTCGTAGCGTGCGCGCTGCAGCGTACTGAACGCCGGTTGCGCTAAAGCACCTATTATGCCAGTATTTGATTTGCGTTCGATCGCAGCGACGTGCGACAAAAAATATTTATCAATTTTTTCCCCTCATCATGTAAAAACGCGCGGAGCGCTTGTACAAAACGTGTCGGCTTGCTTGATATTTACGATAGCGCTTTTAAGCTTTATCGATGAGCTTGCACATTTCCGACGCCTATATGCATTCCTCACCCGGCTAAAGTTTCAACTATTTTTTAATTTTTCCGAAGCATTTTGATACATTGCGGAAAAATCAATTTTATTTCTAATGAAGAGCCTGTTAGGTTTGATAATGACAATTTATTGTTGAAACGCTCTTCGCACTGCAGACCGACACACATTTCTTATCTAGTTCAGTAGCAGCACTCGCTATAGATCTTTGCGTGTGACATTGTCTATGGTGCACGTACAGATGTAGCAGATGACAAAAAAAAGGATAAGATATTTTTCAAAATGTCACTGCATCGTACAGAGAAAAGTCAGTTGTTGGAGCCGTGAAAAGACGCCTCAGGTAGACCAAGTAGCTGCGTATAGTCGAGCAGGAGCTTTATTTCGAAAAAGGCCCATAAAAGCAAGTGGGGTGGAATAACAATAAACTATCCGAATAAATCTTGAGGAAGGACACGGAAGGTAGCTACTTCCTGATAGCGCGTGCAGCCAACGATCCCGATTATCTCGGGGAAAAACGGGTTTCCCTTCGAGAAAAACGACGCCGAGAGATCAGTGAGAGCAAAGTGGAAAATGTATGCTGTGTTGCGCGCTATACCACTCGAGCGCCCCGCCACTTGGCTGTGGTGACCTGAGCTTGGATAAAAAACGTCCTTCTTGCAGCAATGTTTACGCTCCAAGCCTTAAGAGAAATGTTGAACTAAAAGCCAACGAGCTACAGCCATTAAAATGTTTAGTAGTTTAAGCTCAGCAAGAGTTGTGTAGCTATTCTTCGACTTTGAATTTCCACGTGCCACGATGACAAGAGCATTTTCGAACTGTCAACTGATAAAAATAGCACGAACGAGAGAAATTAGGCAAAAAGCCGAGTACAATGTGCATTATGAGCGCAGCGACTCGTCGAGTCGGTTGTAATATTTCTCAGGCGTCAGGCACGAGGCGCGTAATTTTTCACTTATCCGGTGGCGTAAAGCTCGCACTCGCGTAATCAGGCTGGCGATACAATGAGCGGGGCGAGGCTCGTGATCGAGATGCCGAGCGCGCGATAAATCCAGCGGCAGTTTGCGAAACAATCCGGATATCCTGGGGTGCGAGTGGACTCTTTGGGAAATCTTGCTCGACATCTCTTTCTCTCTCTCTCTCTCTCTCTCTCTCTCTCTCTCTCTCTTATGTCTGACGCTCGCAGCCCTGCTAGTAGTCAATGCGTTATGCCAGTCGTATATGTATATATGTATAGGTGTGCGATCGGGAACGAAAATACGCGCGCGCCTGGCCATATAGAAGATATCGGTAACCTGCTCGAGGCTTTATAAACTATTCCTGTTGTCTCCTTGGGTATTATTCCGACTGTTGATTTATCGGTTAGCCATTAATTATATGAGCGGCGCGAGCTGCTTCTGCCGCTGCTGCGCCTTTATTCGTTATTTGAGAGCTAGCCGAAAGGGACGAACCTATTGCTCACACCAACGCAGAGCCGCAGAGACGTGGCTCCGATTCAGCGCTGGTATTGTTCTTGCGTCGTTCACACACATTCTCCAGGCTGCGCAGCTCGCGCCCGACGCGCGATCATAATTTTTGCCCTCCCCCCCTTTGTACGCGCGCGCGCGCGAACGAATAATCGCCACTGCGAGCCACCTATCCATATTTACACCCTCCCAAGCTTTCTTTCATTCAGCTGATTCTGAAACACAGCAGTGCTGGCGCTGCCGCTGATGCCCTCGTGGAAATAAAGAAGAAAAAAATAATAATAAAGAGAAGGAATGAAAATCGCAGATGAAAAGAGCGCTGAAGAAGGGATGCTCGGGCTTCGTGTACATGTAGCTATGAAGCTCATACAAAGAAAAGTCGAGCCGAGAGCTGTTGTTGCTGCTGATGCATGGCCAGAATCGAACTCGCGCACACATGCAGAATACTCGTCGCAGGGCGTTCGCAAGGGCTCCGCTTATAAAGAAGGAGAATGGTGATAGCGAGCCGGGACGTAGTCGGGGCTTGAAGCAAGCGACGTTTTTCGCCGCGAACAAATAATTTTCCGCCTTTATAGATAACGCACGTGCACCTGACCAGTATAACGCCGGCCGTCGTTTCTTTTAGTCGCGCTGCTGCTGCTGCTGCTTTTTTCCGCGCTATTCTTTACTCGGCACTGGCACCCCTGCTGCTGATGCTCGCTTTGCTCGCTCGACTCTTTGCTCCTGCAGCCACAGAGAGATAATTACGCGATACCATGGCTCGTTATTCTTTACGATGATCTCGCAGCTCCTGTGCTTTGCTGGTGAATAAACATTTTGGACTATATCCACTCGTTTTGCGCTCTTTTCTTTTTTACAGACCAACTGACCGCCGCTGCTCTCTTGGTTTGAATACATAATTTTATACGTGTCCAGCGCGATAGTCCACCGATTAAAACAGGCTCGCGTTAAAAAGATTAGGCCAAGCTTAGGCTAAACTCATATTGGTATGTCACTTGTCTTGAACTTAGTCGATGGCATTTCGAACTACAAACTTTAGTTTCATCGCGAGATCTCGCTATATTTCGCTGATACCAAACTATGATCAAATTTTTTGCTCTTTATGGCTTTATACTCGACTATTTTTTAAAAATAAGATGAAGGATCATCATCAAGATGAATGATTTTCTAATAAAGGCCAACCACTGTTCTCATGGATTCTCTGTTTGCGTTTTACAGTATAGCGGTACATTTGATCGTAATTTAATTTCGGTATTCGTCAATTTTTCTGGCCTCTTTTCAGTTTTTTTGGTAAAATTTTGCAAAATATAGCCTTACACAAATAAAGGATTGATATTTTAAAATAATGTTGCAAAAGTTTGTTCTCTGTTACGCAGATCAAAGCAAGCACATTTGGTAGAAATTTCTTCCGTTATTAAAAAAATGTTCATCTTGATTTGGACTATTTTTAAATTTACCTTAATTTGAAAAAAAAATGCAAAATATTATATTTTACAACTTAACATTGATAAAAAAAATATTGCAAAAACGGAATATATTTCCACATCGCTACCTAGTAAAATAATGTGAAAAGGTGGGTGTAAAATTTTAGAACCATCAATCAATTAGTTTTTTACTTACGATGTACACTGACTCGAAAAGTGCAGTTATTTAGGAAATGCGTTTAAAGATTTTTTTTTTCTTGCACAGAATCTATTTTACCGAGTTCATACAGTAATGGGCTATCTTGCAGAATATTTAAAACATTTTTTGCTGTTGTCTTCGTAATGATCTACCATCATCACCGAATCCATATTATACAGCAGCCGCCCAAGAGCGAAGAAATGATATACGTGCTATAGACGCTAAAATACAAGGTACGACGCTAGTACGACCATGGCTTCGTTAATTTTTTTCGGAATAATATGAAATTTTAAGTGGACACATCTGTATTAAATCCTGTATTATCCTATGAATTGAAAAACTGGAAAATAAAATGTTAAGATTGGATTTTTTTTTTCGACGTAAAATTATGTTCTATTAAGACTTTTTACATAAGAAAACATTTCTATGGTACCTTTAATTATTCAAATTAGTCCAGGTTTCATCTACAATGACTTATGATTGCAAAGCCCTGTGCCGTAAAAATTTGAATGCAATATTTATCAAATTGTAAGAGCCTTAAAATTTTTTTTATAACATTCTTCTCCACTGAAGTGTATCAGAATGTCAAAGGAAAAATTTTAATACTCTTCAAAGTATAAACAATGGAATAAGAAACGAAAAAAATCAAAAAATGTGACAAGCTTTATAGCACGTAAAACATATGGAGTTGAGGGCAGTTTTTTTCGGTGAATAATTTCATATAAAATCGAAAATTATTTTTGTTGTTGATATATATATATATATCATATTAAGAGATAATTAAATAATTCCAATAATTAAAGTTTCGTATAATTCATGTAATTTTGGAAGAATCAAATGTAATTTTTGACCTTGACTTGTGATAGTTATTAAATTTTAGTAATGGAATGTAAATCTTGATGTTTGAGTTATAGCTTGCAGTCGAGGTATAGAAGTGAGTAGAGTTTTAAATTGGCTTAGTGATCTAGTTTTTTCCGCACATACTACACGTACAATATATGTATAGGATTTCCTGCACGTCATTAGCTCGTTGGTTGAAAAAAAATAATAACAGAATTGTCGTAATGGAATTTTACTGCGGCTCAGAGGAATTTTCGACTCTTGACGTAACAGTTTATAGGCCTCGACACATACAGGCGTTTGGGCATTCGTATCTAATAGCCATCCGATGATTCGCACATGCCGGGCAAAATTGAAAAAAATCACAATGCTATTACGCGCGCGTAAAACGTAGTGCGAGGTCATTCTCGCAAATGTTGCGCATCGTGCTCTATAGCCAGAGTTGTCACGAATAAATGATACGTACGTTGGCTACTGGCAATGGAAGTTTTCCGCCTCGCTCGCTCGAGCTTGTGTTGCTCACGTTATTTTTGAAATGTAACGAACAACTGATGCTGCTTGTCATAGCGGTTGTATATAATTGCTACATACGAGCTTGGCAGGTGACGGTTTTTGATGCGAGCTGCTGTACATAGGGAATGAGAGAGGCTCTACTCTTCGTGTGCGTGTCTGTGCATGTGTGTTATGTGTGTTGCGTGAGAGAGAAAGAGAAAAGAAGAGAGAAGCTATGGCATGACAGACGTCAAATTTGAATGTTTCCAAAACTGACAGCAAATTCTCTCTCTCTCTTTCTCTCTCGTAAGCTCGATGTTTAAAAGCTCTGGCAAATGGATGGCTTCCATTTTCCGACCATGCGGAACTGATTTAACGAGATTTACGTTTCAAAAATCGTGTAAAAATCTTCACGTCCATGATGAAATCATTTTGTGTGCAAGCTGTTTCAAAATCTATCGCGTCCTTCCATTCCGAATTGGCACTGCGTCGCTTGTCAAGAATATGTAAAACGTAAATATTTTTAAAACTCGTCCATCAGATCCGACGTTTGACGTTTCCACGTCCATTTCCATCAACTTTCAGTTTTTTTCAAACTACTTTTGAATTATCCATTTTTGAGTCTTTGGCAGCGTTCATTTTATCGATAGCTGGGTGCGTATACACGAAACTTTTCGCTGATTACGCTTTAAAAATAAGCGAAAATAAAAAGAACTTATAAAAAAGAAAAATACGATCGGCTTGTTATGGTGAGCAGAGTACAACCTTACATTTATATGTGCGTGCGTATGCTGTTGTTGCTGTGCAGTATTAAGCGCGCGAACGAGTGAAAGAGAAAGAGAACAATTATTTGTCACGGTAAGCGGCTACCTTTCCCGCGGTATTATTTGCCGCAAAGTGTTATTAACTGCTCTCATATTTTGCGTTTTCTCGCTTCGCTTTCCTCTTTTCTTGTTTCTTTCAGTTCGAATATGTGTGCATTGCTCGCCTCCCCCCTGCCATTTCCTCCCAGCCTGAAGCATGCATATATATAGCCTATACACAGCAGTCTAACTGTTCGCGACTATCTTCTTTTTACAATCGTTAATTGTCATGCTCGTTCATTTCGGGGGACTAAGCAAGCCGCCTTCGTTAGTCCAGATATACCTAGTGCCTGCTCGAGCTTACTACAATGCACAGACTTGGTGTTTATTTAGCGCAAGTTCAAACCTGACAAACGGTTTGAGGCTACCTCAGAATGTTCCAGTTGTTTCCATCGTATACAAGTTAGCCGAATCCCACTTGCCTACAGATATATTTGTGGACTTTTTTACGAGCATGCGCAAGTTCACTTTCTCTGTTACCCGTATAATTGAAATCAAATGTTTCTTTTGACTGAAATGCCTATAATTAAATTGAACATTTAAAGTTACACATTTTCCAACTCCCTTCTAAACTGAACTTGATTTTTTATTTATCAATTTTGCTTTCTTGCAACGAATACTTCATGACAATATAAATTTGATGTTTTGTTCACATTTACAAAGGAATTGAGGAATATTAAAGCTTTAGCATTTTAAAAATTTTTCTGTTTCAACAGTAATTGAAAAATTGGTTTACGTTACAACAAACACGCTTACGTTCCACTATTTTTATACACAGTAAACTCATCACACATGGCTACGACGCGACGAGGCAACAGTCCTCAGGAACCGCTCGACCCAATGCGTGTCAGATGGTGCTGTGCCGACTCGTTTTATCATTTCATTATTAGTGGAAGATAGTTTAACTAATTCACTCGCGTGTGCGTATTTATTTCTTTCTATTCAGACAATCTTGCGAATCGTTTGCGTCGATATTGCTCTTATTTATTTTTCCAAGAATTTAAAGAAACATAAAATTAAATAAAACAACATCAATAGCAAGGTATCATAATTTTGCTATTCTTTGACATACCCTCCCCCCCCCCCCCCATATTTTTGGATTCAATTGATAAAATAATATTCTGCATGAAAATAATAATTTGAACGTTACAGTATAGGTGTGAAGGCAACCCATTCTGTGGAATCTTTACCTTCTACCATAAGGATAGGGGTCTGAGTTCTGCTCCTCATACTAAATACCATCGAAAACCGAAAATCTTACCACGAAATTAGCTAATTATCAATACGGTGCCAAATTTAATGAATGAGCTAATATATTAATATCAACGAAATAGTAAATGTAAATCATGTAAATCATCATTGTAAAATATTCAAAAAACTTCTAATAGCATAAAGTTCTTTCGTAAACATACATCACAGAGTAATTGTCCCACGACAGCGGAAATACAATTGAATAGAAAAAAACTATTAATTACTAGAGGCAACAATTGTTAAAGTCGCGTCAGCTAAAGCTTAGCGAACAATTTTTTTTAATAATTGTACTTATATATCAAATGATAAATTAATTTAATCAACTTACATATATTATTTAAAGCATTTAGAAAAACAAAATTTTCTTATTTTACCGAACATTTCGATAATTAAATTTGTTAGAATATAATAATTCCAAGTAATTGTTTATTATATTATAATACTATTAATTAATTTTAAAAAATTAGTATACAATCGATAAATTTAACTATAAAAATTATTATCCTTTTAATTTTTCAGTATTATAATTTTCAATCGTTTATCACAAAAGATTTCATACAATTGAACGGTTATTGAGATATTTTGTTTACAAGGCCGTTCTGTTTTAACAATAGTAGGACTTCACTTCGCTCAGCTGAATTATATATTTATTTTAAAAAGGCTGAATATAAATTTAAAGTAAAGTAATGGATGTACAATTGACGTGTGTTATACGCATAGCTATAGATGAGCAAGGAAGTGGATGAAGTGAAAACAAAGGACAGAATTTGTCGTCTCTGTCGGGCGAGGTTGCAGCTGATGACGTTCAGTGGAGAAAACCACAGATGCAGGCTATCCGCGAAGGTGCCGGTGATTGATAGTGGTTTGATTCAGTCAGCGCGTACTGAAGTGCTCGGAACGCATTTTCCGCTCGATGCCCGAGAAAGGACCGTTTATCATTGCCACATATTTATACGATACAAAAAGAGCTTCGAGCAAGGGTTGGTGAAAAGGAGCTAACACCCCGATGCTCCAAGAAGTGCACCTCTCAGCTCGATTCTTATTGTTATTTTTAAAACATCTGTTTTCAGTTTGTGCTTTAATCTTTCATTTTCTTTACTATTAAAAATATCCTGCCACATGTGTGCTTCTTTATCGATCTTTCATTAGCTCGATTCGTTCATATTAACAGTATACTAAATGTTATTCAACTTTTTAAAACTTTGTTGCTGTATTTAAATGCGACGGTCACCCCGCGCGACAACAAAATTTTTGGCCTAAAGTGTCGTACTTTCAGCGCTTGCTCATAAACACTTATCACGAGCCAGAAAAAAATCTAAATACTTAAGTCGATCGATTTTTACTATTCTTTCGATTAGTTGTGTTAATTTTGAAGTTATAATTTTAATACTAATAAAAAACATTCACTTAAACATTCAAGTCAGGTTTTTCGTAAGAAAACATTATTAGGAATTTTTCAATAATACCGTATAGGAAAGAAGAGAAAAAAAATATGGATCTATGCGTTTTGATTTTAGTAAAAAAAAAAGGGATGAAGACCAAGAGGTCACGCTTATGTCTCAGCAGTACTTAAGCCCACGTTAAGGGTGAGATTGAAAATTCAGGTAGCCTACCTCAGGTAGATCGGAGGTAGTCTCTTCAGGTGATTTTCTTAATATTTTTTAAATAATAGAAGATCTTTGTCCAGGTCTAGTCGATGGTTTCAGCTAGAAATAGATAGAAAAAAGAGGTTGAAAATTCGCTTGATAACCAGTATGTGTGCACCCGAAGTCAATGAAGTAACAGCACACTGCGAAAGATTAAATGAAAATCAGATCTGAAGACTAATAGAGTAAATGCATATTTTGAACATAGACCTCACTTATGTGGGAAAAGATACTGTGAATTATAACGACTTTAAGATCCCAAAATTACGTAAGATTGGTTCTTAAATTTTAGTAAGAGACTTATAAAAATCGATATTAAAAAGAACACTTAAAAATGATAATTTATTTTATATTGTATTTAACTTATAGAAAAAAATACAGATATGTCCCTTTAAATTTAAGGAAAGATTTTTTTCTTCTTATATTGCATTTATTAAAATGTCCAAATTTTTACTTTTCACTGCGATTCAGTCGTTTTGTGAATCTTTTTCGTAAGATTTCTTCTATAACATGATTTATCTTCCAATTTTTGAAAAATGAAACACATTGAGATTGCAGGATGAATTTCAATTAAATAAGCGAGATGTTTTGTGAATAAGTTAGAATAAGGTATAAGCATGATCAATTGATAAATAGGACAGTAATGAAAGGTAAGTTTTGAGGGTTCAAAGGAAGAATTGAGTATTGCAGGTAATGGAATAAAAACAAAAAACCCGTTAACAAACCTATCGATTACTTATCCGGCCACTTATTCGGTTTTATCGCGGAAAATGAGGCGCTTCGAGCTTAATGAACAAAGAATAGTTGAAAGAGCCAAACTCATTGTAACAATATTCGGTGGAACGAATATTTGCTTTCTCGCGTTCAGTTCGGTATTAGCAGTACAGTATGTAGATAGGTAAACGCAAGACAGGAGAGAAGCGATTTGAGACGTCGTTCAGGGCAAGCCAGAAGCTGATAGGTCGCATAGTTGGCCTGGCGCGCGACTCTACTTCTTTTCATTAATTTTTGCTGAGTGCGTCGGTGAATATCTCATGCATTAAAAGCGGGAAAGGAGAAATAGGAGGTACTAATAAAAGCCGCTCGGAGCCGCGTGTGCACATACACACATATCATAGATTCTTATATAGCTGCTACATGTGCAGACGCATATATATATATATGGCGCAGGCACGGGCAGGCCGGCTCGGGTGTGTATAACGTAATGCTGATACGTTAAGGGACGCCCGCCGCCCCGAGACGAGCTTGCAAGCCGTGCCACGTTGCGTGAAGAACATGCTGCGCGTGACTTTTCCGCCAGATTGTATCTTCTCTTTGCGCTGCTTTTGCTCTTGTATTAGGATTTGCAATCTTGCTGCTGTTGGCCAGTTTACCGTACAGCGACGCGTACACGCGCTAACGCATTATGCCGCACGTGTATGCGCAACTATACTGTGTGCGCGAGTGCCTCGCGCGAAAGAAGAGCAGAATATCTCCGCGCACATGCGAGCTCGACTACTCGAGTTATTTATGAGCTGATCCGTCTGTAGCGCTTTTTTGCCCGAATCTCGTCTGCTTTCGAGATTTATTTTTCATTTTATTATTCGCGCTCGACAAGCCCATTGAAAACTTATCGATTTTAAAGTACACAATATTGCTTTTAAATTTACTACTCCAAAAGATATACAGCTCGAGCGAGAGCATAAAATGGTCAAAGTTTGGCAGAAAGTGACAGCTCACCAGACGATTGGTGCACCAAAATTTATTCAATTATGAGCGTAATATTTAGAGACTGCGAGAGGAAAGACTTGTTTACATAATGTTGTAATTAAGAATCCCTTTTAACCGAGTGTCGATTATGAGCGTTTCACTAGGAGCCTTGCCGCATCTAAGCAGCCTCGATATCAATAAGTCACATGGATTTTCATAATTGAAAATAGTCGTCTTGCAGAGGCTTAGATAAGCAGCACACAGTCTTGATCGATCGGCCTTGAAACTGTACGCGCTCGAACGTAATTTCTTGACGTTCGCATAAATAAGTGAAAATGATCAAAGGGTCCGCAGGTTGGCAAGGCGTAGGAAAGGTGTAATAAGGTATAGGCTATGAATAGTTGGAAGAGGACTTGAATGGAATGCGTAAAGATACATAGGCAGCAGTGGAATAAGAGCTCCGCGCGGTGTCGAGCCATTGCCATACGCAATTTACTCTCGCGGTTAGTCGCAAATCACTTTAACTGCGGGCCACAGGAGCCGTTTCGAGCCGCTAATGGCGTCAAGTGTCTTGGATATACGCACTGCTCCGAGGGTCCGGCACTACATGCAACCAGGACTCTTTGTGCAGGAAAGATCATCCAGCAGCTTCTCGCAATTCTGCTGCGGCCCGAGAAAAGGAATAACTCGGCAGATGTAAATCAATGTGGCGCGAATTTATAAGCGCGCTTGGCTCTTGTATCAGCTACAAGCGTCCGAAGCCCGAGAAAGCATAATCGTGCTCGTATGCGCAGTTATGTAGTTGGCGCTAGTTCGCTCCTCGCCAGTGAGTAATTTTTCGAGCCGCGCGAGCTGTCAATTAGCATCGAGATGAATACGTCGCTTTTTGTTGTTGTCATGATGCACGAGATGAGCATGTATCCTGCTACTGCGAGAGGTGCCGAGGTAGGCAAGCCGATGCCGAAGGGTGGGGCTGCGTTCATGAGCTCTAACGAGAAAGGCAACCGAGTCGTGCGGGGGAGGGAGCCGACGCTGGGGATGGCTCGCTCTCTCTCTCGCTGTAACGCTTTTGCATGACTGCCTCGTATGCTTATATATATGTACGTGTACATGGGCCATAAAAGAGATCTTCGGCCAGGCGCAACTATGCTCTGCGTTCGCGCCATCCGTTACATCTATAAATCTAAGATAACAATATTGCCGGAGCCCGCGCGGCCGCCGCGTCGTCTCGCGAAGAGCGAGGGCTACTGTAATAATGAATGTTTGTACGGCGACCATTAGCGACGTCCGCCACCACCACAGCTAACGTTACCAACGCCTCTCCTCGCAATTCTCTCCCGCAGCAGCGACAGCAGCTCGACTTTATGCCTTTTACTGGGCCCTTTTCATTCGCAGCGCTTAGGCCATTTCGCACATGTGTGGGACTTTCTTCGGTCACGGCTCGTTAGAGCCGCGTTTAATCTCCAAAGCATCCAAGTCCACTAATCGTTCCTAATTTTTTATTCACGCGTATTGATCGTACAAGTAAAATCGGCCTCTTTTCAAAAAAATTACAAATGTAGAAGGTTCTCGATGGATCGATGCTCGATACCGATACTGAATAATCAAGCTTGACGCGCTGATACAAATTAAAAACAAAACAAAACAACCATTCGAGTATTTCTTCGATCGCGTTGACTAGCTTACGATCGAGTATATGGTGGTATATTAAAAAGGACTGGCATCGGCAAAGCGTGGCGTCGCGATGATTTACAGCGGTTAAAATAATAATTTTATTTCGCCGCAGTTTCAGTCGAAGCAGCGCAAACTGCGGCAGTGGCGAAATAAAAATAAATAAATTGTCGTCTGACGTCGATTCGCTCGCGCCTTCATTTATGTAGGCGGTGGAGCGGTTGCTCGGGCTCGCCTATGTTCAGCGAATGTCGGGCCTCCGCGTCGCGGTGTATGCATTTTTACCATGAGCCTCGGCTATGTATACGTTATATAGGCTACACGCATGTGCGCTGGCCGGCACTTTTGACCATTATTTATTGGGTAGTCGCGCGCGCGCTCTTTCTCTCAATGTAGCGCGCTTGTATTAATATTGTGATTTTTCATCGACTACTGTATGTGTAGATGCCGCCGCTGCTACGATGTATGCGCGAGTTGGCGTACATACAGCAACTTTGTTGACAATGACCAAACATTGCACGTTGATAATAATTAATAGCCAGGACTGCAGTTATTTTAACTCGCGTCGATTTGCTCAATTTTTGCGCCATTCTTTTGGACAACAACAAAAAATCGCCCGTTCTCGCGTCTCTGATTTATTGACACGTATTTTTGTAATAGCTCGCTCGCTTATACGCACGCGAGCAGCATCGGAAGCGGAGCTTGAAATATTTCAAATAAAATGCGCGTAGTAGTATTGACGCGACTGACCAATTTATAAGGCTTGGAATTGGCCTAGGTACATTGGCAAGGATCCGCAAGCGTTTGCGCGGCTATTAACGTTTCTCGCGAGTATAAAGATTAAAGACGCCGGGCTGGCGTACGCAAAAAGCAAACGAAAAGAAAAGAAGGATGAAAGGTGCGGGGGTTGCTATAGTCGGGCGCGTGCAGCTGCAGAGGTATAGAGAGGTGGCATTAGACGGGGGCGGCTGTTAGTCGAGCGAGAGAGCGGCGCGTTATAGTCGCACGTTGGCTCGTTCGCGCGAGCTGAAAATTGAGATTCAGCATATTAGCCCCGTGCGGGTCTCGTATAGCACGAGGAGAAGAAGCAGTAGCGGCAGCAGCAGCAGCAGCCGGAGGAGGGTTAGTATTTTCGCTAGTGGTTGGCTGCAGCACGAGCGCGAGAAGTAACCGCAGTTTATTGGGGCCGGAGCTGAGCTCCTGCACGGCTGATACAGCCGCGCGTAATATTCCGTAATAACAATGATTTGGTGTGTAGAGCTGCTACGTCGGTAGTCTTGCTCTTGGCCGAGGGGGATGGCGGCTGGATATGGCTGGATGGCGGCCTACGGGGGGCAAGGCCTTTTCTCTGTCTCGCTCTCGTCGAGGCTTCTTCGCGTTACACTCGGCTCGGCTAGGCCAACGGCAAAGAGAGAAATGTGTGCGCTGCGGATAGATAGAGCGAGGGTGGGAGAGAACGAGGACTGCTACAGCGGAGCACTGAGCAGCAGCAGCCCTCTCGCCAACTCGGTGAGTTAAGCGTTTAATAAGCTTAATCACGCGACAGATCTGTGAGATACAACTTGCTTTGCCGCCGCTGCATATAACCAGAGCTGCTGCTGCTTTTTGCTCTGCACCCTACTACCTCTTCCAACCCAGCTTGTACACACACACACACACACGCTCCCAGCCAGACTCTGCTCGGTTTCGCACGTACATCGAGCTTGTAGCATCTGCTGTTGGTATTTTACTACGCTCGCGACTAACTGCAGCGTACACGCGCGTATGGAATATCGCGTTCTCTGCTCCAGAGCTATTCTATATATAATACGAATGTGCCAGTGTCGGCTTGGCTGCAGTTAGTCGCGAGCGACTACGCCGCTATTAACGAAAACTGTTTATTGGCCCGATGCTGGCACCGCTGGCACCGCCACTACCACCACCACCACCGGTGTCACCCCCAGCTCGCACGCATATGCTCGCGTGGCAGAGGATCCTCGGATTAACTCGCGTGCACCTATACAGCTATCTTCCTCGCAACTTACGCTCTCCTCGGCTTGCCTAGCCTCTTGGCCATTCTTTAGCTGCGCTACAGATCCGACCTGTCCTAGCTCGCGTATTACGCTCCGAGTCGCAGATCCTTTTTCTCCGATCGAGCGCCTCTTAGCGCCGCCTAGCCAAGCTTAAATTAACTGCGACTGATTAAGTATCTAGATTTCGCTGCTACCGCTCGTGACTCGTGTACGCGGCAGGACTTTTTCTAAGATTATCGACCGCTTAAACACTTGAATAGCTAAATAAGTGAATTTCGATCAAGCTCACGACGCGAAAAACGAGCCAGGCTACACCGAGGCAACTTTGTCGCAAGGATCTTGAGTAAATAAAGAGTCGCGACGGTTTAGCATCTCCCAGCCTATCATGGCATGGTAATCCCTCGGAAAGGAGCTCGAGAGCAAGTAGGATGAGGCAACGTTCCTGCTAAGATGGGGCCGCAGAGTCAATGTGCGGTATAGATATACACATATCTAGTCAAGAGTAAGAGCGATTTTCCTTGCGGTTTAAACGCGCGTACACTCTTTCTGGCTCGATCCAGCTAGTCTCCTTTTCTCCTTCTCTTTTTGGTATATAAAATGAAAAGACAAATAATCGAGGTGGTGCGATGGATGGGAGGGGTAAGAAGTCTGCTGGGTTACATCGTAACTCGGCGCAATCAAGCGGAATGAAGACTAAGGGTAGGTCGCCGAGGCCGGCTGAGGCTAACCAGGAGTAATGCCGCTGTCGGATCAATCCCCGCTCCATTCTCTGAGCATTGACCAATGCTCAGCTTTCTTTCGCGCTACATACTCGCTCTCTCGAGTGAGTGTGAGTGAGACCAAAAACACGGCTCCCTCCGGACCGCACATCGCGACGAACAGATTCGTCGTACTGACGTCGCAAGCCCCAGCTGGCCCGACGAGCTATTTCTCCTGCAAAATCGAACCGCATTGCACAAACTCGAGCCTTTAACGACCGCTGAATTTAACCATAGATGCCCTTGATATGTTTTACTCCAGGAGCCAAATTTTTCATTTTTTTTATTTCCTCTTTTACTCTTTATACACTATACACTATTTCTTATCTTTAGCACCAGCTAGGACTTTTAATTCAACTTACATATATATAAATCAAAAATTTATCGATTACCTATTCATTCATGGTATATATAGATCATTCAATATTTCGTTTCGAATCTTTACCTTAATCGAGATGAAGTTCGACACGATCTCAGTTGTGGATATATCGTTGATTGTATGAGTTTTCTCGTAAAATACCACAAATTTAACACGCCAAGTCTGATTTATTTGGAGCTCGTCTCTAATAGACTGGCAGATAGTGGCCGATAATAGGTGCTGATTTTTAAACGTATGCCCTTGAAAAGTCTAAAAGATACATCGACAACAAGCTCAAAAAACGGAATATTGCGCCATACTAGTGTGGCGATATATTTTAAAGTACATATCGATTTGTAACAAATTTTGGCCTTGTGTGCTGATTTTTTAACTTAAGGTAAAGCGGGGGAATACGCCATAGCTAAGGAAAAAATTGGAATAAAAAAGTAATGAATGTATGAAATCAAATCTTAAGCATTGAGGACTGTAAAAACACGTTTGTGTATTATAAGAAAAACAAAATTATAACTTTATATTGTCATTTTAATAGTTGTAACAAATTTAGCATCTTGGTTCAAATGTGGCGTTTTCCCCAAGCATGCGGGGAAGACGCCACCCCGATTGGAGCAATATGCCCTTAATCTGAATACAATCAAAAAAATGAAATACTAATTCATTTTCGTGATCTCCTAGCGTACTACCACGGCCAAGTTTGTATGATGTATTGTCATTATCTAGATGTCGTTAACAATTCCCACTTAAACATTTCATTGAAAACTAAACGAACATTTGCACATTGAACTTTACGAAAAATTTTGACGTTTGAAAATCGACTGATAATAGCAGTGAAAAATCAGCTATTTTGTGTCGATGTAATCGGATTATCATAACGCAAAATTCCAATATGTCACATATCTAAATTTTCTTTCTTATAACGATAATATAGCAAAGTGGCATTTTCCCCGAACTGGCGTTTTCCCCCACTTTACCTAATGCCAATGGAAGGGATGAAATTTCGAAACTCAAAGAATACATAAAAAATAATGGCATAAGTGCCACTAGTAGATATAAAAATCGACACTCTACGAAAGTTGTACAATATTTCGGGTTAAACATCTTTCACATCTTTCGTAATGTGTAGACTTTTATTTCTACTAGTGGCTCTTATGCCATTATTATGTATGATTATTCTATGAGTTTCTAAATGTCATCTCTTCCACTGGCATAAGTTTAAAAATCAGCATACAATCATGTGTTTTTCTTACATTATGACCATATCGATCTACACCAAAGGACATTAGGTGCTCTTATGCCTAGCTAGATAAAGACTCGATCAGTGCCAAACTATTATCTGTTCATAATGGCATGAGTTAAAAAATCAGCAGATGAGGCCAAAATTTGTTACAAATTAAAAAAAAAATCGGCTCGCTAATACGGCGTAATATTTCGTTTTTTGAGCTTGTTTTCGATGTATCTTTCAAATTTTTCAAGGACATAAGTTTAAAAATCAGCACCTATTATCGATCACTATCTGCCGGTCTATAATGCGTTTCTTTAATCACGCCAAGCTTGCTACAGTATATACACTCTCTCTCTTCCTCCCTTTCTTTAGGTATATTTATGCAAATGCCATGTGATAAAGTTTCGTCATAGTACCATTACGATCACCTGTTAATTGTGTGCGCTTCTCTTTCTCTCTCTCTTTCTCCCTACACTCGGTTAGAGAGGCCAGTCAAAGATATAGCCTGGCTCTAGCTGTCGTACCAATGACGTTTTCAGCTTGGCTATTTATTGCCATCTGCCAATTCTGCTATAAATCTGGATTGTTGATATTATAGTTTTAATAATAAAATTCTTCTGCAAATGTGCATTAGCCTGGAAAATATTTACCAAGTTGCACGAAATCTTGTTGCCAAGGTTTTTAAACTCTGCTTAAATCTAAAAATGAAGAAATTCATTGTTGTGGTTCTTTCATATAGCCATTTACGCTTGCCTGTAATTGAACAGTCTATTTTCGTAATTTGAAAAGTTTTCTCGAAAACTCTGAAAAAATGTTTAAATGTTCAATGAATTCAATGAACATTGGTAATTTACTGATTGTAAGACTTACATTTCGACATGAAGAAATGCAAAAATTAAAAATTAATTTTTTTACATTTGAACTTATCAAATTTTTTTTATCATTTTATATGGTTACATTTTTAATTTTTGCAATTTTTCTTCTCGACAAAATGACTGATTGAAAAATGGCAATGAACAAAAAAGTTTTTGAATGATTACGTATGAATAATTTTTTTGAGGATTTTTCGGTGATTTTGAAATTATAAAAAATATTTTTCGAATACAACGATATATAAAAGAGTGATAGTAACGGGTTTCTTCAATTTCAATCTGTCACTTTATCGATGATGATGAAAATTAAATTTTTTTTTCAAAATTTTTTTGTTAAAACTAAAAAATGATTTATGATTAATTTTTATCGTAGCATTCAAAATTCTATCGGAACATTTGATGCTTAAAGTAGATATTGGAAAGAGAGGATGAAAGCTGACCAAAGTATATAGGACGAACGACACGAGGGAGCTGAAATCGTTAACTGCAGTGGGAGAGAGAGAGGGAGAGAGAGTAGTAGTAGTATCGGAGTATTACGAAGAGCCAATGATATAGTGATTATTACCGTCAGTATATCCTCAAAGTAGAGTGATGGTGGATGACTGCATGGCACGATAGCACGTTAAGCCTCGAGGTCACAAAATATGTTAACTACCCGCTGCTCGAACAACGTATCCAATGATACGTGGCATGCCGTATGCATGATTCGAACCCTCTTTCGCCTTTTCGACATAAATAAATAGTACTCGAATAAATTATTTCTTTCTATTAACAAATGTGTTCAAAATCAATTTTACAGATTTATTTGCCAGGAAAAAAAAAACAAATGGTACGCAATTTTACAATCAAATCACAGTAGACGCATTAAAAGAATGCGACTGATTCGATAATAGATGACAAGTACAGCGATCGAGTTGAGCTTTTATTAGTATCATTTGGTGAAGTCTCATATGGGAGCAGATGTCGAGCGCACACTTACAGCTCGTTGCATACATTTATCTGTAGCCGTACGTCAGCCAGGCAAAAAAGCTTGAAATAACAAAGGGAAAACATTTGGACGTTGGAAGAAAAATTAATCGCATTCCTCGTCGTTCGTACGAGCAATTCAAATCCGTGGCGGCTCTTAATCTCCAACAATTCGAATAACCTCGTCGTCGTTTGTCAGCGAATGTTGAATTAATGATGATTGCGATCTCGCTGCGTTGAGCAGCTTTGACTGCACGAATGCACGAGCCTGATCGCGTCGCTTGCCTCGCTATCCTCGCATGTACCTTGGAGTTTACGAGAGCTACCTCGGAACACGTTCGCGCTCTCTACTTCTCGTTTACTTTAATGCAATCATTAGCTTGAAAAGTCTACGTCGTTGTCCCCGAGTTTTGATGGACGACGATATCATCTAACATTTCATGCTTAGCGGATCACTGGCCTAAGATTTTCGTGATCTATCGATGGAGTCACAGTGGGATCCTTGGCCACGTTACTGGCAGCTCCAAATTTTTTCATCAGATTTATCGTTAAAATCAAAGTACGCACAAGGCGAAAGTAAGTTTAAACGTCGTTTTCCTGAATCCTGAACCGTAGCTCATGGCGTGGAATTGCCGAGGACGGCTTGATAACGAGTCTCTGCGACTTTTGATTTCAATCGGCTTGGGCCAGTCGTTGGAGAAGCTATAGAGAAAGCTCATGAAAGCCTTGGGGGTCAAAGGAAAGTATAGCTGTACACATAAAATGCGTGGCTGTGGCGACGGCGCGGCAAAGCGTAGACAAGGCGTGTGCGCGCTTACGTCTTCGCGTACGGAACGACGCAGCTGTCGTTGCGCTAGAACTTGAGCAATTTCCGCTCTGAGGTTTTGTTCCTGGCAGCTTTGTCGTTGGAAAACTTGTTAAATATGCATGCAGAGCTTCTCCTCTTCGCGCCTTAGGAGCTGCAAGCTGGAAGTTTCTTTGCCTCTCTCGCTCTTTCTGCTAATTATCTAAAAGATTCAAAAGATTTCTAATAGTTTGTCTTTCGTTGCTTTTTGAATTAAGTTATGTATTATCGTTATTTCGCCTAGCTGGCCAATGCATTAATGCTACAACGAGTCAAGGATAATTCGGAAATATTGCACAAAATGATGAACACATAATTAAAAAATAATGCTAGAAATTAGTGGGTAATTTATTGCGCCAATGTGCTATCCGTCAACGAGTCTGTAGGAACAGCCTCGATTTTACACATGAAAGGTGGTGAATTGGACTACATGAAATTAGTCGAGTCCTATTTGTCAAGGAGCTGGGTATATGGATAGCGTGAAACCACGGATTTTGCCTCAAGGGCGTCATCGTTCACTCGACCAAATACCAAGCTCGTTCGCGTCCCCGAAAATGTTGCATCCCGAAAACGTGCGGGCTAGAGCGAGAGTACGATGTTGTTAAAGAGAAAGATTAAGCGGAACTTTAATATAGCACATTTCAAGCTTTTAAGCGCATTTTGAGCTACCAGTCAAGCTGCATTTGCTGGACAAAATCTCGTTCGAGGTACGATGATTAATGTTTTTATCCGTCGTCGGTGCTCTTGCGATTTACTTTGATTGAAATATATTTCAAGTGCTTGGATTAAATGAATTAAAGCTTCGATGTAACTTTAGCAACGTGCGTACTAAAGTTTCAAGTATTTAAAATACATCGAACTTTGTCGTTTGAAAAAAATTCTTCAAACAAAGATGAAGGTGAGGTAGTTGAACGAATATAAGAAAATCTTGCAGAATATCTCGTAGACGAATTGTGCAGGTACATGTTTGGATTCCGTGTATAGAGCGTAAAATTGTCCGATACCGCATAAAAAAGCTCAGCTGTAAAGCATATACACTCTAGAGTCGAACAGTAGAGCTAATTGTTGCTTGGTTGCTTGCGCGAGGGATTCGCCTTTTTGCTCGCTCTCAGTCTGCACATTCATTCGTGTATAGTAGCATATAATACATAGAGAGAGAGAGAGAGAGAAGGGAGAGAGAGTTTGCGCTTACTAGCTTGTTATATAGGAGCAGCTAGCTTGTGCAGATATATCGGACCGGTATTTTAGCCGCCATGCGGGCGTAATGGATTCAGAAGCGCTCTCTAGCGTTGCGGCCGCGTTCGTTCGTTGGTTCGTTCGTTGGTTCGTTCGTTGGTTCGTTTGCTCGCTCTCTCGCGCCCTGTGTTAATAACAATCCATACTTATTGCCCGCATATTTTACCGATCCCCAGCTAGCTCGCTTCCTCCCCCTCCAAGCCTCACCGCCTCGCTCTCCGCTTCCTTTACCATCACCTCCTGCACTGCCAGAACTATATTACAACATATGGAGAACATAAACTTTTATGGCTACCCTTCTACTCGCGGCGCGCGCGCGCGCCTCGCTCTGTTACGCGCGCTATAGCTCGCCTGCCTCCCCCCCCCCCATCCTCACCTCTTCTCCTTTTTTGCTGATAGCTCTTCCTCCCTGTTTTCTCTCTACTTCGTTTGTACACCCTTTACTTTTACTAATTACCAAGCGCCGTACCGTTGCCGCGTACACCGCTGCTGCTACTGCTGAGCTACTCGGGCCGCCACTATGTAAAGGGATCTTGGCAAAAGCCAATCGCGGTGACTGGATGATGAGTGCTGCTGCGGCTTATGTGGTCTTTGCTCCAATACATATTCCATTCTTTACAGCATTACTTTTCATTTCTTTTTATTTTCAATCTTGAGAGCTGTTTTATCGCGTACTCACTTTTTTCTCACCGGCCGACAACACACCTTTATTCCAATTCCTTTATGACCTAAAAAGTCATTTTGTTCATTTAGCATTTATTTGCGAGTCGAAGAAGCAATTTCATTGAACTAATGAAAATATTCTCAACCTTGTTAGCACAAATGGTGATTTATAAAAAAAAAAAAAATTGGCTAATGGCTTCGAACGGCTTGGGGAACTCTCCTCTTTTCTTACAATTGCTTATGTGAATTAGCCGAATATTTTAACGAATCATTTGATTTATTCGGATCGCGAGTTAACAGAGGTTCCAACATTCCGATGTGTATGTGCAACGTGTCCACCGCCTATGTATGCGCAGTAGAAAGCTCGAGGTCGAGCATCGGCGCGCCTTATCTATGTGTATACAGCGGGGCAAAAAGTAATAAACAGACGAGCCGATCAATCTTGCAAAAGCACAGCGGAAACTAACGGTCTCATTTGGGGCACACGTCTTTCGATGCCGCGATTCGTGGAGGCGACGCTGTCCCGTATATCACTTTTATTGCAGCCTCGAACTTCCGAGTGCGATTTCTGCAACGGCACGAGTACGAGCGCGTGCACGGGAGTGCGCGAAGCCACGACGAGCGAGGGATACGCGCGAGGCCCAAGAACCCCACCACCACCACCACCGCGTGCCGTGATTTCCACTGGGATTGCCACAACACAGAATTTAATAAGTACTTTACTGCGACGATCGAAACCTCCGAGAATATTAATCCTGCGAGAGGATACTTGAGAAAGCGGCCGAGCGTCCTCGTTTCATTGACAGCGATGCAGCCATCACGATCACCAAAAGACTATGATCGTAACGGCTGCCTAACAAGCCAATAACCGAGAGGAGAAATCATTTTTATCAAACATTTCATTAAAAAAAATGAATTAAAAAATATTTTAAGCTCGGGAAATTTCATTTGCATGGCAGATCGTTTTACTGGATATCGTTTGGCATGATGCAACAAAGCAACATAATCGTGTTAAAGGGCTTACGAGGCGCCTAAAAGCGTCAATTTTTTTAATAACATTTGAGACTACGCGCGTGTTGCCGAGCAAGCGATCTAATCAGCATTTTAATTTTCTTTGGCTTAGATTAGCGTAGAGTAAACATTCGTGGATGGGGCGAACAAGAAAAAGCCAAGTGCGTATAGCCTGCAGCAAATGTCTGCGTGTGTTGGTAGGATGCCTACCGCGGCTGTAGCATATGAAAATCCAGTCGGTAAGACTCGCTTCCGATGTATAAACGGGCAAACACAAAGAGTAAAGGCGCATTTGCACGAGTTCAAAGCTCCAACGCTCCATAAGCACGAAAATACGCACAAGTATCGCGAGCTCGCGCGATCAACGCATTATTCGCGCGCACTGGCGCACGGCTGTTAAAATAAAAAAAGCACAACCAAACTATCTTCGTATATTCTTTTCCAATAGGCTAACGGAGTAGCTACGAGCTCGGTACACTTAATACCTGCTAAGTTAAGCTACGAGCAGAAAAGAAAATCGCCGCGGCAATGGCTATATGTGCGCGTGAGCTAACAATTAATTATTGGCAGCACTTCGGGGCTCCGTACGAGTGGCTGTGGGCCACTGTAGCCGCAGTAGCCATAGTTAAACATTACGCCGGTCGTATCTCATTGTGCTATCTAATCCTCTTTCGTTCCTCTTCTCTTTTGCTCTCATCGGCTTCTCTCTCTTGCTCGACTTTCTTTTCGTGTGTCATTGACGCCGCCGCCACCGCCGCCGCTGCTGTGTTCGTTCGCTCAGTAATTTCGTTTAATTGCGGGCTCTAGACGCGCGCGTCCGCGAGCGACAGAGACCCGTTCAATTAGTTTTTCAAATAAACATTAGTTTCCTTAACACAAGGCAAGTGGAGCCATAACGTGCGCAGCGCTAGAGCTTGATGTCTATGGCTGGAAAAACGAGCCATAGGACGCTGCCTTTCTCTCTCTCTCTCTCTCTCTCTCTCTCTCACGCGGAGGCTTGGGAGAAGGAGTCGTCCTCGTCATCTATATATACAGGGTGCTGCTATATTATGGCAGGGTATTCTAGCGATATAAAAATGGAGATTGGAAGGATAGAACGAGTGCGAAAGGGTAAGTAATTAACGACACGTTTATACGATATCGGGAAAGGCTGCTGTGCACTTAGACAGCGTAGGATATGAGCAGCGCGCGTAAGCACTAATAGGAAGCTATGTCCTCGTCGATATAGCTAGCTGCTTTTCTTCCTGCTTCGCAAAATGCTTCTTTCATCTCTCCCCATTTTCTCGACGCCACAGCAGGGGTGACGCTAGTAGTCAGGGATGACCATCTCTTCGCGCGCCCCAACAGAGGAATTATGCGAGGACTTTTTTGCCCCGAGATATGGCATTTATTAGGGCTGCATGGTTCTTTCCGAGCAATGGTTATGCGATGGCTGTTTGGCCGCGCAGGCTTGGCAGTCGAATGAAAAAAATTCGACATTCGAAGCGCGAGTTAGCCGATCTTTACGCGCGCATGTGTTGCTGCGAGCTTGCAGCAGCTATAATAATGGGAAATTTGGTGCAAGTTGGTAGGAGTATAATTAATTCGCACACGATGGAACGATAGGATCGCTGGTAAATGAATTTCTGAATTTTCATTGATTCAGCCAGTAGGCTGCATCTCTCTGCAGGATGAACAAACGCTTTGTTTGCATTGCGAGCGACTTTTCTCGTGTACGAGCTGGGCCATAAATCAAAACGATATAAATCGTCATCGAGAGAGAGAGAGAGAGAAAGCGAGCTACAAAACTAGCTGGGTATAGCAATACACGCAGGCGCACACAGACGTGGACAGACGAAACACAATATCGCGTTGAATGACAATGTCGTAGATAGGTGGTGGTGGAGGCACGGCTACACACACACTCATCGATTATAATGTTTGCCCACTCTTCTCGTTTACAAGGCAGGCTGTGCCTACTACAGCCGCACGGTATACCTATAGGATGGAGAGCTGCATCGGCATATATATATATATATGGCAGCAGAGCTGGACGAGTCGCTCTCTAGCTCGCGCGTCTGCCTTTAACGATGCACAAAACACAGAGCGTATCGTTCGCGACTGCTGCAGCGGTAGCAGCAACAGCAACAGCGTCGTTATGGCTGATGTGGATTATTCACTAATATGATTTACAGCATATTACCAGAGGTTTCGCGGCCTCTCAGCGTGCTCACAATGCGCTCGGGTACGGTGGCGTCGGCGGCGGCTACACATAATGTGAGAGAGGCCACGCGGCGTAATTTATTAATTTTACTAATGGCTCCTGCCCATTATTATTGATTTCGTACCGAGAGAGAGAGAGAGAGAAAGACTACACGTGTGTATACGTAGTATATGGAGGAGTTCTCGCGAGCGAGCGAGAGAGCGGCGCGCGCGCGACATCCGGCGAGCTGCGTTGATTTATCCCAGGGTCGTTATCGGACTCGCTTAAATCACGCGTATAACGGCAGCCAGCTATACATATATGCCTCCCCCCCAACCCACCCATTACTAACTCGCCGTATCTAAAGCTCGCTCATAGTCGACTTATTCTTCTACTCGCTTGTCGCTGCAGCCGTGTATACGTGCCGCTTCGAGCGTGCTTCGATTCTCCTATATATACTCCTCTCTCTCTCTCATATTCACGCGAGTACACTTTGGCAATTCTATGTGCGCGTATATCCAGCTACTGGCGCGGCTGCGAGCGTGGCAGGGCTTGCGCCGGGGGCAAGCAAGACCTTCATTTATTAAGAGCCGCACAATGTAGCGCGCGAGCTTGCACGAATGCTTAATCCCCTTGTGGATGGAGAAACTTTCGTCCTCGTGCGCGCAACCGACTATCTTACATGTGTGTTTGCCAAGAGCTCCGAAAACGATCCCAAGTCAACTCTCCAAGACTCGTAGATCAAAGATTTTCGCTGACTTTCGCGCATTCCCTGACTATTACGCCCGAACCAATAACCTCCGGATCATGAGTGACAAATGCTTTTATTAGAAATTTACCCTACTCAAAATTTATATCGAGCTGTTATTACTAATTCATGTTAGTGCTCTTTACAGACAGAAAAAAATTAAAGCCAATAACATCGAACTGAAAGAATAACCGCTAGTAAAATTATTCATCTGGTAAATGCTGCCATCTCGGTTCCAACAGTCGAACCGACTTTTCTTCAACTTCACCTGCTAAATAAATTATATCTTATGAATGTTTAATTTAGTCGGAAATTCATATTGATAAGATGACAAATTTTTATAAAAGTGCATCGAAATTGCCCAAAATCTCATGTACGATCGAATCAAGGTGTAATAGCATGAAGCCAATTCGTCTTTGTGTGTTTGTCTTGTAGCATCTCAGACTTTTATTACTTGACTTGTGGTTCAGAGACTGCGTCTTGGCCCAATAACATTTTTATTAAATAATAAACATGTATACACGGCATGAGCACGCCAAGTTCGTCTATTCTCTACTTCAGCCGATCTGTTCGCGGTCGCACGTGTGCTGCTATTCGGACTAGAGATCCAGTTTTACCCTCTACACTTACAGATCGCGTCCAGGCACCCTATAGCAGTTTGTTCTCTCTTTATTGGTTTTTGGCTGCTGCTATTACTGCTGTTTCTACTGCTGCTACTGCTCTCAAATTCGACGATGAGTTTGATATCTCATTTCGCTTATTCGTTTTTTTTTATCGCAAGATCGGTGGCTGCTTGTACAGCTGGTCAAGTGTGGAATTATAACAAGTGCAATTTTCATAGCTATTCGATATTACTTATATTACGTATTATTTGCGGCAATTTATGAAGTACATAGCAAATATCAAATTACAAAATACAGAATTATACTTTTTCCATTTATCTTTGGGGAGATAATATCTGAAAATGAGCTATAGCTGATTGAAAAAGGATGCCAGGCTTGATTTTACAATTTATGATTTCACCTAAAGTCAGAGGTTTAGCTTGTTGCAACAACTCGATGAAGCTTTGAAGATTCCGTTTGAAGCATTGTTGTACGCTCGATTGTAGCAAAGAAGGAGATGCTGCGGACTACCACCTCGAGCGCGCGGAGATCTGCTATCCTTCTATAAGCTCCTGCCACCGGTACAATGGGATTAGTCGAACCTCTTGGCTGACGCTGCGAGGAGTCTCTCGGCAACGTCCTTGTTCTTTGACCGCAAGCTCGACGCAGGACCCCTATTAGTACTGGATCTAGCGCTGCTGCAGACGTATTGCATCGATCTTTAACTGCCGCATCTTTATACTTGTAGAAATACTCAAACCGACCCACGTGACTGTATGGGTTGTAAGAAGATTAGAAGAGAGTAAATGCAGAACATCTCTCGATCTGCAGTCTTAAATTATTACTTTTGAAGACGACGTTAAAATTTGGTAAAAGCGAATTTTTCTCGTACACTGAAAGAAATTCGATTAAAAAACTCGTACAGAGTCATATGGTGGTGGTTTTCTGTTACAGAAAAACATCAAGTGTGAATCGGTAAAATTTTTCCTAACGAACAATGCAATTTTTTACAATAGGATTTTTTTCAATGGTACTCTTAATTTTTTTTATAAACAAACTGGCATTTGTATAGAGTAAAAATTATCACTAGCGCGGAATGCTTTGGAACAAAAAAAGCCATTGTCGATTAATTAAAATGTTGTATTTGAAAGTTTTTCAATTGTATTTATCCGTGCTGGCATTAATCAAATGTAAATATTTTTCATTCAATTTCACCGCAATCAAAGCCAGCACTGTATCTGAATCTCTATTCTGTTCCACGCGTCAGTCTTCTGGTTAAATGCTTTCTTTGAAGCTCGTCGATGTTAATGTTGCAAGTGTTGTATACTTAATTTTTCACTTAATCGCTGCAACAGACACGATACGTAGCTTTTCAAAATAATGTAACACGTATAAAGGGCGCGTCATGCTCCCTTTCTCTTTCTCCCTCTCTTCGTAGATCTCTTTTGCGCTCACTCTCTCTCTCTCTCTCTCTCTCTCTCTCTCTCTCTCTCTCTCTCTCTCTCTCTCTCTCTTGTCTCTCTCTCTCTGCCGCCTTTTTATACGCATACAGTGCATATAGCTCTAGAGAGCATCCCGATAATTAGTTATAACAAAGAAAATAGGTGTTTGATGTTAAGAGAGTGTGCCGCTGATCAGTCGATTGATCGGCAAATTTACACAAAGATATGCTCTCTCTCTCTCTCTCTGTTCCGCTCTTGCACGGGTCTAGCCTTGTACGTATACTTGAATATATATGTATATGTAATGATAGAGCGGGCTGCAACCTTGATGCAGCAACGGGCCGTTGGCTTGAGGGGATTTTGTGTGCCGAATAAAGCTGAGGGATGAATGCGCGTGGCGGTTGCTACCGCCGTCGCCGCTGCTGCTCTTGATTTCACTCGCAAAGGCATTGCCAGCTCGTTGCTACGTCATTTACCTCTTGTATACTTAACAGGCGGCAACTGTAAACACCAATGACGAGAACTAAGCAAGCCATCCTCTGATGTTGCCTTTACTCGTCAAGTCGCTCCGACAGCTCTTTCATCTGTAGCTACTATAGCATGCATATAATACGTCTGGATGATTATAGCAGGCTCTACTCTTCGCTTTCGTTTTACGTCAACGTTTATATACTCTGCTGGATGTGTGGTGCTGTGCTGAGCCAGTGCAGAGCAAAAAGGAGAAGAGATTACCTGTAAAATTACTTAACTCTGTTGAGTAAATAATTAATGCGTTCCCTGTGAGAGCGAGCGCATGGGTTATACCTGCGTGCCACCCTGTAATGCTCTAGCATCATACGTCCTTCATATTTGTACGTTTATACTTTGTTGTTGCGGTTCATACTTTAATTTACTTTGACGCTTTACTCTCAACTTGGTTTTGTTCTCAAAAAATCTTACTGGTTTGAAAGAATACTCGAGCTAGGGTAATATTTTAGATGTAACCATATGGATGTCGATGAATTTTTCTTTTTTAAATGGCTTCCGAATACATGACATTTTTTACCCTTTTTGACCACTCTTGATCTTTTATCTCTTTTGACCACTTTTGATCTTGTATCTATCGAGTAGACAGTGTGCATCGAATTGCACATCAAGGTCGACACCAAATTTAAGTTTTTTATATTATAAACTCAATTTCGAAAAAAATGGATTTGTTTGGTTCTCCCTTTCCACCACAGAAGTTACGGAGGAAAAAGATACACTTTTTTTACAAGAGCGACCCTGACTCGCCGAATGAAACATAGTTTAAATGACTGCTACTTTTACTACTAGTTGTCTTGTAACCTTGTGAAGAAACGAGCGATAGAAATTTCACGTAAAGAAAGATAAAAGGAAAAAGACAGGTAAAAAGTCATAAAAGTAATATGATGCTAGATAAATTAGAGAGTTACACCGTTTTAACCACTGAAACCCTGTTTAGAGCTTTGAAAACAAAATGTAGTGTCAATTCATTGTTTTATAACATACAAGAATTAAAATAAGTTTAATTGTCCGACTATTTTCATGGATGTACTACTGTATGTTCCTTTAAATATTATCAATTTAGAAATTGAAAGCTATGGCTGAAATATTAACTTTAATCAAATTTTATATTGAATTCATTAATTTTGAGTTTAATTCGGTTAAGTTTTACGGTACTTAATTATAATGCGACTTTACTTAACTACTTTGCTGATAAGATTGTAATACTGTTTCTAAATTAATTATTATTGCATTATTTAACGAGGTTTATTCTAGCACTACAAAAAGTTATATTCGACATGTCAATCAAAACTTGAATCATGCTCAATATTGTATCCAAGTGAAAGTGAAAAACTTAAATAAAGAGAAGAGAATAGTTTCAGTGTCAACATTTAGATTCCCATCATATTTTATTGTAATTAATATATATTTCAAAATAATCATGATAATTACAATGTAAAAATTGCAATATTAGTAAAGAATAATTTTTAGTGTTAAATTTTAATTGCAGAGATATTTTATCGACTTGTTTCTCGAGACACATTTATTGATTGTATTGCTATGTTAATTGAAGTTCAAGAAACATTTCAAGTAAAAAGAAAATCTAAATAAAATAATGTAAAGAGGGAAAGAGAAAGATAGATATATAGATAAAGAGTGAGAGAGAGAGAGGGAGAAAGTAAAAGAGCGAAAGAAAAAGAAGAGAACGACTCAGGACGAAACCTTGTTTATAGTATTGCGATTTTCTTCGAGTTACCCCATGTAGAAGAATGATCCCGATTGCACGCCAGGCAATTTAGTCAACTTACGATAGCGTTAGTTGGTGCTTTGAAATTTTGTCGAGAGTTTACGAGGGATTAAGGCAAGTTGAGCTACGAATCAGCTTAGCAGAGGAGAAGCATCGCGCCTGCACGTCGCTATGTTATTGTCCCGCGACTTTCTGAGCTATGTTGTGCATTGTACTGTCGGTAACGCGGAGAAAGAGATGAAGAAACGAAGCAAGACTTTTTGGTACGCGCATATGCAAGAATCTTGTGAGATGGACCGCATATTTTTGCCTAATCAAGAAACAAAAGTAAAATTGTAAAAAAACATTATCTACGTTCCAAAAATACTAAAAAATGTTTTCTAACAATTTTATACATTTTTTTTTATAGAATTTTTTAATTATCTTCCCCGTGATTTTAATATGAATGTTTTTAATGACATTTTTGATTTCAGAAAAAAAATAGTTTTATACCTGACGTCTCGTTTAATCGATCACCTAAAAGTGATTTTTTTTTTAATATATTTAAATCGAAATAATAATTTGATTTTAAATTAAATTTTTCGTTGACATAGAAAAACTAGTACTTCAAAATATTCGAAGAATTCAGTTGAACTCATAACATTGGTAAACAATTAATGCAAACTTCAAATTTCATACTTGATTTTTTCGATGTTTCTCGATAATTAGCTGGTACGTAACTTTTGAACGGTTGCATAATTTAAGATCCGAATACTCATTATCGTCAAAAGTGCAATGAAGTGTTATGACAAGATAACGCATTAGAACATTTGCACGTATCAATACTTATGATTATGTCACAAGCATATGAAATTTTAGAAACTAATTGCTGCTTTTACTAATTGTAATAAAAAAGTACTTTGTTTAAAAAGTAGTTTTTTTCGTTAACAATGATAAAAATAAGTACAAAAATTATGAAGACTTATTTTAATGTTACATGCTACCTGAACTTTTCCTGAATTCTAGAAAAAATTTTTATGACAAAATAAGTATATTTTTTTTTATTTTTAAACTTTCGTCAAAAATATTTTGTGTCCAGCATCTTTAAAAAATTTGACGTTTTTCACTGCATTGTATAAGATTGATTTGTTTTGAATCGATACTCATTATTGAATACATAATAGTAATAAAGATAAGAGATTACTTAATACTTGAAAGGAAAAAATTATATATAAAGAAGCAATGCCAAGCTAACGTTACCATTCATGTAGGCGTTAGTAGTAAGAAAGGTTTAATTCGATTTTATAATGTGGTGATAAATTTAATCATAATGCAAAAGGTGCGTATTATATTTTCATTTTGACATTCTAACTATTTTACTTTTTGAATTTTGTGATAACATTTTTCGAGTGTTTTTTTAATGAATATCTTTCAAAACTAGGAATAAAAATATAAATTTGAATTGGTCATAATCATTTAAATTTTTATTATAGATATTAATTTTGTCACTGTTACTAAGTTGCATATTGGCAATCATTTCTGCGGCTACAGAAAGTAAGTAAATTTTCAATCTTTTGTGAATATGTTTTTTCAAAAAACGGTAGAGCCATCATTCATTTAACGTTGCAAGTTGCAACTCCTCGTTGAGTAGAAAAAACATATTTACACCCTTTAGATAAAGTAAAACACTCATTCTAATTATATTTACTTCGATGAAAAATACATAAAAATAAAAATTTGTTTTACCAGAAAAAGTTGTTTGTTACTATGCCAACTGGTCACTGTATCGAGAAGGAAGAGGTGGATTTAATGTTGATCATATCGATCCAATGCTTTGTACACATGTGATATACGCTTACGTTGCTGTAAGAGATAAAGGAACTATTGTACCATTTGATAAATTTTATAAAAAACCGTCTGAAAAAAATGGATTCTACGAGTTTAGCAATAAGTTACGTGAAATCAATCCAAAAATTAAAGTGATGGTAGCTCTTGGAGGATACCATGAAGGATCAAAATATTTCTCTCAAGCTGTAGCCAAACCATCCAGTCGAAAGAAATTTATAAATAATATTATTAAATTTTTAATAAAGTATAACTTTGATGGTCTTGATATTGATTGGATGTATCCAGGACAAGTTTCGCGAGGTGGCAAAGAAATTGATAAAAAGAATTATATTTCTTTACTAAAAGAACTCAGAAAAGTATTTGATCACGAAAACTTGATTCTGAGTGCTGCTGTAGGTGCACCAGAAAACATAGCAAAAAAGTACTACAATATTTCAGAATTGGCCAAGTATTTGCATTTTATCAATTTGATGACTTATGATCTACATGGTAAACTAGATGGTAAAACCGGGTTACATTCTCCTTTATATGCTGGATCATGGGAAAATAAAGTAGATAGTAAACTAAATATCGTAAGTATCATTTATGTGAAAAATATTATGACGATTATACGATATTAATAAACATGGTACCATGTGCTAACCTATTCCTTCCCAAGGAGATATTTTATAGTCAATTGAAAAAAAAATAATTATAATAATTATTCCCGTTTATCTGCTTGAGGAGAAATGGGTTATATTCTCTACAAATTACGTAATCCATATTTATGGTAACGCTTTTGTTAATGCTTGAAAATTCCTTTTCCTAGCATCATTCGGTTCAGTATTGGATATCTCAAGGCACACCACCAGAAAAACTTGTTCTTGGAGTGCCATTGTATGGTATTAGCTTCACTCTAAAAAATTCGTATAATTTACATATAATTGGAAGCCCTGCGACAGGAGGTTATCCAGGAAAGTTTACGAACGAAAGTGGATTACTTGGGTATAATGAAATTTGTGAATACATAATACATGACAAATGGCAAGTTTATTATCAAAATGAGCAGCGAACTCCGTATGCTGTGAAGGGCAGCCAGTGGGTTGGCTATGATGATAAGCGGTATGTAATTTTTTTTCATATCAAACAAAATATTTTTACGATTATAGTTATATTAATTTTTTTATTTTATTTTTAAAACTATAAAACATGATTTTAGATCTATTTCTGAAAAAGTTGCGTTCGCAAACTACTATGGGTTAGGAGGATTAATGGTTTGGAGTTTGGATACTGATGATTTTCAAGGCGATTGTGGAGAAAAATACCCCCTTCTAAAAGCAATTAATGAAATAAGGAATATTCATTTTGATCTAGAGAGCGAGGTCCCTGAAAAAGATTTCGAAATTCAAGAGTCTATTACAGAAAAAGTACAAGCGCCTCTTTTGCCAAATAACAATGTTGAATCACAAAATATTGACCAACAACAAGTTGTGCAGGATGATAATTTTTTTGTAACAGATAAAAATCTATCTCCAAATATAACACCCGAAAGGGAAAGTATCACTTCGACCACACCTAGTAATTTAAAACCAATTACAAACTTAGCTTCTGATGGTGAATCTTTCGGAAGAATAACGGAAGAAGAAGTAACTACAGGTTTCGATTCGAAAACGAATTCATCTTCGCAAGGAAATATAGGAGACGAAAAAAACGAGGCAATAATTTCCAATATATCGACCACAGTTTCTCCTATTACTGACGTAATACTTGAAAATAATGATTTGCAAACTATAAGCACTGAGGGCATTTCAAATATTACAAAAGAAACATCAAATATTGAATGTATCGAAATTCCTGAAGCAAATAAGTCAGAAAACGAAAATGATACTACAGAAGTTTATCTTGAAGATATTACCAGTGCCAATGAAGAAACAACTGAAAATTATGTTACTGAATTTGATGAAACTACTACTCAAAATGAATTATCCCAAATGACAACATCATATCAGGAAGAAACAACAGCCATTCCAACTCTTACTACTTTGAATTCTAATGAAAAATATGAAGAGAAAGAGCTAGAAAATAGTTTTTCTACGGTTACAGATGAAGAAACAACTACAATTTCATCAACTGTTAATACAGACTCCAACTCTAAATCCAAATTGGATTCACGTGGAGACATTCCTGAAGAAGAATATGAACAAACGTTAGAAAAGGGTACTTCTGGAAATGATGATATAGAAATTATAATATTATCTGGCAATGAAGAAAAAAGTAGTGATCCACTCGAAACTACAGTTTCTACAACAAATGTACCTAAAGAATCAGAAAATGATGTGACAGTATTCCCTGCAGTTAATAATACGAAATCGGACATAGATCAAGATGGAAAAACTGATTCTAATTTTAATTCCGAAAAAGATGGAAAAACTGAAACTCAAGTAAGCACAACATCCTCTACAATAGAAGGAATTACTGAAACGGGAGAAGGTCTTTCGCCAAGCCATCGCGAAGAAAAAATTATAACAGTTACACCGTCATCTGATAATAAAGTACCTCAAGTAACAAATAGTACAGAATCATCACAAAATGCCTCGGGCACAACAGATATTGAATGCATAGAAATTCCAAGTTCTATCATAGATGAATATGAAAAAGGAACTACGGAAGTATATATCGATACTTCTACCGATTCGGGTAAAGAAACGACAACGATTGATTATCTGACTAACGATGGACAAAGAACCACAGAATATTTTACCTCGACGACTAGTACACCTGTAAGTGAAAATGTAAACACAGAATTAGACGGCAAATCGAATAAAAATGATGACTCGAGGACGACCCAAACTTCGGTTCTGACAACTATGAGTAACACAGAGAATAATACTAAAAAAAATGACGAAAGTGAGCAAACGACAAAATCTCTGATTGATAGTACCCCACAGCTGCCTGGTGAGAAATCCGACTTTAATTCGGACGCCACTTCAGGTGAAAATGAAAGCAATGGTGGTAATGATACTGATAAAGACGATACATTGTTAACTATTACTACTGCTGATTATGATACAACCACTGCAAGCAATAACGAAGAAAATGATGGAGACGGTTCCGAAATTGAGAAGACGACACAATCTCTGGTTGACAATACCACACAGCTGCCTGGTGAGAAATCAGACGTCGATTTAGAAACCACCACTTCGGAAGAAAAACAAAGCAATGATGGTAATGATACCGATAAAGACGATACATTGTCAACTATTACTACTGCTGATTATGATACAACCACTGCAAGCAATAACGAAGAAAATGATGGAGACGGTTCCGAAATTGAGCAGACGACACAATCTCTGGTTGATAGTACAACACAGCTGCCTGGTGAGAAATCAGACGTCGATTCAGAAACCACCACTTCCGAAGAAAAACAAAGCAATGATGGTGATGACTCTGATAAAAACGATAAATCATCAAACACTACTACTGATGATTATGATACAACCACTGCAAGCAATAACGAAGAAAATGATGGAGACGGTTCCGAAATTGAGCAGACGACCCAATCTCTGGTTGATAGTACAACACAGCTGCCTGGTGAGAAATCAGACGTCGATTCAAACACCACCACTTCGGAAGAAAAACAAAGCAATGATGGTGATGACTCTGATAAAAACGATAAATCATCAAACACTACTACTGATGATTATGATACAACCACTGCAAGCAATAACGAAGAAAATGATGGAGACGGTTCCGAAATTGAGCAGACGACACAATCTCTGGTTGATAGTACAACACAGCTGCCTGGTGAGAAATCAGACGTCGATTCAGAAACCACCACTTCCGAAGAAAACAAAGCAATGATGGTGATGACTCTGATAAAAACGATAAATCATCAAACACTACTACTGATGATTATGATACAACCACTGCAAGCAATAACGAAGAAAATGATGGAGACGGTTCCGAAATTGAGCAGACGACCCAATCTCTGGTTGATAGTACAACACAGCTGCCTGGTGAGAAATCAGACGTCGATTCAAACACCACCACTTCGGAAGAAAAACAAAGCAATGATGGTGATGACTCTGATAAAAACGATAAATCATCAAACACTACTACTGATGATTATGATACAACCACTGCAAGCAATAACGAAGAAAATGATGGAGACGGTTCCGAAATTGAGCAGACGACACAATCTCTGGTTGATAGTACAACACAGCTGCCTGGTGAGAAATCAGACGTCGATTCAGAAACCACCACTTCGGAAGAAAAACAAAGCAATGATGGTGATGACTCTGATAAAAACGATAAATCATCAAACACTACTACTGATGATTATGATACAACCACTGCAAGCAATAACGAAGAAAATGATGGAGACGGTTCCGAAATTGAGCAGACGACCCAATCTCTGGTTGATAGTACAACACAGCTGCCTGGTGAGAAATCAGACGTCGATTCAGACACCACCACTTCGGAAGAAAAACAAAGCAATGATGGTGATGACTCTGATAAAAACGATGAATCATCAACACTACTACTGATGATTATGATACAACCACTGCAAGCAATAACGAAGAAAATGATGGAGACGGTTCCGAAATTGAGCAGACGACCCAATCTCTGGTTGATAGTACAACACAGCTGCCTGGTGAGAAATCAGACGTCGATTCAGACACCACCACTTCGGAAGAAAAACAAAGCAATGATGGTGATGACTCTGATAAAAACGATAAATCATCAAACACTACTACTGATGATTATGATACAACCACTGAAGCAATAACGAAGAAAATGATGGAGATGGTTCCGAAATTGAGCAGACACACAATCTCTGGTTGACAATACCACACAGCTGCCTGGTGAGAAATCAGACGTCGATTCAGAAACCACCACTTCGGAAGAAAAACAAAGCAATAATGGTGATGACTCTGATAAAAACGATAAATCATCAAACACTACTACTGATGATTATGATACAACCACTGCAAGCAATAACGAAGAAAATGATGGAGACGGTTCCGAAATTGAGCAGACGACCCAATCTCTGGTTGATAGTACAACACAGCTGCCTGGTGAGAAATCAGACGTCGATTCAGACACCACCACTTCGGAAGAAAAACAAAGCAATGATGGTGATGACTCTGATAAAAACGATAAATCATCAAACACTACTACTGATGATTATGATACAACCACTGCAAGCAATAACGAAGAAAATGATGGAGATGGTTCCGAAATTGAGCAGACGACACAATCTCTGGTTGACAATACCACACAGCTGCCTGGTGAGAAATCAGACGTCGATTCAGACACCACCACTTCGGAAGAAAAACAAAGCAATGATGGTGATGACTCTGATAAAAACGATAAATCATCAAACACTACTACTGATGATTATGATACAACCACTGCAAGCAATAACGAAGAAAATGATGGAGACGGTTCCGAAATTGAGCAGACGACACAATCTTTGGTTGACAATACTACACCGAAATTCGGAGAGCAGTCTAATGGAGATTTAAAAACTGATTCTGAAGCGGTTCAAAGTATTTCTGGTAGAGATAGCGATAAAGATGAAGGGTCAACAAACACTACACCTTATTATGCTGAAAGATCTACTCCAAGTTATAAGGAAGAAAATTCTGATTTGCATAATTCTGAAAATCGGGAAGAATTTACCACAAGTATTACCATCGATCCAGCTGGTATTTCGAATAAAAATTTCACAAAAAATGACCAATCAGATCAAAGTACAGTTACTGTTACAATCTCACCTAACGGTGCTTCTCATGTTACGAACGATCAATTTTTCGATGATAGCTCTAAAAAAACAACATCTTCTGATCTTTCTGTAGTTACTTCCAGTGTGATAAATCAAGATAAACACACCAGTATGAAAGATTTTAATGAGCTTGTTACAAATTCGGACACTCATTCGGAATCTCATTCTGTATCGAAACTTAATTCTGGAGAAAATAATAGCGACGAAGAAGTCACATCAACTACCACATCATTCGTTCCTGCAGAAAATACCACAAAACAAATTGACAGCGGTAAAAAGACATCAGACTCTTTAACTACAAGTAGTCCATTGTCAACTGTTTCCAGTATTCACCATGGAGAAAATAATCCTAACATGGGCAATAATGAAAATCCCTGCAACAATCAACTGATTCCAGGTATAGCAGCTAATCCCGTGGACTGTAGCTCATTTTATAAGTGTCAGCGTACTTTCAGCGGTACTTACATGCCATTTAAAATTCGATGCCCCAATGGTTTACTGTTTAATACAAAAATATATAACTGTGATCGTGCTCAAAATGTAGTTTGTCCTAATGAGTATAGCTCAAAGAGTAATTATGTGTCGGGTACAACTATTGATCCATTTAAAAAAGTTTTCAAGGGAAATCCTTGCAATAACCAATTGATACCAGGTATAGCTCTTGATCCTGAAGGATGTAGTACGTTTTATAAATGTCAAAAGGCTTCAGTTGCTGGATGGATACCTTTCAAGTTCTATTGCCCATCTGGCTTATTATTTAACAGTAAAATATTTGTTTGTGATTGGCCGAAAAATGTGGAATGCCATGTGTAAGTTCGAATGAACTTTCATGTAAATATCTATGAAAACAAATTGTTCGTAAAACATCTTGTACAGGTTACTTTTTTTTTTAAGTATCTACCGTCCATCAATCTTTATTAATAGAGAACATTGTAAATTCCTTTGTGTAAACTTAAGATTTAATAAATTTTTATACATCGTTAATTTATTAAGATAACATGCAAGAATTTTTATTTTTTCCCTATTTAGTACTTATTTTCATGTTAGGATATGGCTTTTTTATGTTATGTTAAAAGAGCGATCAAATTTGTTGGAAGAGTAATGTAAAATTCCGTTTGAATCATATATCATTATGGATCGGTTCTGAACTAATTTTAATAATTAAGGGTTTTAAATTCATACTTTCTCATGTAAAAATCCTAATAAAAACATCATTTTACATCAAAAACGAAAAATTTCAAAATAAACATCTAATTTTCATGTTTTGGAATTAGTTAAAATTAACACAAGTGTAATTTATTCAAGATTGTATGTAATTATCAAGATTTTTTTAAAGTTTTGAAAAATAGCAGAATCCAAAAAGAAATGACCTAAAAATTCAGAAAAGCAGTTTCACCTCAGTTTATAATTATAAGGCTTTTCAATTTTTTACTCGGTAGGTTCAATATATATTATTCTATCACAGTATACGTCTAATCTCTGCCCAAAAGTTCGTATAACACAAAATTCACACTGTTGTATTAACTTAAAATATTATTATAGGCCTGTAATGCTTTGGGAATAAACAGTTTCATTTTTGTTCTAAGCTATTCTTATTTCTGTTTTGTTTTGTGATATCGAGTTTGTAGCAAATCCAAGGTGACACCCCTCCTATGAAAAAATAATCGTGTAAAAATTTAAATAAAAAGTTTATATTTCATTTTGCCTAAATAAATGGTTATGTACGATTCACAAATATTTACTCTGCAGTATGTTAGTACTTCATCTTACCATAATTTCGGGTTGATAATTGATATGAATGCCAAGTTCTAATGTTTTCGTTATACTTTCACAAAATAACGATCAAGGCTCAACATTAAAAAATTTGAAGTGACAAATTTACTAGCATGTTCATATTTAACAGTTACAAATTTTGCTTTCTAACCAAAAAATTCTTTTTATAGAAGACACTGCAATAGGCTGTATATGATGAAAAAAGGTGTATTTTCATCCGTTAACAGAGGGTGCTGTAGATTTTAAATGTTACTTTTTTTGTACTTAATCAGGCAGAGATGCACCCAAGGCAAGAAAAAAAATATTGCTCTTATTATAAATTTGAACTATGATCCATGAATGATTATTTCTTGTAACGTTACTTAAACAGTTACCAATGATACATAATCAATTACTAAAAGAAAAACAAAGAGATGCAAATAATGTAAATGAAAATTTTTGAAAACTAAAAGCAGCAATTCAGGTAATAATTCCATCGAGAATTGCTGCGACTGTTGCAATATATCGTGTGTCTACTACAGCTGCTGGTGCTTGAGAGCCAGCGTTTCACCTTATTCAGCGTTGCTGTGACTGCTCTCTTTCCTCTCTCTCTCTCTCTCTCTCTCTCTCTCTCTCTCTCTCTTTCGCTCTCTACTTTTCGCGGTGTCTCATGCCTACGTTACCTATCGTGAGCTTAATCCGCTCGGTATTTATTTGCTCTTGCATGCTTTCCTCTTTCTCCTTCTCAGTGAGCGCGATAATAATAATGGCGTTGCTGCATACACGGCGTTTTCCCAAGGAATTATAGCGATCCTTGGGCTAGCCTGGCCGGGATAAATGAGTTCAAAGGATTAACTAAACAGTGGCTCAAAAATGTTATTATATAGAACCATAAATATTCATGAAACACCGACTAGACGTTTACCACAAGACCGGACTGTTGGAGCACCAATGTGCAAGCACGTGCTTCTTTACTCTGTCCAATATTACTATTACTATTTTTGTTGTTGAAATTATCAAAACCAATTATCTATAATATTTCTATCATCTATTGAAATTTTTGAAATAATATTGTTATATTAATATCTAATTTCTTGCTGATATGATTCTTTTTTTTTGCATTTTATTTTTTAAATACTCCAAAAAACAGTATGTTGTGATATTTTTTGTGTTTGGATTAAATCTGGATGCTTGACGGGTGTTTAACAATACTTATAGCCCAACAATTTCAGTAAAATTACAGTTATTTTACTTTTTTTCATTGTTTATCAATAATTAGTCATTGTTCATACTTTTTGGTAACTCATCTTAATGATATTTTTGAATAAAGAGAGTTGAATTTTTAACTCATAAACGGTTCTGTTATTGCTTTGTAATGTTGTATCTACGTAATCTCAATAGTTCAATTTCAAGCGATTCTACTTTTTATTGTGAAGGTAAACAATGATTAAATTATATTATTATTCTAGTTAACATTCCACGATTACTGTAACAAAGTTTAATAGATATTATTGTACATAAATGCACGTGAAAAAATTTTCAAACATACTGGCTGGAAAATGCCGGTGGTGTTTCTGTCTGTACGAATACATTAAGGTTGAAAAGAGATTCAAACGATGATAATTCGATGTCGCGTGCCACTGAAATATCGAAATGATTTCACAATGCTGCTGCATGTACAATAGTAGGAATGCTTTCTTTTATTTGTCGATTTCATTATACAGCAAACGATTGGCATTCAGTGAATATAGAGAAGTTCGGGCGGTGGGTAGGGTCGAAATGTTGCGATGTCGCGCGCTTAAATTATGTCGATTTTGTCCATGTGACCACAACAAGCCCGTGCCACCGAGACTGCTGGATTTTGATTAATTAGGTTTTAATGCTGAATAATGTTTTGATGTACGCGTGCAAAGCGCTTGACCGGATGTGGTTCGCATTTTTCCGGGAGCATATACAGTCCTGCAAACTGAATGAAATTTTATTTTACCTTTTTGCATGGGCGATTTATTCATGCCCACGCGTTTCGGTAATAACCAATGCAATACGCGATTTATTCAATTTTATTATTACGATTGAATTTTAAATTGTTTACCCGTGTGCGCTCGCGAGTATATGTACAGCAATGGCAGTGTCTGCATATCAAATGTGATCAGTTTGCAAGCGAGTGTGTTCCTCATTCGGAGGGAGCTTATTTATAATGAAATTAAAACACCTGACCGACAAAAACTCCTGCTTGCGTTTTGTTCCATTCGAATGAGTGTTTGTCTGATTGCACTTTATTTAAAAAAATATTCGGAATTTTGGTATATAAACGTCGGGTCAAGCGGCGGAGTGTGAGTCGCTCGTTTAATAATCGAACTTGCAGAGATTTATAAATTAAATCACAGATTTATGAGAGGAAATTAAAAAATGGTAAGAGTAATTTTAAAAATTAATACTTTTGCGTGAAAAAGAATAAAAAGAAAGTATGTCGATCATGCCTTTTTGACACGGAAGTAAATAATTAAAATTCAAATGTTGAATTGTTTCCTAATGTGAAACATAATAATAGATCATTTTGTATTAAAGGATTAGTGCAGGATAAAAGTCAAGGGTATTGGTTGAAGAGTAAAGAAAAGTAAGATAAAACGCAGTAGTGACAAAAGCGAAGAGACTGAGCGAGCTCTGTCGTTGCTGGCTTCGATAACACGATAAGGCAAGGTTAAAGCACCGTTGCCGCAGTGTTTGCCCAGTAGCAGCAGTAGCAGTGGTGGTAGTGCGGTGAAGGTTGTACGTTAAACGCCGTTTTGCTATATGTATAGAGTTGAGTGCAACAGGTCTCGTGCGCACGTTGAATTTTCCACTCGCGCTCTCAGCGAAGAGAGAGAGAGAGAGAGGGTTAACTGCATATCTCTCTTTTTCACGATCTTACGTCACGTCACGTCTCCCTCTCTCTCTCTCTGTCTCTATATGTATAAGTATTTGCGCCTTGACAAGTACAGACGTGTGGAACATGTGCATTGTCGTGTTGGTGCAAATATATATATTCACCTAACACATGTACACGCACATACTTGTATAAATAGCGCGCAATATACTGACTAAGTGGGTGCAAGCGAGCGAGAGAGAAAGAGAGAGAGAGAGCGTCGGGTGTCGGTTCACCGTCATTAGTCAATGTCGGCACCGCTGTGGTAGCTACAGAGAGAATGAAAGGGAAAGAGAATGTAGGCATCTGACAGATATCTTGGCCCTTGTATCTTGCAAACTCGTCGACAAATCCCTGCATTACGGACTCATTCGCTCACTTTCGCTCTTTCACTTGAGCTGTCTGCGCTTTATAAACACGTGAGATGGCTCCTTGTCCTCTGCACCGCTTTATACACACACATTTACATACACTCACGCACACCAATATTTACGCGCACACATACATTCGTCGTCACTTTTCCACTGCCGCCCACTCTTTTTTCGTTAACACATCGGCTCTATCTCTCTCGCTCTGCAAACCCTATTTATCTGTTTGAGATGGGGTTCGTTGAATGGATTTACTTGTTTGGATATACTTGGTTTGAAGAGCGTGAAACGATGTACTACTTAATCGATGTAATTTGTATTCCTTAACATATAATGTGTACCGTGATGATAATTAACTCTATGTTGAATTTTCATTCATTATGTCGACTAGTTATTATTTCACAACTATTATTTAACAAATTCTAATTTTACTAATGCTTTAATTTTGATTATTATTTGTGAATAGTAACGCTTTTTTGCGTTATTTAGTCAGTCTGACTGAGGAAATAATTTGTCTTTGATGTTCATAATCGCAAGCTCGATCGAGACGATCAGACCCATAGGTCACCATACACAAACACTTGAAGATAATTTATTTTCTATTTTACTTTATTTTTTGTAATATCCATCATAAAAGTAGTCTCGCTTAAGGTTGTGTTTGTGATCACCTATGTTCCGAAGAAGTGTATACGTCTCCTGGACGCTGTAACTCAATCGGTTTACTCTCAATATTGCGACAAGTGAACGAAAACAATACTCGCAAAAAAACGAAAAAGAAGAAAAAACATAACATGCAAGTATACGAAAAAAGTTCACGCAAATTCTTGTATCTCAGTTGAAAATCAACTTATCCAAACCTAAAAAATATTTACTTGAAACAGGATAACTTAACTATGATTCGATAGATTAAAAGGTTATCAGACTGATGTAGTTAAAAGAGTATTTAGGTCAATTTCACTTGAGTGGGTCGACTAGTCTTGCTTCATTTTCCGTTGGTTTTCCAAGTAAAAGAATAATTTTAAATGTCTAGGCAGCCTCAGGGTTGTAAATAAAAAGACAAACTTGTGAATAAGGAAGAAAGAATGAAAGAAAGGAAGAAAGAAAAAAGCCGTTTGGAAAAGAAGAGCAGTATTTGGAATAAAAGAAAAAACACAGTGCTACATGTATATGTATATAAAGCCAAAATAATGGAGCAAAATGTAACAGACACACACAGCAGGTACATAACAGTTGATGAAGAGAGGGAAAGAGAGAGAAAGGGAAGATAGGAATAACAGCAAGAGCAGCAGTAGCAGCAGCAGCAGCAGCAGCAACAGCAGCAGTGTGGATTCTGCTACGAATAGTACTGTACAGGAAAGCTGCTGAGCTTAGCAAAAGAGCGAGAGCGCATTCTGCAACAGTCCGCTGGATCGTAAATATTAGAAGGAGAAAGGGTAGTAGTAGCGGGCAGGGCGATGCTAATCTAAATGCAGATGGGCACTACTCTTACCCTGTCCAGCAGCGGCAACAACCTGGACGATCTATATGAATGGCATTACGTTGTCCGAGAATGTAATTGTGTCTGCCCGTTTCTCTCCCTTTCTCTCTCTCTCTCTCTCTCTCTCGCTTTCTCCTTCTCCCCTGGCAGTACTTATGCCTAGCTAAAAACCGCTCTTTTTTCGCTCTCCGACTTTCCTTCTTCCTTCCTCACTATGGAGTAAAATTTAGAACTAGTCTTGCTCTCTTCCTCTTAGTTTCTTTAAGGAAATAATGTCCTCACGCTATTTAATCCACGTATAAAAAATATGTACGCACGATTTTTTTGAATTCCTTGTCACTTGATATTGTGTTTTAAATTTTGCTTGATATCAAGCTTCTCGTACTGTGTCGTTATGCGTCTCTCCAGCTCAACTCGAAATAAAAATGTAGTCATAAAAATTTGCCAATTATTAATTTTCATTACATATAAGAGAATTAAATTGGACGGCGAGATTAATAACAGGCAATGGTTTTAAAAGGCTTTCTGCCTTTAAAATATTTTTTCCAGCTAATGCTAACCACTGTTATAGTATTATTATTGTTATTGTAACAGCTAATTCAATTTTTTGTTTCGTCCACATCTATTATTCGAAATATTGATAAGTAATTTCACTACATTGATGTATTGAAAATTTTCAATTTTAGTTTAATTCTGGTTGTATTCTGTAAAAAAAAACAGAAAAGAGGCAGACTGATGTGTCTGAAACATCAAGAGTAACAACCATGAAGGAAATTTTTCACAGAGCTTGTGAGCAAATGTCAACGAAGCAGCGTAATTAAGGCAGCGGCAGTAGCGACGTCGAGGTAGCTGAAGCGCATAAGAAAAGAGAGCATAACACACGACTAGCATCCCAGCATGTAGCTGTAGCGGAGAAAACAGAGAGAGGAGAGGCGAAAGAGGTAAAAAGGAGAGCAAGAGAACTGCTCTAGATCACCGTACGTCTAGGCGAGCAGAGCTGTGAGCGGAGATAAGGACCGCCAGGACGACGTCCAAGATGGACGGCCAACCAACTGATATGGCAGAGCACAGCAGTGGCTTCTATGCTCTTCTTCTCTTCCTCTCGCTCTTCTCTCCCTCTTTTGCAGAAGACGCGCGCGGGATCCTTATTTATATACGGCAGCAGCAGTGGAAGAGGTCACAGTGACGCCCATTGTCCTATTTCGAGTCTGGCGGCTCACACATACACACGCTTGCATGCTCAGACCACCTAGAACCCATCTCCTCGCTACCTCTCTCTCTCTCTCTCTCTCTCTCTCTCTCTCTCTGCCTCTAGCTCGCTTCTTGCGAGTAATCTGCCGGACGCAAATCTAAGGTCCTGATCCTGCGGGTTGCCGCGAAAATCTATGACGCCCTTTAATTTACACGCGAGCCTCTGCGACAAGTCAGTCGCACAGCACCTTCGCCTTAGCCTGTGCGGATCGCCTTCCTTTTTTTATTTCTTTTTCGACTGCAACTGCCGTTTGGGAGGGTGCCTGAGACTCTACATCGCGAACATCAAGCCCTATACCGTTTTCTTTCTCACCCGAAGCTTTTCAGCGCAGTGATTTACTGAATCGTGCTATCTTTGCGAGTAATGGTCTTGAGATGATATTCCGCACCGAGCAAGTCTGACGATTTTCTACTTTATTGTTTTTATCAAATAAAGATTTATAGCGACCACAATCGTGCGAGCCGATAACGTTGATATTGCCATCGATTACCGCTTCATAATCAGAGAACACAAAATTTACGCGTTTTCTGCCAATTCGAGCTACGGACAGTTGCATTATACATTTTCAAGTTATGCGCGTCTTTCGGGTGACGTCGTGGAGGCAGATAATAGTCAAGTGATATAGACAGCTAGGGTATATATGATAAATCTCGTGGGAACTTGCAACGGTGGCTCGAGCAACCTCGATCCATTTTATGCACTTCACACATCACTAATGGAGAATCATGTCTCCTATCATTGGAATTTTGGCCGATTAGGAAACGATCGATGTGCAGGCTCAATGTTGCTACTCTGTCTCTACCATTTATATATTTACAGAGACATTGGTTGTTTCGACACGCACAAAAGTGCAAGCTAACTGAAATTACCACAGACGATCGATAAATAAGAGTCGTGAATGCAAAAAGTGTACCGTTTCCGACCAACGAAAGTAGAAGGAAGGCAGATTTGAGGCCGAAACAAATATTAACTTTAATTGCGCAGTAGCTCAGCGATTTGGAGAAAATATCCGAATAAAATGAGGGGAGAAGGAACGACGCGGGTAAAGATGAGTCTTTGGAGAAAGAGAGGTTCGATGAGTATAAGCACAGACGCTCGCTCGCGCGCCGCACGATACCATCTCACCCTCACCATAAATATGTCGCTGCAAGCTTAACTCCCGTCGCAGCTATCTCTCGTACTACGCGCTATAACCAAGCGAGTGAGTTCGCGCGTTCCTACAGTTGGGGGGTATTAATGTCAAAGCAAGATGGGAGTTATGGCTCCCCCGTCAATTCCCAATGAATTCAACGCTTTCACCGGTCCGAATCGATATAATACGTTTCAAGCGTTGCGCTGCTAGCGAAATTCCGCACGATCCCGAGCGTCCTTATCTGTACGGGCCTCCAACTCACCCCTTCTCTTTCTCTCTCCCTTTTTAACCAATAGCATTCGCAGCTGTCTTTCTTATACTGGATTTTTTCTCTTAGCCTGTATATGGACTCGGGGCTAGGGTATTTTCGGGTCAAACACCTTGATACGACGGCGAGTCTGATAAAAAAACGGACGAGCTTGCCAATACAAGTTGGAGCTTCATTGCTGATGAGATTTGCGGAGAAGCTCATGATAAGCTTTAGAAGTCAAAAACAAATCCTGATTCGTTGACTCACTTGCCGAAGAAAATTTCTCTGTTGTAGTTAGAATCGATTAATGGCATTCGAGGACGTTTTTGAGAATTTTCCATGATAACCAGTCGACATTCCTCATACAGCGATCGATGGAGTTCGAATCAAGTCAACTTCATTTTCTTTAGCTTCTATTCTCGGTATACTTTTAGAATGAGAAAAGTATGTTTGCGAGTAGGTATCTGCTTTTTCATCTGATCGCATGGCATCAACATAGTTTACGAGCTCCCAGAGATGTATCGAAAGAGCAAAGTTGCACGTATTGTCGAGGCTGTGTCACCGTCGACCCAGAAGCTCAACAATGCCAAGAAACTATGTGTCCAGGGCGCAGCGACTGCAGCGCAGGAGAGTAGACATAGACTGGGTTGGCGCATCGGTCGAGTGCACCCGAGTCGCTATGTCCCGCATCGGATCTCGGAAAACTAGTCGCAATTTGCCGGTACATAATCCATGGCCATAAATTTTGTCTCACGCGACGACGACGTCAGGAGGAATCACGCCAAGTCGCAGAGCTACTGGGCTATATTATACCCCTGTTGTCTTGCTCGCGAGACATGTTTTATACTGTGACGCGTGCTTCTCTCTCTCTCTCTCTCTCTCTCTCTCTCTCTCTCTCTCTCTCTCTCTTCTTCTTTTTGCTGCTTCTACCTTCTGATTCACATATCCGTAGGATTTTTAACGCATAATACATGCACTCCTATATGATTGTCGCCAACAATACTAGCTAGTATCTGTATGATTCGGAAAGACATCACAGACCGAATTTATAATTTACTTTGAAATGTTTCATTTAGACGTAATATTTCTCCAAATTAACGTTATCAATTAACACACTTTTCACGTAAGTTTCAATTCACTTGAATCATCATAGCAAATAGCTATTCCCAAGCGAATCAAGGTTACTATTGTCAAGCCATCGAGTGGCGATGTTGGCAGTTATCTAATGTTTATAATCGATTCAGTTGTTGAATGCGTAACTGAACGAATAGTAGAATTTGCTTTCCGCTATTCTTTAAACTGATTCTTTATTTAGCATTTTTCGGATAGCGTAGGCTTAATTTTAAACCAAAATTATTGTATTATTTGAATACGTCGATAAAAGTGAATCAAACAATGTTATCAAAGAATCTTTTTTTAATCGATTATTGAAGGTTCTTATATAACAGTTATTTGCTCTTGGCATAAATCGATTGCATTAAAGTAACTCGGGGCAGTTAAAAATGACTTACATAACGTCAGAAAGTTTACGCGTATGTATATAAAAACATATTAAGGAGAGACGGAACGCGTAACACTAGCTTGCAGATATATATGTAAAAGAAAGGATAATTAACGATAGTGAGCCATTCTGGGCAATATATAAAGATGAAGCAGAACAAGAATATGAAGGGCAAGGTGATAAGGGAGGAGACACTGGTACAGAAGCATCTAGAGCCACTAAGAAGGGTTTATGACGGGGATTTCCGTCAAACCACACCAGTCGGAATATCGAGACTGCAGCAGTTAGTATGTAGCAACAGCTCGGGGGAGAGAGAAGCGAGAAGGAGACGTAGCTGAGGGATGAAGGGGCGAGAGTCAGATCACCAAGTCGAATCGTGGCAGAAAGGGCGAGACTGGCTGCTGCATAGACCTCTTAACTCCTACAAACTCATTACAATAAATCAAGCTTTGTTCTTCGACCTCACCGAGAGAAAGAGAGAGAGAGAGAGAACCCTGCACAAGCTAAAGTCTGCGGGCTTGCACACGCGTTCAGTCTCTTAACCCTTTCAGCTCTAGCTACGATTGCAAAGCTAACGACGTCGCCAAGACTATATAGCGGCACCTAGCGAAGCCACCAGCCCCGCAAGCGATCCTCTTCGTCGTCCTAGCCGTCGTCTTATTCCATATAGGATTTTCCGACTAATTTTTCGCGATGAACGGCTCCTTTAAGCGCATTACAATTCAAGCCTGCATAGCTGTACATATTACAACACACAGTTTCATATTTAAAGTCGAAAAGTGGACATAAAGTTTCTCTTAATTAGAGGTAAATATAACAGAAATTCGCTTTGATTAAAAGATTAGTCCCATTATATATTAGCCGTAAATTTATGACTATCGTTTTAACTCTAAATTACAATTGCAGTTTGGCTCTTCATGAACAAAGATATCTAAGCTACCTTAACTGGTCGATGAAAACTTTTTTTTTAATAAAAATAATAAAAATATAATAAATGATAAAAATATCGTATAATAAGTAAAGAAGGAAAAAACAAGTGCAAAAAAAGCAAGTTTACTCGATTATTTGTATATTATAAAGCAAAGAAAGAATGAGGAGAAGAGAGGAATAGAGAAAGAGAGAGAGAGAGAGACGTCGTGTCTCTGTCTCTCTCTTTCGCGAGTGAAGCGAGTCCGTAATCGCCGGGTGATTTACACGCGGACGCTTAATCCTGGAGCGCCGTTGCCACCACCGCCGCAGTCGTTGCGTGAACGCTTCTGCTGATTTACGCGACTGACAATAAAAGCCGGAAGCACTTTTCGGTCGGTGGCAACGAGTTTTTGTGTGACGCCTACCGCACGCACATACACAGGCAAAGGCGAGCACACCTACGTATACACACACACACACTTTGTCGTTCCTTTTTTCCTCGTCGTCGCAGGGGTGGTAGGAGCACCTCTCCGCGGTGAGAAGGCCGCTTTCGACTGCTACGACAACGCGACGCGGGGGTGGTTTGAGAAAGGAAGAAGCGCGACAACGCGTCTCTGAATTTATCTCGCCCAGCCGAATTTCTTTGCTGTTGCTGCGTGACGTATACGGCTCGAAGAATTATCGCATGACGCCCAGACCAACGAGCGCTCAGTTGAGTGAGAAAAAAGTCAATGGAGCTTTCCCCGAGGCAGGCCGACGAGAGAAGAGATGGAGTAAGCGGAGGACCGGGGCCAAAAGGGGAGGGAGTGAAATCGAGGACACGTGCGCGCGGGTTGGTGCGACGCTACCGACTTTGCTGCGCTCGCGGATCAAGCACGCGCCCGCTCGCGTCGACATGGATGCAGATTATCCGTCTATTCGCAAAATTTATTGCCGCGTTGCGCCACTCCGGGGGCTGAAATTGCGAATTGAAAACCCATGCCGGCAACGTGCGATGTATACGTTACACACACGCGACGCTCTCGCAAACGCTCAACGCCAACTCACCATAAAGCAAAAGACTTGTGCGAGCTCGTATAGCTATTGTGTGCGGCTCGCCGATGCTGCGCAGAACAACTTCAACGGGGGCCATTCAAATGGAAATAATCTAATGCTATGCTGTAATGAACGCCCTTGGGCCAAATTAAAATTTTTTGAATTTATGTCGATACTGCGCTTAGCAACCAACTACTTCTTTTCGCTTCGTACTTTAAAATGAAAACGGTGTTATTAATTCGAAATAATAAAAAATCATGCAAAATTAATACGCATAAAGCAAAGGACTGGGAAATAAGAAACTCATCTGCAGGCGAGGCTCAGTGAATCGGAATAAGCACGAAAGAAATCGTTGGACGTAAGCTAAAACTGAAAAAGATATACGTAGATAAACCTCGAGCTTTCGAAGGCAAATGATTTTGCTCGGGGTTCATCGTTGAAAGCTTCTGTTACTTTCTCTCGCCCTCTCTCATCCTTTCCAAGTGGTATAATACAGCTTCTTATTTCGCCTCTGCTTGAATATATATACAAGCACAGTTTCCAGCTCGAGCAATTGAACTTCTCTCCACGCGTTTATTGCTTCTAATTAAACGACCTCGAGATATTTCTGCTACGTTTCATTAGCGTGAGTCGAACTATCCGTTCCGTTAATGCATATTTCTCTTTCTCTCTTATATCCTTAACTCTCGCTCCACGCGCAGCTCGACGATCTATATGTAAAGCAATAGAAAATTTTCTTCACTTCTACCTATTTTGCCTTAATGACTCTCCGAGAGTTGCTTCTCTTTCTTTCCGTGTTTTATTTTCTTCTTTTTTTTCATTTTTCATCAACCCCTTCGGTTTACGAGTGTGTAAGTAATTAACTTGGCTGCTCTGAAGATACGAGCTTTTATCCACGCACGACCCTTATTAATGAATGTATACTCGATCGGATTGAATCGAATGTTTACGCTTCACTAAGTTATTCGACTTATTATTTGATGATCAATTTATTTTTTATATTTGTGTATTGAAACCATTTGGTTTTTAGTCTGAGCAAACGAACATTCATGATGATTGCTTACTTCTCCAATAAATAGAAAAAACGTAACGTCTTGGAAAGTGACAGGGGTATTAAACGCTGAAATTTCTGAGAAATCGAAGCTAAGGCTTGGCTTTAATCGCAGGCAGTATTCATACATAATGAGCAATTCGAGGTGACAAAGTCTCTAACTAATTCTAATTTTGCCGTGGTCGGATGCACTCCGTTTAGTAACATCAGAAAGAGAGACTTCGTGAGAAGTCGGCGATAAATCTCTGCAGTCATTATCATAAATTGGCTTAATTTAAGACTGCATGTATACATTTAAACATTTATGCGCTGACTCTGAACTACTATAGCTTAGACAGATCAAAGCGCGCACGCGTCTTCAATTCTTTCCTTTATCGACAAACTCCTCTCGTAAAGAAGTCCCAAATACTCGTTTCTCGACGACAGATTTTTTCTTTTCTGTCTTTTTTTCATTTCTACTCCATGTGCGCGCGATCCCCTTTTCTCTCACTTTTTTGCTTGCTGCATTATTATTACCTCGTCTTTCGTCTGTATATATATAAGCTTTGACTGCCAATACTTGTTTATGTTTTCTTTTAAAGGTCTTTGTCTCTTGTGTGTTTCCTCATTCTTTTAGAACCGCTCGCCTTTTAATTTATTCTTTACCTCTCACAATTTCTTATTTATGAGCCTTTTCGACGACAGCTTCCTCGCCGATTGGTTTTTTATACACGTGAATTTGGAATTCGCGCTTTATGTTATGTTTCCTTTTTGGTCTTTGGGCTTTTGCACTATTCGGTATCATAAATATTTCTGCCTTTTTTGCCGGTTTTAGCATTTAATTCCAATTAAGTTTTGTTATTCCAAGGAAGGTCGATTGACAAATTATTCTAAATTTTTGCATGAGAAACTAAAGTTTTAATTGAAATTTCAGTATTATGTTCACCACAAATATTGGATAAACATTGAGAGCAGTTATTTTTCGTAAAATCGCTTGCAAGGTGAATAAACTTAGATTAGACAAGATACATAGTTGATGACAAAAGCAATGCAGTATGATTAAATTATTCAAGCTCAGAAATGAAAAGTAAAATTAAAAGTATAATGTGAATAAAAAGTGAGCTATTACTATTTGTGCGAACTAGCTTAATAGTTTTGAGGCGAGTTATTTGTCACTACAATAAATCGTATAGAAGGGAAAGATGAAGAAAATACATTTATTGCCTCGAAATAGATTAAATTTTAGCAAACGATTTTCACCTTGACGATGCTAGCGCTCTCTTTTACTCTGATTACCATACGGACTCAAAAAATTTAATTATAATTAACGATTATTTAGGTTAGTCACCAGATCATTTGAAATATTACAAGCTTATTTTTGGCTAAAATGAGATGACGACTCTTTGGTGACTTATCAGTTTTCCTTGATTCTATTGGACACGTTGCTCTCGAAAATTGCACTTCTTGTTATCCACAAGATGGTCTATTTTGGGCGGTTTATTATATTATTAGAGAGTTAAAATTTCTACGACATGTGTGAAGAAAATTTTGACCCAAGAAAAGTCGAGTAGTGAACTTGCCACGAATTAATACGATGAATGAACAGATAGCGCGACTACTCACTGCAAATATGTTCCCATGAATATTCCTTTTGATGATTTACCAAAAAAAGAATACCTATCTGACACTTGAAATGACCTCTTTTGACATTTTGGTTATAATTAGTAAATAGAAACTAGTGGAATCCGTCTGGTTTTTTGCTTATCTCATTTAAAATGTTGATGCAGCAATTCATGCGAGGCAATTCGCAGTAATTCCATCCAGAAATATCGCTCATTAAATCGTTTGTAAGCTGCATATAAGCAGAAAGCAAATTATAGTTGGTGACATCGACCGAAGGCGATTTAGCAAACAAATCGAGTCGCGCGAGAATATCGTGAGGCGTGAAATCACGAGCTCGCACAGTCGAGTGCTTGAAGCATCCACTGTTCACGGAGTATTGTAATTTAGAAGGAAGAGGGCTCATCGCTGAGAATTGACGCTGCAGCCTAATGCAACCTTGATTAATCGGTCAGTTGCAGCAGCAGATGCCTCATTTCTGCATGTGCGTGCACGCGCGCTTGTGTGTATGTGTGCGAGGCAGCATATAATGTCGCGCTTCACGAGCCCTTTAATATGGGCAATAACGACGTCCGAGCGCTCGCATTGTGCTTATTTAGCCCTGCGCAGAGAGAGAGAGAGAGAGAGAGAGCAGAGGAAGTGATCCATCATCGAGCCGGATAATTAGTGTATGCCGTCCACGACGCGTCGTGTGCTCCTGCGTTGCGATGTTGCGGCTACGTGTGTAAACTCGCGTATTATTGTCAGCTGATGCATGTGTACATTATAACTCCATGAAACTTGGACATGTCCGTCTCTTTGGCGCGAGGTGCGAAGCGAGCCAACTATCAAAGTCACAATTGTTCGAGGAAACTGCCTCCACGTGTCCTTTTATCTTTCTGACCCTGAAATTCATGAACAATATAATTCTTCACAATTTTGATTGAGTAAAAAATTCATCAATCGAATTCAAATTGAAGAAGCATTTCATTTTATTTACATTACTTAAACTGATGCAATAAATGTCATACTACGTTTAAACAACTGATAATTTATGATTAATAAGCAAAGTACAAAATTGATTTGGTTTCATAATCAAACAACGCCAAAGTAAATTCATGTCTTCATGGGTTGAGATAAAGTAGTGATTTGACGCTTCCGCATATCGACACAAATTAATAACGAAAAGAATTAGGGGATTCGAATATTGTCAGGTATACAGTAAATGTAATACATACACAGCGTCGATGAATCGACTGCGTGTACATACAAGGTACATACCGCCCTTACAGGCGCATTATTTATTAATAGGTATAATTTTGTTGAATTAACATTTTTTAGACTGATTTGTTGATAAGTATAAATTTCAATCGAATTAAAAAGTCGAATTTAAAATATAATTCTTTTCTATGCTATTTGTAGATTAATTTTCAAGAAATCAGTAATTTCCAAGTTTACGAATATTTTTTAAAGAGCCAAAGCTCGAGAAAATTTGCATCCGACAGAGTAATTTGCAGAAAGTTAAGAGAAGAAGCGAATGCCCGGCACGTATTATCGAAAAGTTGCATGCCACCAAGAACTCTAATCGCAGCCGAAATGAGCAGGAGAATATGTTTGGCGCATCTTTTGTTTCAAAAACAGAAGGCACTTGAAGTTACTCCACAGATGCCGCTGCCACTGTCGCCGCACCTTTTCCACTTTATACTCACAGCTTTTCTAATCCCCAGCGTAAAATGCTTTAAGCTCGCTCGAATAAGCGCCACCTTTCGAAACGAGACTTGGCTATGACTTTGTACTGATTTTTGTTTTCTGCCGCTGTGCTGCTGATGCTACTGTAGTATCTTCCTGCACGCTTCGTTTTGCCTCTTCGAGTTCGCATCGTGCCTCCTCGCGGTTGGTTTATGCTAAAGTATAGCGACGCTAGCTTTGCATACGAGATTTAGCGGGTCTGCATAAAGTGCCGAGCATAGCAGGAGCAGTGCGAGAGACATCATAATGGCCTCTTGTTGAATACTTTTGTTGTAATGATGCTATAAATAGAGAAGAGAGAGCGAGAGAGAGCATAAGAAGAAGCGAGGACAAAGAAATAGCGAGAGCAAGTTTGGCCCTCGGATTTGTTTCTATTCGTTTAATCCGTTTGCCTCGGTAATCTGTACGTTTACGCTCGTCCGATTAAATGTTTTTCACTATCCAGATATATCAAAATGGCAATTTAAATGGGACGATCTGCGTTTGTTTACGTAAAATGTAGCACGCGAGAGAGCGGAATTTAATCAATGAGCTGTTTTAATCGGGCATTTTTGAAGGTTCACCCATTGCTTAATAATTTTGGTATTGAAAGTTATATTTTTCAGTTGGACAGGTATGTGCACTTTGGGGCAAAGTAATTGCAGTGCGACAAATCAGTTATTGAGTTGCGCGTCAAACAGCAATCTTTAATGAATATTAATGTACGCGTGAACGAGCTGGATGGATGTCGTTGATTATGTAAATGTATAACACGTAACGATGCGAGCGAGCACGCGTCAATTCATCATTCTTATGGCCGGGTAGAGGCTTGTCAAGAATCGCACAAGAGAATCCAACGCGCATCGCGTTGTGCCACTTCTAAACTTGACGCGGGTCAGCCAACTCTGTGTGTGAGTGTATAAATACATCGCGACGTGTTACTATCTGATATGTGGTATGGACCCATAGGTATCAATCATCGGCTAAATAACTTATAACATGATGAAGTTCGGTGGCAGGCGAGCAACGCGCGACACCATTTGATACTTGACGTACTGCGGCACACGAACGCTAATCGATTATCTGCCGCGCGATATGCCAAATAAAGCCAAACTACCTATTCCATAGAGATTCGTACTCGTAATTTTCCTTTCAATTCGTTGTAACGACAATACGTAATCATTCACTCGATCCGCAATCAATCTAAGCTCGAGCCTAATATTTGCGATTTTTCAAAAAGCCTCTGCTTCTTGGCCCGAGTTTGTTCAACTGCTCGATCGTTTGTATAAGGTCAGTCAAATCAATGGATTATGATAATTTCAAGCATCGAATATGTTTGATTTGAACGTATTAAATTGGAATTTTTCGTATGTTTGTCGATTGTATAAAATTAACCAATCGACGTTTGCTTTGTCATTGACAAACGGCACGTGAGCATAATTCGATAAATAAGAATTGAATTAGTTGCATCTTATGTCGATATTTTCTGTTATTCAATCGGTAATCAGAGATTTAAATCAACATTAGCGAAGCTCAGGTATTTCAGTGAGTAGACGTTCGCATATATACAAGGAACGAGAGCGAGCTTATGAGCTGGCAGCAGGCAGAGAGCAGCGCATCTTTCATTTTAATTACATCTGCGAAAGCCATCAGCGTTACTCGGTCTTTTTCAAGGAGAGCTGCTAGATTTACGAGTCCCGTTCGCACTGTTCATCACTTGTTCTCAAAGCTCAGCCAAGGAAAATTCTTCGCAAAGAGCTCTCATAGTCGTATAGTTGCTATAATCGTACAGTCGTACGATCGTATAGTCGTATCGTCGTTTTGTCGTTTTGTCTCGGCTAGCTCTGATCCACACCTTGTCAAGAACGTGCACGCATTAAATTAAAAGAAAACATGTACGCGCTGTATATCTGTCGCTATCGCTCGCATATAGCTAGCCGTAATGAAGCGAGAGAGGCAGAAAAAGCGGGCATCGGACAAGATTCGCCAATGTACAAGTTTGGGCGAATGCGAGAAAGCGTCTGGCGGCGAGTGCTCGGACGGAGAGAAAGAAACTAGAGAGGAAGTAAAAAGTCCAAAAGAGGGTTACGCTTCGGCCCGTGCCCACGTACGTCGCTCCATGCACGTAGCTCGAGAGTCGCAGCAGCAGCGCTAGTCTGTTAATGCATCGCCTCCGAAATGGCCGATTAATTCCAACTAGGGAAAGGAAGCGACCCTATAACTCGTCGTCCGAGGAAGCATTCTTAATCCACGCGCACTCTTTATTCACGAGCATTGCCCCCCTCCGCTCTCGCCCGCTCTTCTTTACCCAGCTCTATTTACGAGCTTTCGTGTACAATCGAAGATTTAATTCTTCCTAACTAATGTCTATGTGCGTGTGACTCTCTTGCTCTGATTGCCTCTTTAGCTTTTTCTTTGCTCGCTTGCCTTAATTTTCCCTTCGAGCTTTACAGCACAATCTATGATTATTTTCAAAATAAATCCACGATCGAGAGGTGGGAGCAGGATTCGAGAGAAATTATTGCTGATGCATTACTGGCAAATCTTTAGAATCTAATTTTGCTGCGCAGTTTTAAATATGCAAAAGCAAAATCATTTTTCGCCGCACGTACATCTGGCCAGTGCCGGCTATAAAAGCTAAAGTACCAGTTACATACGCCACGGGCACAGGAGCAAATACAGCAGTGGCACACATATAGATCGCATTAGTTAGGCGTCGGTGAGGTTTCGAGCTTATTTTCTCTTTCTCTCGGGCCCAGTGGGAATCGCACGCGCGCATACGTACACACGTACGAAGAAAGACGGACAAACAGTGCTGCAATACATATACACATGTAGGTATAACGTGTAGAGAACGGCCAAGAGCTAGCACCGTGCATATACGGTAGACGCGGGTGTGTTACGATCGCGGTGGCAGCGGGCTAGTAGCATTATCTATATATAGAGACAATTGCCAGCGCTGCACGTACGACAATTACCACGCGTGGCCTTCCGAGAAAACAGCCTCGATCCTCTCTCCATCCTGGATTGTTATCTACACGTGTTGTTTATTGATTGTGTCGTTGTTTCGGGATAGCCGCCGCCGCCGCCGCCGCTGCTGCTGCTGCTGTACTTGAACAGGCACGTACCAATGTATTTCGCGACATATATATTGCTCTGCTCGCTACGTCGACCTCTTACTCACTCGATCCTCTTTCAACTATCCAATACCATTTGAGTATTCTTCCGTCTCACAACCATTTCAACTTTATAAAAACAGCCCAGTCACCTTTTATTTGTTCAAAATAAATTCGCATTGATCTCTGCCTCTTCTTCTCTTTGCACCATGCTCCAAGTAAAATTAATATATACTATATATTATAAAGTTATTACAGTCACGGACCAAATTTTTGCTACAAAATGTGTGCATCATTTTGAAAAATTGCTGCGATGAATTCTAGAATTTTGAAAAAGATCATTGATAAGAAGCTCGGGCCTGAAATTTACGTGTAGCATGCGTGCGTATAGCTAGGCTAGCTGGGTAAGCATCAGTACGAGAATAAACTAGAGGAACATAATGAAATATGGATAGCAATGCCGCGTGAAAGTGGCTCTTCGTTTCACATTCAATTCCCTCGCGTGATCGTCCGCGAATGGTCTGTCCATCCATCCGAGCATCGAAAGGATGCTGCGGTTGCAGCAATGCTCGACGATCGCGTCTGTATCGGCATGAAGAAAGCGTCATGGAGAGATAAAAATGTAGCGCGGTATTGTTGCTGCTTGGCTAGCCTTCTACATCATTTCCTAGTGCGCACGGCCGGCTCCATACGAGCGAGCTTTCCCAAATTCCTCGGAGAAATCTTTGCTGCGTTGGATCATTTTTAAGGCCAAGCGTACGAGTGCCCCTATAGAAATGCGTATCGCTATTTTATTTTGAATTATTCGCCTGCTCGCTAGCATGCAACGCGTGCTGAATATGCTGAATGGACGTTTCCATCGACCAATTTTTTATTTTCGACGCCTAGTTTCAACGTTTTTCATTATCGATATCAGAAAACATCCTTTACCCAACAGTTCGAGAATGTAATTTGATTTATCATGTTTTCATGAATAGATCAGTCGTGTTCGCAATTACTCCTTTCAAAAACTCGAGAATGGAACATTTTTATGTTGCCATGAATGCCATTTTCCTGGTCTCCGATTTTGTCTGAACAGAGTGTTGGCGTTTTTCATTATTCTTTTCCGACATGGCTTCTACATTCTTTTCATCGGTAGTTGTCTGCGGTGCAAGCACTTTCTTGATTATTTCCATATCTTCGTCATTGCAATACTTGTGAAACTGAAAATGTCATCGCCCTATGCTTCAAGTAATTTAATTATTTTTCTCCCGAACGAAGTTCAAGTACAAGTGCAGCTGTTTAATCACATTTTAAATTATGAATGCAGAAATGACCCTTGAGGTAAACGATATAAATACGAAAAAAATGTCTCATTCATTTAATTTAGTCCAAAAATAGTAAAAAAATTCTATGCGATTTGTCCATTCGAGTCAAACGAAACTTTTGCGTGTAAAAAACGATAAAATTAATTTAAAAAATATAAAACATTTCTTTTTATAAAAAAGCGTATCATTTGACAGTGAAATATTGGAAATTTTCCATAATTTTGATAATTTCTATCATAATTATACGAAAATTATTTTAAAAAAAAGTTTATCCTTGTTTTAAAAAGTTGCATTACAATTTTTTTCTCATGAAATGATAAAGCTGAACTTAAATGGCCGTCTTGACAGAAGGACAAATGAGAAGTGCCATACGGTACAGGTTAAAGTGTCAAGTCTGCGTATTATATACCCTTGCTCTGTGTCAATCCGTTTAAACATCCCGAAGTTTGCTTGCGACTCGGAGGCTGAGGTAGAGAGCGCTATATGCAATCACGGTCTTGTCGTCGACGCGGAGCGTGAACGTTAGACTACGCCGACAACGAACACGTATAAGATGGATTTGTCACGCATCGCCGTCGTTTTAGTCGATAATTTGACGAATTAAGCGGCTGACGTCGACGAGCGAGAAGACAGCTGCCAAGGTAGGTAGCAGTGGCGCCTCTAACTAAACACAGTGCCACTCAATTATTAGCGTCAGACTTGGTGAATGTTATAGTTTCGCTCAAGTACTTGCGTTGCGTTGAGCAACCGCTACGATAGTCGCTAGACAATTCGAGGTACAGATTAGTGCGTTGATCGTGCCATTTATCAGTGGCATTAGCATCAGTTGCGCTTGCTTACAGCCCGTAGCTGCCTTATTGCGTGTCAGTGGATATTTTTCCATCATTAGTTTGAACATCGAACTTTTTTTCTCCAATCGTTTAATTTTTTGATAGATCATAGCCTCGGTATTAATTCTTCGTTGTTTCAAAAATTTAAATCCAAGCAAGCGCGTTTAAGTCATCGATGAAAATGACTGCAGAGCGCGTGTTTAAAGAAGACAAAAAAGCGATAGTAGCAGATGAGCAGTGAGAATGGCTCATCTTCGCTCTCGCATTATCATATATACTTTACACGCGCTTCTTGCAATTTACGACACGTAACATGTAGAGGGTAGAAACGATTTACCCATCCTATGCAACCCCTATTCATGCCTGTTCTCTCTCTCTGCCTTTACATACAAGTAAGCAAGCGAGCGAGTTCCCTTCCACGCATATAACCTCACGCGTGAGTTCTCTCGTAAGTTTGAGCAGCAACATCATGCTTCCCCTCATCTAAACACTATGTGTGTGCGTGAGAAAGAGAAGGAGAGAGAGAGAGAGAGGAGCGTTTTCACGTCCTGGGCGATCAGTGTCATGCGTTCCAGGGCGCTTTATCGAGTACGGCAGCCCGTTAACGCAGAGCCTCGCGCGCCCGCGTGTAGCTTGCAGTGTATTGCTGCACGCCACACCTCTGTTTCTCGAGTCATCAACGATAAATAACTCACTAAGTACATATATGTACGTAGAAAGAGTGTGAGATGGTGAGTGAGTAGAAGAGGGAGAGAGAGAGAGAGAGAGAGAGAGAGAAGGAAGCTTTGAGGAAGGTATAAAACGCTCGCAAGCTTGCCTAGCGATACACAGCGACAAGCTTCGCTGCAATTTAAGATGCTGAACCTAAGCGCGACTATTAAACGTGTCAAACTGCGTCTTGCTTACATGTGCAAGCAACACTGTTTTGCAAACGTCACTTTTCTATTCTATTCTAAACACACCCGAGTCTGTACATTAATTCGCTCACCCTTGCTGTTCACCTTAACTGACTTGTCACATGTCTCGGCAAAAGTTTATTCCTTGCAATTCCTTCATCGTCTTAGGGTTTTTCAACGTTTATAGGTCGTGTTCTTCTGGTGAATAATCATTATAATTTAGTGATCATTTCTTCAATAGAATCTTATTCAATTTCTCTTCATTTATTTTAATTTCATTCGTTACTTATCGATAACTACTGAAACTTATCTCAAAGAGGCGTTTATAAGTTTAGATATTTTCACATGTGAACTAATCAGAGATGAGGCTTCACAGGGTAAAAAGGCCGAGCTCTAGGTAGATGAGCGTCGAATCGAAGCTCCAGGAATCAGGTTGCTGCGGTACATCAGTTTAAAGTTGAATTTTCACGCGTCACTGTTCGCCAAGAAAAAGCATTGAGGAACTATAGTCAACAGAAGCACATGAATTACGACTTAAGTTACGTCATGAGACGAGTACTCAAGTTTAGTTTCGATAACTTGAAATGTGAATGAAAATAGTAAAGTTCAAAAATCAATTAAAGAGTCATGATTGAAAAATTATATTTTAAAGTGAACCTTAAAGTTAAAATTACATCATTTAAATTAAAAAAAAATAATAATCAATTTTCCAGTATAAGATAAAGGATAAGTAATTTTAAAAGATATAATTTAAATCTGGAATTGGAAAATAAGTCTGAATGAATTTTATTCGTAAATAAATTAACGAGCATTTTGTACCTATATTTACTACAGTCGTTAAAAATTAAGTACAGCCATAGAAAACATTTTTTTTTTAATCGATCAACATCATTGCAGGATTTTACAAAGCCTTGGAAAGAACATAAGTTAATAAATTATTGGGTTTCGCACATACACGTACAAGAATATATTAGAAGGTATAAATTTGAAGATGCGTTGAGCAAAAACTCAAAAGGTCCTCTGCTTGGTCCTTTGAACACAGATGAACGCTTTGCTAAAAGCAAACAGAGGGTAAAAGAGTGTACAGAAAAACAAACTACATGAATCGAGAACGAGGGAGAGAGAGAGAGAGAGGCAGCCTGAGGAATAGTGAGCAAAAGAAAGATGAATAAAGAAAAGGTAAAAGTAGAGGGAATAGAGTGAAAAAGTTGAGGGGAAAGGGAGGGTAGGGGAAGCAATGCGTGAGTACAGGCGTGGTGGGAAAAGGGGCATTCCGCATTCTCGGAGATTATCGTGCTTGCCATCAGCGTATCACGAGCGTCACAGGACGAAAGATTTATATGTGGAGTTTATTGTCGCCGAGTCCGCCCTACTGCGTTTTATGGATGTTTTTCAAAGAAGGCACACTGCCACCCACCCACGAGTGATCTATCGCGGCCAAGTCCTCCCTCTATAACCCTTCATTCTCCTTCTCTTCTACCTTCACCTCGTCTCATCCTCCTCCTTACGCGCACTAATTTTCTCATATATCCTCCACTGACTCAAGGTTTGCTTCTTCAACGCATTTTTTTCCTTTTACTCGATATACATATTTTGGCGCCCTTGAGCATTAATTATGTAATATTATTATTTTTTTCAATTTTTGGACCTACTAGAAAAAAGATGAACGAAGATGAAACAGAATTGGGACTGCATATATCTCTCTTTGATTCTTTTATAAAAGATTTATTCAAGTAGTCCTCAAAATGTTTAACAACACCCATATTGTTAACACTTATTTAGTTTATTCAGTTATAAATGTTAGAAGAATGTTTATCATCCAACGGATAGGAAAAATAAATGAAGAAGCTTGTCTATAAAATGAACATCAAATGTGTACATATTAAACGAATCTTGCTGTGCTACGCATATTTATAGCTCATTGTTCGTAGCTTCCCTAATACATATCAAATTTAATGCAGCTTAATCGCCGTACTCTTTGTTCATGCCTGGTGCGCGACAATATATTTATTCTCTCTCACTCTTGATATCCGGCATTGGCGCATCTCGTCCATATCTCTCTCTTTCGTGCTCTCGCCGTCTCTGTCTCTCTCCACGCTTCGCGTAACTTTCAACTCTCTTTTCCAAACATTAACGAAAGATTTAGTAGTAGTCGAAATCCAAGCGCAGCGCGCGCCCTGAACGCGACGATATTATCTCGAATTTACATTTTTGTCGCATCACTATAAACTTGGAGCTCTGGCGCACAGCAGTGGCGGCGTGCACGAGTATGACGTATATTCGATGGCACTTAAACATATATTTTTCGGGCACGAATAGCTCGACGTTTATATCATGATATCCGAAGCTGCGAGCCACTTTTTAGTATTGCGTCACAAGCGCAGCGCACTCGCGTACAACGACCGATCACGATCTCACTGTCCCCCTCTACCCCTCTCTTGCTCGACGCAGAGAGAATTTGTTGCAAGTACCATCGCTTTGCGGGGCAAAATATGTACAGCTGGCGCTTTTTCCAAAATTTATAAATTGCTTTTGAGCTAAATAGCCGCGGGTCGTTGTTTTCATACGGCCAGCCGAAGCAAGTGCGTGGCTGCAAGCTTCCAACGACTACTTGCGGCAGAACGGCACCCATATCGCGTTGAACAACGAGAAATTATATTTACGCCGAATCACCGGTCATTTAAATTAATCGTTGGCAAGTTTTTCCTCGCACAGAGAGCATTTACTCGCGTACAATATTGTTCGCGTACCACATTTTTGTTGTTGCAAATATACATTCACTTCTAACCCTTACGTCACTTTTTATTTTTTCGGTACGATATAGCTTATTCGATTACATTCGTAAACGCAAAGATCGTATATTTTCAATTGACGTTTTTCTTTCACAATTTATATTCGCGTAATTTTTATGCAATCGTAATTATTTGTATTAATATACGTGGGTAAAAGGTAGCTTGCTATGACGCAAGTTTCGAGTCTGTACCAGAAGGGAGAAGTGCGGAAAGCTACTATTATGATTGTTAGGAGCGCAGATGTGACAAATCGTCAGAACCGCACAGGGATGTGTGAAAGCACATGATATAGCATACACATACAGTTTAAGAGAGAGATACACGAGCAGTAGTACATTACACGTGTTGCCCCTGTGCCCATCGAAAATGCCTCTGCTATATTCATCCGGCAGTCAATCGCTCTAATACTCTTCCTCGCATGTTGTACCTGCAACACACACACACACACACACACAACCACACGTGCGTATATACAGACACATGTGTGCGGATAAGCTCATACGGAAGGATCAATTGCCGCTCTCTTAGGTTCGTCGAGCGTTACACCCTGCACACCTCGTTTGGCTCTAAACGACTGCAAGCTCCTTTATTTATTTCGCTGCAATTGACGTCGCCAGCTGCATCTGCTTCATTCCCGATCTTTTCCTTGCTCTGCTCAATCATTGCTTGATCAAAAATTTTCAATCATTTCAACAAAATATTCTAACCAACAGTTTGAGTACATTTCATATTCGAAATGTTTTCATCGAAAATATCAGTTTATCCAGAATATATTCGCCGACATTTTGTCATAATAATTGTCAGAGTAGTTCTGCTACGTATTGTAGGTTGACGAGAAACTCATTTGCATCGTATAGTCGTTTTTCCTGTCCGTCTATCGCTCGTCGTTTAAGTCTAGTCTTTTTTCTTTTACGTACTCTTCTTTATGTGTGTATACCACTCACATATCACTTGGTCCACTCACTCTCCACGTAATCACTCGTCCATGTCTCGTTTCTCTTTCGCTTCTCTCTTTTTATCCGCCAAACACGCCAGTACATATATATTATAGATGTATAAATTGGCCAAGAGAGAAGTACATCAGCAAGTGATTACCTCAAGTTCTCTTTGTCGCTAGTGGTGCGAATGTATCACCGCTTAGCCCCTCCTCACCCTATTGCCCCTCATTCCTATGCTCGTGTGTGTGCGCCTGATAGGTGCGTACCACGTGCTGCAACAGCAGTTCGCCTCTGCAGTAAAGATAAAGAGAGACGAATCGAGCAAGTTGACTTTTTTATGGTCCGCTCTCGGACCTCGCTGCACATATATATACACCGTGAGTTTGGCGATTTAACGAGTTAACCGGCAAGTCGCTTATATTTGCTATCGGATTGGCCTTAAATGTGACGTTTTTACTGATGTTTTCATTCACTTAATTTTATGAAACTCTTTTTTAATCGTCTTCTTCCATTGTCCGTTGGTTAATTTGTCTTTTATTCTCTGCATGTACTAACTTTCATATCTTTTAGTGGATGAATTTACACTACAGTAATAATTTTAAATGCGTTCGAAAAAACATCTAAAAAAAAATTCAAAAACAATCGAACGATGAAAAATATGTTAACGGAACAATAGACCTTTTTCTAAAAAGTATTCTTTCATAAAATTAATAGCGTGAGCATTTTGTAGGTAATTTGATTTATTGTATAGTGGTGCTGCAAAATACATCCGTTTTTATTATATCGAGTGAATGCTTCATGATTAGATTGTGAAAATTATACATTGAATTGTTTATGCTTTGAACATTCCGTAATTTTAGAGCAAAATTGAAAAACACATGTTTATTTGAAATATACAGTTGGAAGTTTGAGATTTTAAATATTATAAAAAATGTTGGCACAAAATTATTACAATATCAAGTGGAGGGGATGCCAAAAACAGTTCTTTGAGACACAGCAGAGCTAATATCGCAGAATCAGTTAAACTCGGCAAAAAATCGTGTTCATAGTCGACAATAAATTGAGCTTATTGGTCGCCTTTGGTTCAATGTCTGATTTTACTTGAAAATTGCATTAAATTTGAGGTTTTTTTAACATCGTACATCAAATCATTGACTTTATTTTGCATTTCAGTGTAGGATTAGGATGATTTAGACATTTATTAGTGCTTAATAAAATCATCAATATTATTCGGATAATAATTGCGGAGCATTACGCGAGATTTTATAATTTATATTATCTTTTTTGATCATGTAGGATTAACCGTTCTCTCTTTAGATGAATTTCAATGGGACGAATGGACGCTTAGTCACTTGAATAAGTGCAGTGTAAAAAAATTAAAGCATTACATATGCGTATAGGAACGGGGTGAGAGACAAAGGTACAGATGGAAATAGAGAACACTGTTTTTGGTAATGTGTATATTCCGTATGTGTGCGTCAAAGAGAGAAGTAAGTTCTGCGTGAAAAATTCTTGAATTATGATAATGACGATCACGTAATGGGATGCAACGAGGCAATCAAGGGACAAGAGTGAGTTTAGTTTGATGCCCTACATCGTATCATTCCAAACACCCTACTATGTTCGATGCTTGCACGTGTATGTGTACGTGTGTGCGCGTGCTAGTACACGCGTGCGGGTGCAGGGCTTTGAATACAAACCATGCTCTATAGTCGCGGATTGGCAACGTGTGAGCGCGGTAGGATGAGAGAGTTAGAGTTGATGGTTGAGCGCGAATTACGAGTATACGCTCGCTCAATGCCAGTTTGGTGTTAGTGCTAAGCCTCGTGACTCTAGATTCGGACCGCTACCGTACGAAAGCAGCGGCGCAGGGATAGCAATCTAGAAATGGCACACACGCGTAACTCTATTTTATGGCGTTGGGTATCCTGCGCTTGCTGTGCGTTTGATAATGTTGTTTGTCATTCATGCGATAAGATGTTTATGGTCACATTGCTGTTGCCATGGAGTGCAGACCAGCAGCAGCAGCAGCAGCAACGATGGAGCGTATATTATATAAACGTTATCGGGTTATAAGTTTATACTATTGTTTTCACGCAGTTTCGCTGTGAATTAACACTAGCTCGTCGTTCCGTAAATGGTGTGTGAATTTTATATGATTCTTAACAATATATGTACCACATCATTTGCGTTGTTTCACAAATGACATTTTTGCATTTTTTCCCTTCTAAACTACTTCTATTCAACTAGAAAATGAGAAAGCTGCTGAATATGTGTATTATATATTTATTGCTGTTCTTTTTGAATTCGACACTAGAATTGTAATGAGTTCAATTCCTGAATAAGATGTGTTTTTTTTTAATAATTTTTGTTAATTCGAACTTGTAAGGTCTCCTTAATCATGAAGTATGACGATTTAATGAACAGCTCTTTCATTAAATCACAAAAACTTTAAAGTAACCCTCAAATTTATTTAATTTCAACTAAAAATTATTATTTAATAAAAAATAAAAAATCATAATAACTCAATTCGTATACTAGTCGACTTATAAAAATTCATAGTTATTCATAAGTATTAACGAAATTATTAGGAGAAATGCACTTTTAATTCTCCTTTTATTGATGAACGATCTTCTATTTTTCTTTCTATCATTTTTTTCTCTCTTACTACGTCGACCAATTTACGAGCAACGAAGCATTAATTAATCGGTTCATGCTCTCGTACACTAGGGCAAAAAAAAATTGTCAAACATAACCGACGGATATTAAAGCGATCAATTTTGGTTACAGAGCTGCTTGATAATGACATAAATTCTGGATTATGTATAAAAAAGCGAGCAACACACATTGCAACAGTCTATGGGTGGTTACGCAGTTTCTTTTCTCTTTTCCTGGCGTAGTTGTGCGTGCGCACACGCGTTTGTATCTCTGTGTGTAGTGTGTACATTGAAAAATAGCAGCCGTCGAACTTTAATGAAAATCTCCCGCGGTGCAATCAGTCACATTGGAGCCGCGAAACTTTTGCGTGCCTCGAATCAAAACTCGTCATGTATATCACGCAAAATTGTACTCGCTCTATAATGTAGGTGAATGAATTTCGGAACTCTCTGCCGTTCAGAAGCTGCTGGTAAAATTAATACAAATAAATAACGCCAGTCGCGCTATAGTGGCTACACTTGCTTCTTTGGAGCTATAGCTGTGATCGAGAAGAGTGAGAGAGAAAGAGAGAGAAAAAAAGGGGGGGGGGGGGAGTCTCTATGTATGCTTGCCTTGTAGAAAGTTGGCGATGACTGCGCGGATGTTATTGGCAGCATAGACCATTCGTCGCAATGATGGATGCTTGACGTGAGCTCGCGCAGGCCAAAGCAGTTATAATAAGTAATGGGCTAGCTTCCACCCTCCACAAAGTAGAGAAAGAAGAGAAAAGCCACTCGTCTTTTCTGCAGCAGTTCGTTTCCTCCCCGCTCACTCTGTTCCTGACCTCCTTCACCAAAACGAAAGTCCACCGGGAAAGAAGCGCGTGTACACCTAAGTATGAGTGTGCACCTCTACTTTTTTCCTTTACGTCTATATCTATCTCTATGCACTCCTTTTTTTTAACTTTTTTTTAAAGCTCTCTTTGAAACCACATAACAAATGTGTCACGCATTAATTCAATATCCAGCGTAAATTCGACTGACTCACTCTACAGCTATGAGCAGAAATTTAATTAATCCATTGGGTAACGTACAAGAAAACAATTTGTTCTCTTGTCTCACAAGGTAACTTGAGATGACTTTCAAGAGCAAATGAATGCTCTATATGCTACTATGAGTTTCAGATAGAGTGCAGGTCAGTCAAGAAAATTATTTTATGATCAAGTTTAAGTTAGTTAGGGTCCTCGAAGATCAAGTTTAAGAAACTGCCTAGCTTGGTGTTACACATGGATAAATTGTGCTTACCTTGGGAATATTGAGAAAGCATCGTCTGTTCATGAGAATATACTAGCTCAAGTTATTTATCACTGTAAAGAGCAATGAACGATAATAGAATCGATAAATTACGTATACTTGAAGATTTCAAAATTCATTTCAAGTATATATTTAATAAAAATAACGGATAAAAATATACTTGCGATATTTTTCGAAAATATTTGGCGTTGATATTTGAGATGTGTCCGAGTGGATGCATAAAATAATATCTTACATTATTTTCTGATTGAAGTTTCTAAAAAATTTGATATTTTCACATTCATTATGCAAAAAATAAACGATAAAAGGTATGTTTTCGTAAACCAAATTATAAGAAAGTGACGACGAGTCATGATCTTGGTAAAATTTGCGAGCGACATTTAAACAGCTTTCAATTTTGTAGATTTAGCACTGCACATCAAGAGGGTGACAAGCACGCGTGAGTGCTTTCTCGCGAGCTCGTGGAATGTTAATTAAATCCATTTGCAGTCTCCGTGTGAATATCTTCTCGCGCGACCGCGACTAATTAGTCGAGCGTGATGACTGTGCTAGTTATAATCCGAGATTGGAGCGAGAAGAACAAGAAACCTCGACGAGTATTCCAAGATCCGATAAATATCAGTATGCCTTATACCTCGTAGATTTTTACCGAAGCTTTTACGACATTTTTAAAAGTAGAACCAATCAAAATTCAGTCAGACCTTTCGAAAAAGTACTTTGAATACGTATGTAACGTACAGTTTTATATCTAAAATTCTAGTCTAGTTTATATTAAAAAAACTAATGTCTTTCGCAAATAAAATGTAAGTTTCTAAATTTACTATCTTTGTTACATAAAATCTTTTATGTTTATTTTATTTATGAAAGATATATTATATTTGCGATAGAGAAAAATATTTTCTTTTATTGACGGACATTCAGATTGAGTAATTTTATAATGCCAAGTGTAAGTACAAATTTAAGAATAAATGATACTGTGAAACAAATAAAATTCCATGCCGTGCTCTCGCCACAGGACTTCAGATTAAAAAATATTGGCTTCACTTCATTAGCTACAAACATTTTTCGTATTTGTGTCTTATAGTTTTGACCAGTAAAGTATCATTTTTTCTATATAAGGTTCATTTATCCTCTTGCTTTTATGAGATTTTATTTAAATTTTTTCTTGATTTTTCATGTTTTTACAAACTGAAAATGTAAAATTCGATTTTATATAGTGACGAAACATATTTTACCTTGAAGATGATATATATAGCTATTTATAAGTAACCACAAATTTACTTAAAATTTTGAAGAGACTTGCTTATAGAACACTTCGGTTGTTGAAAGCAAGAGACTTTTTGATACGTCCCTTGGCGTATATATAAGAAGAAAAGCAAGAGGGAAGGAAGACAGAGAAATATCAAAATATATACATTGTGTGGAAGACGTGTATGAGCAGGATTACAATCATGTCCGTATTACCCGCATGAGTGTCCTGTTGGGATGATATTAATATTCTACGGTGCTCGGCGCCAGGTGGGTGAACTTAACCGCCAGAAAGAGAGAGAGAGAGAGAGAGAGAGAGAGAGCTAGAGGGAGAAAAAGGATACCATATTCTCCAATATGCTTATAGATGGTCGCAGAGACTCAAGTGTATAGGGGCACATATAAAATGTATGAAAAACAATCAAATTATATATTTCTTTGTAATAAAAACTTACCTAAAACTTTAATGATCAGAATGGCTTGTTCAAAACAAAAACAAACTATACAGCAGCAAAATTAATATTTTTATGCAAGTAATCATAGTCCTCAATCTTCAATTACCTGTAGTACATATGAAAGACTTCAACAAGCTCTTCAACAGTTGTCTTAATTACTATACAAACACTGAGAAAGTTGATTTCTTCTTTTATAATTTTACTACATCCTTATGATTAATAAAATCAACTTTTTCTATTGGATCGTCGAGCGGGACTTTTATTGACCTTAGAAATGGAATGTCAAAGAATATTTCCATCGCCATATCTCACTGATTTATGACAAAGCGTTGAAAAATTTTCCATCGCCGGACACCTGGTAGAATTATTCCGGCCCATACTTACCCCATGTAGAATAATCCCGGCTCAACGTTTACGGAGAGATGTCAATCAGATGAAAATATTTCTTGATATTTTTCTCCAATTAAATTCTAAACTTTTAATTACTTACTGAGATGCAGTAATTTTTTTATTTTAATTTTTTTTAATTTGAGCTTTAATGAAATCATCGAGCCAATAGCTCTTGCCCGTTTACTTAAGGCGAGGCCACTGCCTGGATTTTTACCGATTGAGCCCTGAAAATGTGTCCTTGCATAACTTTTTACCTCGACCGATTTTCGAAAAACGGTTCTGAGCAGCCGGTCAACAGGATTAAAATTTTCAATCCTGAATATGAAAATTAAAAATTTGAATCCAGTTTTCTGGCATCCCCTCGAGCATAATTTTCTTTTATTTTCCCGTATTTTTGGGTACCACTATCATAAAAACACTCGTCAAGAAGTAAAACTTCACAATTTAATCTTTATGATATTTAGGAGATAAATATTTATTTCGGTAGTGTAACGCGGTACTTTCTTTTCAAACTCATCTCGCCTCGGGACGAGCCTGTCCAGTGACCAAAACTGATTTTTGAAGTTCATAAAAAAATTTGTTGACATCTTTATTAGTACCTTTCATAGTTTCTTTATAGAAGTAAGGTAATTGTAAAGCTTTAACATAAAATGGTCCTGAAATGTTTTCGAAAAGGAAACTATCCTAAAATAGGTGTATTCTATTCGACGGATTCTATTGCATGAACTGGTACAACTGTACCGTTGCGCATTCATATTGACCTTGAGTATTTAAAATTTTCAATATTACTTCTTAGCATTAATTTTTTTGGAATTATTTTTTTTAAACTGCCGATGATTTTGATCACAGTTGACTTGATATACGATGGACGTGTATCTGAAATTGTATTTTTTATTGAAACTATAATAAAGTAATTACCAATTGACCAAAAATAAAGTAATGCATAGATTTAAATAAAAAAGACATGCAAATATACATAACAATAACGAAAATATGTCGCTCTAAGTTATGCGCTCGTTTTTGCGCATAGCATAGATAGAAACGGTACTGACTGCATCTCGCAGTCGCATTGAGATATCGTTACTTTGCCATTTATGCTACGAAAAAAGTTGCAATCATGCAGACAACATATAACGACGAAACGATCGAACATCATATTCTTCGACATCGTCTCGTAAAATCACGATAATACTACTGGTACGGCTATTATCAGCATCGCAAGGACAAAGTTTTGCCTTCCAACAGCCAGTCATTCCATAATAAAGCGTAATCGAACGATACGCATGCCACTGCTGTTTTTCCCATCCAAACGAGCTGCTGAAGCGAACTTGTTTAGCATAAATAACTCATGAAAATGCAAACCAAAGTACCTTTGAAGCAGTTGGAAATCGTACAGACTTCATATACAGTTAACGTTTTTTTTGTTTGTCTCGTCCAGACCAGACAGTAAAGTGTTTATGATATAAAAAATAATAATTTGTAGAAAATTTGAATCCTTTAAAATGAAAGAAAAGCATGTCATTGGTCGAGAACGCTATTTTCTGAATTCAAAGAATGTTCGAAAAATTCGTGAAAAATCCTTACGTACTTTGTGAATGACTCTTAAATTTTTTTTCTTTGCTTATTCTGCTTAACTGTTCGCTTTCAAAATAAAAATTGCAAAGATAAAAATGTACACACAGTAAAACTTCGATAATTCCAACTTCGATAATTCGAAATTCTCGATAATTCGAATTCAAGCTCTGTTTTTAGCGTTTTCGATGTAAATTCAATGTCAGTTTACCTTGATAATTGGAACAATATCATAATTCGAAATTTTGATGATTCGAATTGAAATGTTGCATTTAGAGTCTAGATACCATATAAATTTACTTCGATAAATCGAAATGATGTTGAGTTCAATCAATTATGCGGAGAAAGTGGTAGTGCGAACTATGAATCGGCAAAACAGCCAATCCCCAGTGTTTTCAAACTGTCAAAGCAAAGCCTATAGAATACACCTCGAACAAAAAAGCGTGGATGACCACTTCGATTTTTGAAACCTGGATTGAAAATCTAGATCGCTATTTTAATAAACAGAAGCAAAAAAGTACTTCTCTTTCTTGATAATTGCGCTGCTCATACTATTCCGTTATTAGAAAATATAAAAGTTTTGTTTTTTCCACCAAATATGACGTCTGTCATACAGCCAATAGACCAAGGCATCATCAAAAACTTGAAACATTTTTACAGAAAAGAAATTGTCTCTAAAATGTTAGCAGGAATGGATGATTCAACGGTTAACATCAAAATAGATGTTTTAGTCGCAAGTAGAATGTTAAAATCAGCATGGAATATAGTCCAGCCTGAAACGATCCGTCATTGTTTCGGAAAGGCTGGATTTGCAATTACATTTGAACCGTTCATACAGATAATTGAAAAAAATTAATGAAAACTGGGATTGGGAAGAATATGTTTCTTTTGATGATAATGTATCAACATTTGGAGTATTAAGCAAGCAAGAAATAATTGCTGATATTTTAAATAAGAAACGGAAATTAAATGAGGAAATATCTGATGATGATGACGAAGAAGGGGAAAAAAGTACCAGGAAAATCATTCCTACATCAAGTGAAGCAATTATCGAAAAGTTTGAAGGAGTGAGAGATTTCATGGAGTTTTGCGGTGAAGAAGTTTCTGATGATTTATTTTTTGCAATGCAAAAAGTTGAATCCTTTCTTATAAAAAAAACAAAAGCTGTTAGTTCAATCTAAAATGAATTCTTATTTGAATTAGAATTGTTTTTACATATTAAATAAATAAAAATACCTGCGTTTTTCTATAATTCGAAATTTATTTAATAAAAATTGATTAACAAAAAAATGGTTCAACTATCTGTCTAATGTACTCATATAAAGCGTTCGATTCTGAAACGTCTCAAATGTAAATGCAGCCAAGTGAGGACTTTGGTATCATTATGATTGTCGTTATTATTGAAACACCGGGCCGACTCGTATTATGCTATATTTACGTTTTAGGTCAGTGCAGAATTACCCGCCCTGTTATAAAAAAATATAGATAAAATCAAGGGAACGATTAAGATAAAATGAGATAAAGAGATGTAATGCAAAAGATGAGAAATAAAAAATAACAACCGCGGGTATCAAATTGAAAATAACGAGCCTAGGTCGATAAGATTAAGACTAGAATATGCTACCTTTATGCATTGTACAGTGCACATGACCAGCTACTACGGTTGATTACGGTTCATCACTACGGCATCGGGAGATGCTTTATAATCGTACAGTTGGCATAGTAGATTTTTATTCACTCACTCATTCTGCACAATATCTAGAAAAGATTGTTTTATCAAAGCTTAAGTCAAATGAGAAAATGCGTATTTGAAGAATATTTCTGCTGCTTTTTTTCTTCCTCATGAAGTTTTCATCCCATCAAATTGATCGTTGGACGTTATGTACAACATGGCATTTCATAGCTCGAGCTGATCGCAGTGAAGCCTTGGTGCTATTAATTTACAACGACTACTCGTTCAAAGTTTTTTTCCCAAAGAGAAAATAAGTGCTTGGAGAATATACAGATATAGGGGCACGGGTGCTTGTGCAGCGATAAGATAATGGAGAACAGCGTGTAGCACATGCCGAGTGAGACATCTCGCAGAACGAAAAAGCAGTGCAGCGTTTCGGTATTATTGTATCCGTGAGGCGCGTATAACGCTGTATGGTGGGCGGCTTGTAAGCAAACTGTCGTGATGTACAGCCAAACAAACTTTTCTAATACCGCCTCGCTCGCCCATCCTGGATTACGAGTTGGAGATTGAAACGTATATACAGCTCTCGAGCTCTCTGTCTGTGTATATGTGATTGTGTATTTGCCAACGTATAGCAATGTAGCTAGCCGAGTGTCCCAGTCATAGCTCAGAAGCCTCTGGGGGCAGCGACTTCTGGACTTTCTCGTTAGCCGCCTTATCGCTTGCGAGGACGCTATTTTTTCTTTTTTTCAGTGCACGCGCGCCACTAGAACACTGCACGAGCTAGCTCTTCTCCCTGCGTCATTGTTGTTTATTTCCCGAATCTTATTCTCATCTTTTGCCGCGCGAAATCTAAACTTTTTCCCGCAGGCACCCTGACACAATATAAGTGTGAATAAATGCGAAGCAAGTTTTTAATGCGTAAAACGGACTGCTTGTGTAGCGTGGCCAGCGAGCTCGAGAATCGAGATTGCGCTTGGCCGCGGGCAGATCAATGAAGCTCGTGCGAGCCTCGCTATATTATTCGCTAATGTGCGTGTAAGCTCAAGGCTCTGTAAATCCGTCCACTCGCATGAAGATAGTCTGGACGCTGACAGGCAGCAATTGAAAGTTTAATTACACATATGTATATAAGGAAGCATTAAAGCAGCGAGAATTATCACACTTACACACGCACGCGCAGAGGAGGTGTATAAAGGTGCCCTACACGTAGGCACACGTAGCTGAGGGGTAAGATGTTGGCGGAGCAAAACTTTGCAGTACTCGAGGAGTGTATGCAACGACTTGAAATTCCGTCCAAGAGCCTCGCTCACGAAGCGTCTGACCGCTGATATAGCCCCAGCTAGCAGCGTCTTGGCGAAACTGCCAGCTGGAGAAAAGCGGTGGAGCCAGAGGAGCGCCAGCGTAGGACGTCTTGACGAGCATAACCGCAGCCTGTCGCCTCGGAATGAGGAACGGCGCCAAATAGCGAGCAGCTACCGTCGCTTCTGCAGCCGACCCTGCAAGCTGTTAGTCGGGAATTACAAAGGGGACAGTATTTATGCACATTGTTGACTGGCAGATGCGATTTATGCACGTCCGTTATATTGTGCGTTTTGTCGCGTGGCCGAGCTTGGCCCGAGCACCCATCTCTGTCGCAACTAATGTAATTTTCTTGTGCAACACGATGAAAAACAAGGCGTACATGTGTATATAAAGCCAGCACGACTATAATAGTTTTTCCAAGCTATTCAGCCGCAACGGCAGTTTTGTTGCACTATACGGGGTAAAATCAATAATATATTTGCGCAGCTTCGATCGTGACAAATGTTTGAAAGTATAATTGGAAAGTGGTCGAAGAAACTCGGAGAAAGCTCGGGCAACGCTTAGAGGGCCGGACATGTGCCGCTGACGCTTGCCGTTGAATAGAGCACGGCCAGAAGCAAGCAGTTCGATTCGTCCGATACAGGTACCAATACCTACTGGGAGGTACGGCGAGGGCGCGACGACGTCCAAGACACGCGTTCGAAGCAAGTTCCTGCTGCAGCGTACACGTTTAATACGTGCGACCCGCTTGACGTCTCGAGGGTGAAATATTCGAGTTAACGCCGAGTCATTTGCGAAGAGCACAACATTTCCGGCTTTAGCTTATCATATTCTTCGTGTCATTTGCACATACTCGGATATCGAAGTTGGACGCTATGTGCACAGAGTATGTATATCATTCAGCGCGACACAGGTGGTTTACTTTGCCAAGAGCCGATAGCGAGTGCTCAAACTAGCCGTAACGAATTCTCTCGCAACTTAAAAAAAAAAGGCGTCTCGAGGTTAAGTTAATCGATTCGCTGGATTAGCCGAGCGAGCTTTTGGTCCGTCGAGAGGCAGAGGGAAAAAGAGACAAGGAGCCTCGACGAAGCGATACTGGCCGTTCACGAATCACGACAAGTCGAAGGAGAAAAAAGAGCTGGAAACATTCTTCGATAAATCCGCTGTAAAGGAACGCGCACGAGCTGGCGTCGTTGGCTGGTCTGGTACACGCGCGCGGGGGGGTTGGCTTAGCCATGGTGCAAAAGGCGCGCTTATATAATAAAGCACAAAGTGAGAACGGCGATAGAGCCGAGCGAGAGCAGTGGCAGTAGCTGCTGGCAGTAGTCTGTGCCGCTCGAGCTCCGAGCGCGTATATGAAAATTACAAAGCTATTAATTATGAGAGCGCGATAAATTAAGAGGGTAGTCGCGAGGCCATTATAGAGCGTACTCGTTCGCGTTCGTTCGTTCACTCGCTCGCTCGCTCGCTGCGTCTATGCATATATACCGCTGGTGAATTGTTGGTAAACTTGCTCGAAAGTCCATATAGGAGAGCGGCGGCAACATGCTCGGGGTTAGCTAGTAGCACATATAATAACGCTGGCCAGCCCGCGAGAATGCTAATATATGTCCTTTGCACCCGCAACGGCTTCGCTGTCGCACGGCCGTGAGTGTGCGCGCAAACTGTTGGCCAAAGGGAGGATGGACCGCGAGGGAACCCTGCATCATGTCACTGCGCTACATACTTCGGTAGAAGAGGACCCAACTAGCTGACCGGACACACTCGCTTGTAATAATCTAGTACGCCAGCTACCCGAGACGTTATGTGCTGCGAGGACACTAAAATCCCCTTACGTGCTGCTACTACTTACACACAGTGCAAGTCGGGCGCGATCCGCCGAGCCAGTCAACTGGCCATTGCTGCTCTTCTCGCAAGAGTCGAGGGAGCAATTAGCTTTGCTCCGGCCGAGCGATACGCACCCAGCGCTTTATCGAGGCTGACTTGCGCGACGCAGCCTCGGCTAAGGTATACCTTACGAAACGATAAGCTTTCGAGGCACTATCGCGGCCAAGCTCCTTATTCTGCTTCACCTTAAATATGCCCCTCGTATATATACATATGTATCTAACATTGTTTCCATTCGATACAACGTCTGGCCCGTCCGCTTCCTTCCATGCACTTTCTCCATCTTCGAGCCTTTAAAGCTTCGCTATCCCCGAACTATCCTCTATTTCTCCTGTCTTTGTCACTTTGTTTCTGTGTGGCTATATGTACACTCGCAGCTCACGCTGCTCCCCTTCGCTCTCCGAGCACGCGTATATATAATAAGTATACTCGCTCGTGCGCAGGATACTGCTTCGCCAGCAGATGGGTGCCCTCTACGATTTTGGCGACTTCATGAGTTTGCTGATAATTTTCAAATTATGGCCGTGAATTACCTTGTCGATTTATGAAGGCCATAATAACAGGACTGAACTATAGTCCCTGGAACTGCTCCAAACGTAATCATGTAGTGCTGAATATTGTAACAAAAGGTCCGAGAACGCCGCCTAGCGCTAACTTAACTCGTGTTACGAGTATGTATTTCTAGACGTATATATCAAGGCAATATTGTATCGGTAAAGTTAAATATTCAAAATATATGTGTATATATACATAGGTATTATGATGATGTGCACATGGCAATTCAATGACGGTAGCATAATATTTTAGCTGCTTCGGTGTAGGGAAAAAAGATCTCCATGGCTGTGCATGCACAACACTTGGTAGGAAGAGTGAATAGTAAAGTTTTCTCGCGTGTCGAGTAAATTCTAGCCTACAACAAGGCCATAAACACCGTTGCAAAGATTACGAGACGACGCGTGCAAGACTGAAAAACTTGGCTGAGCGAATTTATTCAGAGCACGTTGGTACGGTAACAGTGTGCCGGAGTACATCAAGCAGTCGTCGAGACCAGCAGCAGCAGCAGCAGCAGCAGCAGCGGCAGTGGCAGCACACGTCCAAAGAAACATAGCGGCACCAGGCTAGGTGGTACCGGCGGCGGGCCTGGTCAGAATTATTTTACTGCTCGGCCTAAAAAGAATGTATTATTAAATATCTGCTAAGGCTAGGCATAAGGCCGCCTTTCGCTCTCTCGCACTGGAAAAGATCCGAGCGTACGCGGGGGTAAGTAGCTGCGCGCTTCTTTACGACGCTTAAATATAAAATAAGTAGACGTTTCTGCAAGCTGCTCGCGGCCCAATACTCTAGTGCTGCTGGCGCTGCTACAGCTGACTTGTGGCTCCATTAGCGCGTAGCGCCCCTTGCTGCCGAGCTAACGTATAGCATAATAAGAGTTTATGTGTCAGGTTGATGCGCTGCCGCTCTAGCAGCACCAGACAAGACTGCCAGACGAACTGAAGCTTCATAAAAAACTGTTATATTTTCATTAAGCTGCACATTGATCGGGGCCAAAGCGAGGGAGATAGAGAGAAAGAGGGAAGCTGTGAACTAGCAAGAGCTACCCTTCGATGAGTATATATTACGCCAACCGAGGATTTACTCGTGACATTGCCGTTGAGCCGCGTCATATATCGATCCTCGCAATCGCAACGCATTTCGATAGCTGTCTGACCCCTGCCTGCCGCCGCCACCGCTACCGAAACATAAAGTATACATCCTTCTTTTATACCCTCCTACATTATTTAGTCACTAATTCCTACACGTACTTGACTGTATTACTATTGCGGCTGCTGCTGCTCTTGCTCTACCATTGGTGCCAGACGAGCTCCGTTTTAATGGTTAGCTTGATTAAAGTGACGTATTTTTGGATATCCGACTCGATGTCAAATAATGTTTCAACAAGCATATATAATAACTGAAAATACACCTTTAATTTATCACGTGAAATAATTACTTTTTTCGTTGGTTTTCATGCGTGATATATTATTTGACAGATGAAAGTACTTGCCACGTGTTTGTCTTTGATATTTTTGGAGGTGAAAATAAAGTTTTCTTTACGACATAGAGTATTCAAAGGTCCAGTCAAACGTTGTTCTGAATCATTTGAATTTTGGGTAATTGACAGCAATCAACACAGGCACGAATAAGAGACAAAACCAAGTACACGACGTAAACACTATTTATATTTATTGCCGACTATTTAATAAAAAGCCACTCATAAACCCCTAATGCATTGGAATGGAGTGGGCGAGTACAATAAGAGAAAGACAGAGGGGGAGAGAGAAGAGAGAAAAGATACGAAGGACTTTACGTTATCTAACTTTTGAAAGGGTAGTAATGACTCCAACAATATGCATAAATGTACGTTCGTATACTTGCATGTATAGAGTTTTGTCAAACTATCTTAGCTTGGAGTATCTTGAAGGTAGCGATAGTGGGTGGTAGTAGAAGTCGGGGAAGTATAGAGATATATGGATGGAGAGAGAGAGAGAGAGAGAGAGAGAGAGAGAGAGAGATAGAGAGTGGACGGGAATTTGACAGGTCAAGGAACACGCGCGAATTTGCGTACGTAAGCATCGGGCAATCTTGTCGAAACTTACCACTTAGCCCTGGCACAGAAACAGCAGCTAGAACGAGCAAGAGATAGTTAGTGCAACGTCTTCGGAGAGAGAGCTGTACGCGTGGACGTACGCTGGTCCATCTTTACTGAGTAGCTCGACGCTTCCATCTATATACATGCATACGGCTAGTCTTTCGGCTAGTCTCTGCCTTGATACAGCTACAGTTCAAGCTACGGAGGGGGGGGGAGGGTTGAGGCTACGTATTATCCTTGTATATATGCGAGTGCTACAGTATAACTCAGAACGATGAATTGTGGGGGAGCCGTACGCGCAAGACTAGCAAGCCAGGAAAATTATTCCGATTGTGGACAGGCGGCTGAAGCTGAATTATTGATTCGATTTGATTAAGGCAGCTTGTTGGGCTATTGCGCGCCAATACTGCGACTGACGACGTGCTAAGTTTTTGATTGGGTTAAATTATTCGCGGTGAAGTCGCGTAAGTGCACACGCACGCTTCCAGGATGCTTAATTGCGAGCGATTTCTCACTCCTACACCCATCTTCCGCTCAAATTTAATTTCTCACGAGTATATTTTATAGACAGTGTATAATTTACCTGAGTATTTCTTTACTTTTTACAATTGAGCGTACTACTTTACCATAAGAGGACTTTATTTAAATCCAAAACTACTTTTATTTTATCTCATAAAAAAATAAAATAAATTTATTGGATCGAATACTTTTGATTGCGTACGCAATTCGATGTCCACGCATAATAGAATGCACGAAAAAAGAAGTTGTGCAAAGCTGCTGCTGGTAGCTAGAGTACAGCATTGCTATCGACCAAGCCAAAGTAAACACGTAAATCAGACGCAAGCATGACACATAACTCAAACTTCCCAATACAGGCGCACAGGCGCGTCCGCGTCATCGACGAGGACAATTGCACCGAGTCGTGGCAACGCTTGCATCAATAGATAGATCACCAAAGCAGCAGCGACAGCAGCTCGCATGGCTCATAAAGAGGCGTATATAATATATATAACGGCATCCACGTGCAAGCGTGCGACATAAAAGGTCTCGGGCGCTCACAAAGGCCATCGTTACCCTCTGACGAGCAACGACGACGCTGCTAGCGGTGCGAAAGGGGGTAAACTCGTAAATCAGCATTGCACGTTAACCCAGTGGATTTGATGAATGCCGACTGCATAATGGGACAGAGAGTAGCGAGTGGCAGTAAGCGAGCAGCGATAGCGGCGCATTCCGCCTGGCAGCCCTTCCACGAGATACGCACAGCAGAGACGTATTATATCCTCTTTCCGTTTCACGGCTATTCCTCGACGTTCGATGGTCTCGGCTAACTCGGCGCGCGTCTTCTTACGATTTGCATAATTTATAAATAATACATGTTATAGGAGCAAGCACGGGCTACAGTCAAACTAGCTTTGCAAAAGGTGTATATTTGTCTCGAGATCTCGTGATTCGAAGTGCGTGGTAGAAGCGGGCCAGCTCAGCTTCGAGCCAACAAGCCCTGCTCGCCGGAGCATAGCTGCGGCTAGTTGGCCGTCACCTCTGTGTCGGCTTCTCTCTTGTCTCTTAGACTGATTCAATTTGCCCTCGGCACTGCTCCACCACTGCTGTTTAATTACCGGACACGACGTTGCTGTTTCTGGCTAGTGCCTCTGCATACATATATGTATACAAAGCCAGCCGACTTCCCCATACCAATATATATATATGGCTAGTATATGCGTAGAAGCAAAGCTTGCGAGCGTACATAAAGAGAGATGCAATGACGTAGCTTCTCCATACCTGATATTGTAAGGGTATTGGGATGACATCGACTTGTGTGTCGAGCTATATGTAGTCGTGCATACATGCAAATAGATGGGTACGTTTATACGCAGCTACACGTTTATGCAGCCGGACACTAACGGAATACCGTCTAATGAAGATTATTGTTGATACGCAAGTAGCTGCTTGGTCCAGCCCTCTGCCTTCTGGCCCAAATGAAATGGTGCGCTCACTTGGAGAGAGAGAAAGAGAGATAAAAAAAATTTTTATCAGAAAAGAGGAAAATGCTGAATATATAATGTGCTACTGCCCGAGGTTTATGCGTTAGCGTAAAGCTTTGTAAATCGCATCTGGTCAGCCAAAAACACTGGAAACGGTGGTTGGGCTCATGATCAGCTTATATTCAACTTAGGCATCAGTAAGTTAGCCTCTGTTAATTTTCCTAATAGAATAAGAGGATGCGGAAATTAACAAAAATGTACAAAATTAAACTAATGTTGCCCATGTTTCTAATGTAGGAACTACCTCGCATGTTCATTTCCAAATGGACAAAGTACCGAAAATACGGACACACTAATAATTATGGCAACCGAATACCAGCAGCTGTTAAATGTGCAAATCATCACCTTACTTAGAAGTACGTCTTGAATTATTTTTCGACAAATTTTTTGATTAATTTTTTTATTTTATTTAAATATATATTCCTTCAAGAGTATTTTGTTAAAATTTTACGTTAATCCGAGAAAAATTAACGGAGTTATGCTCATTTTAATGTAAGTACGCTGTTTCGTATTTTAGCGTCATTCACATGCTGAGTACCCTTCCCTTTTGGGCACTTATGTATAGCTTTGATATTAGACCGTTGAAAATTATAAAAACAAAATCAAAAACATGCCATGGTCATCCTAGATGACGTCCCCTCATCGTATAGACCCAGCATACACGAGGAAAAGAGAAATGATTTAATTCCATGCTAAGGACATTTAATAAGACTAGGGAACAGTCTGTGACAGTTTGTCTATGCTAGGGTACTTCTTCTTTCTGTGGGCCTAGTTTCCAATCCAGTATTTTACTGTGTTTGTATCTTGTTTGGTTGATACCAACTGAATCAAAGGAGCATACTCATTTTTTAGAATATTGAATTGCTCATCTTCAAACCATGATAGCAGTTGATAGAGCATTATATGGCTACTGGTAGTTTCATGCACTACCAAACTCTTGATCAAGCTACCAGTAGCGTCGACCACAGTTGTTGAATTAATATCAGCCAAACAGTTACAAAGTTCGTCCTGTTCTGCAAAATTGTACTGTGCTTGCAGTGGCCAGACAACAACTTTTTTTATACGATTATTTTGAGTGCTTAGATAAATAAAGGATTATTTTATTAGGCCTTACAAACGAATGAAATAGTTCATTGCCTCTTCTTTTACGCAGGGCTTCCAATAATGGAATATCAGTCGGTTCAAAATCTCTAAATTCCATTCTCTCAATAATCATGTGAAGCCTATATTGATAAGCTGTCATATGTTTTAGCTTGCAACGATCGTAATTTCGCGCGTTGATCCACGAGCGCGAAATCAGCGCGTCACGCGACGAGAAAACATTGTTTCTCGTCGACAGCACAAAAGGATGCGCGAAAGGATAATAACATACGCGCGATAAGACGCAGCAGAGATGAGTTCGAGTTCAGTTTGATCCCATCAGCCGAAGCTACTCGATGGACCGTGACTCACAAGCCGAAGTGGCTTACTTGTAAGTAAATACATACGTTCCGGACGCGACGAGGTAGGTGCAATTCCAATTTGGAGCCACCGACCCAACGTGCGTCGAATGGTACCGTGCCAGTGCGACCGGACGTATGATATGATCATTATATGCAGGTTTCGCGATTAGCGTGTGTGTTGGCCTCACGAATCTCGCCCCATTGTTCGATCACCTCATTCGCTACCTTTATTAATCTAATACCACGCGTGTGCGCGATATTCTTTTTCATTTGTTGCAGCAGACTCGCGTCAACAACGACTGCAACGAAAGCTAATCAATCAACTCGGTGCACACAAACATTCGTTGCATCTCAATAAATCTAATATTTATCCTAATTTTGCAGTCTTGTTATTTGACGCTCCTCTCACTTTTCAGGTCTTATTTATTGTTAACGTCCTCTAGGATAATAATTAGTTGCCGGCCAGAGCAACCGTATCATAACTAAATAAAAGAACCTTTCAAGCTTTGTCATGGCTTCTCGGGTTCATGCTGAACACGGCGAAGACGAAGGCCGTTCTGTTCGTTAGCTCCTAGCCGCGACGCTTTTTCAGCGACTCGGACGTCCGACCACTGATTATAGACAACACCATCATCCCGCTGGAGGACAAGGTATGCAACTTGGGCGTCGCGATGTCCAAGGATCTGTCATGGGCCTCGCACATTCGTGGCGTGTGTTCGCGGGCGCATGGTGCTCTCCATAGTTCGCGATACAGAGCGGACATGCTTAGTTGCCAAGTGCGGAGGGAACTTGTGATGACCTTGGTGCTGCCACTGATGGAATATTGTTGCCTGGTGTACCTCGCCACCATGTTGCAGCGTGTTTGGCACGTGGCCGTGCGCTTCGTTTTTGGCCTCTGCCGTGATGATCGATTGGCACTTTTCCTCGAAAGGATGGGCTGTGCCAGTTTCGAAGAAAGAACAAGATTTTCTTACAGGTGTACCACGCTGTGTCACTGCGACGCTCCCATTACCTCAGTGAGATGTTCCAGCACCGGGATACGGGAGCGGCGCCGCAAACCGAGAGCAGCTCCCTGCCCCAATTGATGGTACCTGACTTGAGCTCGGAGGTGCGGTGGCACTCTTTTTCCATCATGGGCGCAAGAATGTGGAACGAGCTGCTACTGGTGGTTCCCGATGCCGAGTCGCTCCCGCTTTTCCGCCGCCGATTATGCACCTACCTCGCGAGCTACCGTTGACCGACTCAACCGATGATCCAAAATTGGAAATTGAAATGAAATTGAAATAAAATTAAATAACGTTCGTTCGTCGTGTAATTTAAACCCGAATTTAAACTTAAATTTAAATTTGAATCGTGAAACTTAAATCTACATTTAATCTCCGCTACTGGCCTTTCATATGTTACCGCATCACGAAACAAGACCACTGCGTGCGCATCCCCACTCCGACACTTAGCCGCCGCCGGCTCGCGCGGCGACCGGCGAGCGCTATATACAGCGGCGCCAACACGAGACGGCACGCACTTCCACTCTCGGACTTGCCAGAGTCGGAAGCCGCTCACCCACGAGAGCTTGGCCTAGGGACTGTGTGAAAATAAACCTAAGTCAAATCAAACTCTCGACTTTTTCTTCGTACTCCTTTCCAAGCCTCCTCGTCATTTTCCATACTTGGGAGCTTCGCCGCTGGCCGCTAGGTGGCGCAGCACCGGCACTCGCAAACGACGTGTGCCCGCCAGCCCTTAAGTATCGGCCACTTCGAGCCTCGGTCATTCGACTTCGGTTGCTCGGCCAGTGCAGCCCGGACCTTCCAGCTGCGCTAGCCATCAGGGGCCGATCCGGACCTGTGACACGGGAGAGATTATGAAGTGGACGATCTCTCCAATCATCCTCGCCTCGCTGATCACGGAACTCCTAGGACTTAGTTTTCTCTGGCTACTTCTTCGCCACACGACCGAGTGGGACTCTGACACACTAACCTCGGCCCTTCTCAGGGCCACACCAAACGTAGCGTTCGAAGGCCGTCGAAACTTACAAAGTTTCGACACAATCAGACTTGTCAGTTTCAGCGTGTAAACTCAAAACTCTTCAGATTTCTAACCACAGTTCGAAGGGACGTTAAAACTTGTGAGAGTTTCAACACCAACAGTCTTGTAGGTCTCAGAGTGCAAACTCCGAAGCTCTGCAGTTCTGGCCTTTTCAGGGCCACCGTTCGAAAGCCACCGAAACTTATAAAAGTTTCGATCCAGTCAGACTTGTCAGTTTCAGAGTGTAAACTCTGCAGCTCTTTCAGGTTTCTGGCCACCGTTCGAAAGCCGTCGAAACTTATAAAAGTTTCGACACAATCGGACTTGTAGATTTTGGAATGTAAAAACTCCGAAACTCTGCGGTTCTGGCCTTTTTCAGGGCCACCGTCTGAGAAGGTATCGGCTCATAACGAAGCCCAACGTCAGCCGACTCTCTGATCCCCCCCCCCTCCGCCTTCCTCGGGTCCAGAAGCATATAAAGCAGCAAGATGACGGAACCGGTTCACTCTCCACCACACTTCCGAGCGAAGAACACGTTCGGACCTTCCAACTGTTTGACTCTCAGCCATCGTGGATCCGTTGAGCGCATCACCGAGCTCCGGTCCGTTGCAGGGCCTCCGTTTCAGCTGTGAATCGGACTCTGACGGCGAACGATATCTTCGTTTTCGCGCCGAGAGAGCAACTAACGAACGATTACCTCTCGAGCGTATACGTTCAGTAGTTGTAATCCCGCCGCACAGTGGACATTATCGTCGCCATCAAGAGGATCTCGCATGTCGGAGACATCCGACTAGGCCTGAACTCTGCGTGCCGCCAGCTCGCGTTCCCCGGGCCGAATCTCCGGGGCTACGGCAGCCCATCGCTCTCCGACCACAGGCTCGTTCTCTGTCGCCATATCTCCGTGAGAATCCGCCAGTTCCATCTCACTTGCATCGGACGGTGAGAATACGCTTCGACTCCTCAGTGACTCCTCGTTCTCGACCACGAATCCGAACACCTCCAAGGTCACCTGACGTGCTAGCAAAACGGCACTTTGGACTCGCCTTCCTTCCAACAAGTGAGAAACCGTCAACTTCATCATCACTCCAACCCTCAGCCATTCTTCGCCTGGGACCTCCAGTGACGTCACAAAACCCGCCAGGGGTACTAACACCTCCGACATCACCCAGCGTGCCAGCAAGGCCTTCTCACGAGCCCACCAGCCGATCACCGATACAGGGTCCGCCCGACCTTTAAGACTCGGGCCGAAAAGATCCGAGAGCGCAACTACAAGAGAAAACTGGCCCAAGAAAAGAAGAGGAAGAGTCAAGAAGCACCACCGTAGTTCAAGAAGAAACCAATCGGTCCTTTTCAGGACCACAAACCCTCAACGTTACGAACTCCGTCGTTTACCGCCTAACACATATGGCGGTTTTGTCCTATTTGTTTCTACCTGTTTCTTATCTGTCAATAATTTTTGTAAACCTATGTACAGTATCTGTTATTGTAATCGTATCAGTTCACTATCTCTTTGAGATGAACTTGAATAAAACTTTATCAATCAATCAAATCTCTTCCTGCATACCGAAAGAAAAAGCGTTTTTTATATGTTCAATTGATGTAGTGTCTAATGTTTGGATTTCAACTGTTAATTATTCACAATTTGATGTGGGATTTTCTGGATAAACACCATAAATATAATTTGTACAGACTGGGCACTATCCATAGAAGTCAAACCATTTGTTTGGCGATGAGTACACTTGTCCCAGAAAATGTGATAAAATTGTAGTTGAAGAAACATTGGAGTTAACAATTAATTTAATAAAAAGCCATGCAAAAGAATTTATTGGTATACCAGCAAATTGTTTATGCATCATAAATTTGTTGGAAAACAGTGTGAATGTAAGCAATGGTCACTTTCTTTTTGTTCTAATGAAAATAAAAACAATAAATGATACTTATAATCGCTTAGGTTATAAATTTCGATAATCTACAGCTCAGACGAGTAACATATGTCACAATAATTATTAATTATCACCATCTAGCTCATTTTTTAAAAACATTTATGTATATTCCATCTGTACTTCAAGTCAAACCGAGCTTTCTATAGTAAGATTTTTGTTATCATTTATGCATTTGAAATTCAGACCCAAAATCCATCGAATTCAGTTCATCAAGCACTTACGTAGTCTGAATACGAAAAATTTAATACTATCAAATATCTTATTGCTCAGATAGTTCGATAATATTCATTTCAAAGGGTTACAGTGGGAGAGTCAGTGACAATATTTTTTTTCAGAGACTGGAATTATAAATATTCTTCTACAACTTATAACACTTATAGCAGATAGAGCATTTAAAAGTATTGAAAAAGTGTTGAATACAAAAAATGTGAAGGTCGTCCGTCCACCAACTGTGAGTACGTGTGAAAAACCGACAATATAACCAACATATTTCGAGCTGATATCTTTCTTCTTATATATTACGCAGTCAAACTGAAAAAAGTGCTGGGATCCCCAACATTTCTGATTTCGATGGCTATTATAGTACTACTATAGTACAATTATAATACTATTACAATACTATTATAGTACCATTAAAGTACTGTATCAAAAACACCATATTATTAGTATTATAGTACTCAAAATTATATAAAAACGAAATTTTTATTTCAAAAAACCTATACAACTTCCTCCTAAACAGATTTTCAAGATGGCCACTTCTAGCGCCGCATGCAAATAATGGTCTGCTGCTACCTTTGCGGTCTGTGCTTCGTATGCAATAATGATCGTTTAGATTTTTAGTCTCACGTTGACAGTCTCGTTACATTTCTATTAATTTACTTCTGCAATTTTATTATCTGCCATTTAAATTAGTTTTAGTAAAACTATAGTTTTTACTTCAGTTTTAGTCATAACATAATTTTTTTTCAAGCTCTCAATTATGCTCCACAGTTGGAAAAGATGCCGCTAAAATGGAAATAAAAACTCGCAAGAAACGCACGATCCTGAAATAAAATCTATTGAAAGGCCGATGACCCCCAAAAAAATTCGTATGGAAAAGAAAAAGGAAAACGATGAGACGGAGGAAGGTGACGAGAGCGAGCCAAGTCTCAAAATGCTCGAGGAGCAAACAAATAACGAAATACAAGAATGAAAATAATGAAAATGAAATGTCATCCTACTTAATCATATTTTCCACACCTCGTACTCCGAGTGTATTGAATTGGTTCTCATTTGTAATAAAGTCAAAAAATAATACTTCCCTTTACTACAGGGAGATTTTTTGGGTCAGCTTTTGTAAAACCTACTTCTAACTTATTGGCCATTTTATGATTATCACCTTTATGAAATATATATTCTTTTCACATATAAAAAAAACTCCCAGATTCTGTCGATTGCTACCCGTCACCGATTCGCAGGTACGGCAAATGCAAGGAACATTTCTTGTAACGAAGATATACGTTAAAGAGATTAGGGAACTTATAATCACCTTGAATCGAGGGCAGTGGAAGAAGACGTACTCAACATCCTTCTCTGCAGGAGGGCATAACAGGTGCGATTTGTCCATGTCGTTCTTGGTGCGCCATAGATATGACCTGAAGAAAATGTGGCCGGACAGGAGTTAGAGTTAGGTTTACCAAAATACAGAATGAGCCGGTGAGTTGACCGAACGTGAGTACGCCCATTGAACTGCCATTTCTCCAGTTTTCTGTCATGTTCCTCCCTCGCAGCATCTTCGTGATGACGCTCATAGAACCTAGAGCGCTCGTTGACGAGAAGCACCCGCAGAAGAATGTCTAACGTTCGCAACTTTGCGTCTTCATATCATTTTTCTATGTCGAAGCTGTCCTGGAGAGGAGCATTTAGAATCTTTCATTCTAGATTGCTTACATGAAAATGAGATATACGAGGTATCGTACGAATAATGGATCACTACTCCTCGATGCGATCGCGAAGAAGGACCATCCAAAGTTTTTTTACCGTCAAATCACGTTTTTTTTAATTTTTAGTCAAACATGAGTCAACCACGAGATCTTGGGGAATACTTAACCGAATCGAAATTCTGATGCAAGATTTCGAAAAGTATGCAGCTCTACTCCAATAGTTCACTTTTAGAATTTTCGATTTCCCGGAAAATTCATCCTCTAATTCGATAATTCACTGAAGTGTCGTTTTAAGGTTACGTTTCAAATAGTCGTTTTCATCAACCATTACATGTCAACCACGAGATCTCAGCGAAAAAAAAATTTTAACAAAATTCTGTCCGGTGATTCAGAAAGGTCTTCAAACTTACTACAATAGTTCACTCTCAGAATTTTCACTTTTCAGAAAAATTAGAGCTCCTTATCGATTATTAACTCGTGTGCTATTTTGCGATATTTTTTTCATACGCATGAGAAATCGTTGCACTTGTGTCAGCCACGAGATCTTAGCGAAAAAAAAGTTAAACAAAATTCTGTCCGGTGATTCGGAAAGGGCTTTATCCATACAATAGTAGTTCACTTTCAGAATTTTCACTTTTTAGAAAAATTAGAGCTCATTATCGTCGTCGAAAAATACGTGAAATAGGGGGTTTCGATTTTTTTTTAAATCTTACCATGCGATCTTTCCAGGTGTTTGCATACTTTTGACGTATCCTGTATATTTTTTTGTTTGTGCGCATGCGCACCAAATTCTGCTGGGTGACAATAATTAAATGACAAAAATGATCTATAGTTCAAATTAACCCAAAAAATAACTGAAATAGCATAAATTCAGTGAAGTGGAGGGGTGTTTAGAAACATACCCTCTATAAGGGTGTCATCATTCAGGACACCCTCGAAAGGAAACGGATTCTGAAAATAGATATCGAAAACAATAATTTGCGCCCCCAAGCAGAATTTAAAATTTTTTTTATTGATTACAATAATTTTGGTTGCATTTTTCGATTTTCAATCCACTGTGCAGCGCTAGTTATAAATAATTATGTGTAAGTGCAGGAAGGTTTCGACATTTTTGTTGATGTACCAACATCATTACATTTGTCATTTTTCTTGTACTTTTTGATTTTTTGATTGATAAAAATTATATATTGCAGATTGAAGATACTAATAGATAATGGACCAAAACCCATTATACAGTTCTTCGATCTGGCCGGGGTCAAAAATTACAACGAAAACCCCGACCCGGAAAGCAAAAAAGAAGGGAAGTATATCTGTCAATCCCTCTTTGATTTTAGAAAGTACGCAAATGATCTACAAGAAATAGGTTTATCCGCTTATGCACGTAACGGAGGAGAATTACTCGTTTCTTTTAAGTCTTTAATGACAGGTAATGCAATTAAAATTACAGAGGAACAAAATAAATTTTTCAATGATGTAAATAACCGTTTAGCTGTTGGCGAATATGGAGAACGAATGACAGAGAACCGAGCTCTCTTATATGCATTGAACTCAACTTTTCTTGCCATGCGTACGACACATTGAGCCGACGCCACCTAGTAACGACGAATCAAAACATATAACAACGTAAAAAATTGAAGAAATCAAACGTTTTTTTGATTTAATTAACTATTTGTAAATTGATTTAACTGGAAGATTGTCATGGGGACATAAAAGAAGGCTAAAAATAATTGCACCAAAATTCAAAATAATCTAAAAATCAGAAACTCGTGAATTGTTTTCCATACTAGTGAAAGTGACTATTTCCCTGCAGCTACCTTAGGAGGGAAAAGTTATTTGTGGACCGCTGAATATGAAAAATAGTATACAGGCCTTGTCGTACGTCAAAAAAGCCTCAGAACGCGTGTTTATCGGCTTTGGCTTCTAGTTATCAGACGCTAATTACGCGTGTCCTGGGACTTTTCTATTTTGGCGACGTAGGACAGTAATATATTATTCTGAAAACTTAAGTAAATCGTTCTTTAGGTGTATGCAAAGCTTATTAGAAAAATACTCAAATAGAAAACGGTATCCCATTAAATGATCTATTTAAGATTTATTAATAAAACTTGAGCAAAGTTATGCCTTTAATTGATTAAAAGTTAACATTGAATGTACATTTGCACGCTTAGTAGTACTCAGGTCATAAATTGACGTCAATAAGTGGAGTCACATAAGAGAACTACAAGTCTGCAATAATATACTTTTAGGTGCGCAAATACTGCGTACTACATAAATTCTGCGCATTCGATGTGTATAAAGGTTTTACAGAATTTTCTGATCAGAACTATATAAATAGACAAGACTCATGCATAAAACCTCAGGCGTACGTGTTAAGCTTGGAGTGCTCTCAAAGAGAGTCTTTCGGCTTCGATTCCAAAGGCGGCCTCTGTTAAATCGCAAGCACGCGTGCGCGCTTCAAGTGTCGCTTGTCGCATTGAAAAAAAAAAAAAATAGAAAAGGAAAAAAGAAAAAAACGGAAGAGGTGATTCGCGGCAATAAAAGAACCGACGAGAAAGCTCACGTGTGTATTTGCATTTAGCATTTATCGAAAGCCTCGAGAGATCGTAATTCAAGCAGAGCACACGACTCTCTGTTTCTTGCTGTGCCTGTGTGTGAGTATACGCACGTATGTGTCTGTATATTCGCTTACTTCGAGAGGAAGAGAACGAGAACGTGTCATGTAGATAAGTTTAAAAGCTATACGTGCCGCGCATTTGCAAATGCTCCCCACGATGTTCTCCCACTATCTTACTGCTTTCAGTTTTTTGAGTATATTCTTAAAACAGACAAGTAGTTGCACTTTCTGTTTCTGATGCTCAATAGATTTTTTTTTTTAATTAGTGTCGTCTAAGTTAATAAGAAAACGTTGATTGCGTATTCTCATGGTGCTGAACTGGATTATCATAATTATGATTAATGTCTTAATTAACAAAATATCCTCTATATGATCGTACGAAAAACTTGAATGCTGTTTTAAAAATTTCTCCCATAAATATGTATAATTTTATAATTTAGTTTATTAATAATTAATTATTTATTTCATTAGTTACATCATTATTTGTTAATTAAATTTATTAGTTATGTTTTATTCAGACGGGCATTATAAATAACCCCAGAATTATTCATCTTGACAGGTGAAAATAGACTTGGAGTGATCAAAAAGTATTAATTTTAAGCAATCGCATGTGCCTAAATAAAAAAGTGATAAAAAAAGATTATAATGATGTAGTTGAAGACTTAAACCAATATAATGAAAAGAGATCTGGAAGAACAAATGATACGGGAAAAAAAGGGATCAACTTGGCAATCTGCAAGCGACCAGCACAGGTTTTTTTATAGGAAGCATAAATTTTCTCAAGCCGAAACATTTTTGGAGCCTGAACGACTAGTCAACTATAAAATCAACATATATATGGACGATTCTCTGTCAATTCACCTGCTCAAAAAATTGTTCGCGCACGATGAACAAAATTTAGGAGGTAGTAGTGAATTATTTAAAGATAAAAGTCTGGATCATACTTGATTAGATTTTGTACATTATATGTCAATGGATAATTGCAAGTTTTTAGAGTGCTCAACATTTTTTGGAATTTTTTTTTTTCTGAAAGTTTAAACAATTTCAATTTGATCATTGTAAAATAATTTAAATACGGGATAAACACTCATATGGTACAAATAATTATTTCATTTTATGTTAGTGGTTTTTGTATTACAAATTTTACATTCACACAGACATTTTAATTTTGAAGGCTTCAGCAAAATTTAAAAACATTGCATTATAACTGACTACATAAAATATAAATATAGCTTGTCTTTATCTAGCTAGTGTTTTGATATGAAAAGATTCTGGCTTAATTTGATGCCAAAGCCATGTACGAGCATTGTGAAGAATGAAAATCAAACAAACGTGGTTGTACGAATAACTATGAAATTCGGATGTAATAGTATAAAGAATCAAGCTGATGAGTGAACGTATCTACATAATTTAAACAAAAAAAAATTAGACGCTGAGAGTTAGAAAGAGAAAGAGAAAAATAGAGAATAAATATATATATCATGTATAAGAAGATATAAGCCTTCTATGGGAAGATTGACTGATGAATACAGTGCTGAATGAGAAAGAAAGAGAGAAAGAAGAACAAGATGAAGTTAAGTGGTATTATATCGTATGTTCTTGCATCTTGAAAAACGTTGAAGTTGAAGTAACGTTAATAAGCAAACGCTTTGCTGAGTGATTGACATTCGTTTAATAATGTACTAATAAAAATTTACATTCCTCTCTCATTCGTTATAACTTCAAGAAGTTTATCGTCCAGGATGTAACAGTACCTTAATATTTTTACGACTCGCAATGTTCATTCAAATAAGAAAAATAAATAAATTTAATTAGTGAAAATAATTGTGGACAAGCTGGAACTTTTTTTGCAAAAGTGAAAGAAATGAAGCTATCAAGGTAGTAGTAGTATACACGTGCGCGTAACAAGAAAAGAAGCGCTAAAGTGACTGATAGGAGCTCGTGCAATGACGGAAGGAAATAAATGACGCGAGACTGCGTTGTGACAAGGATAGAAAAAAGAGCGTCTCGACAGTTCTACATCAATAAAGAACAACACTAGGAGAAAAATCGAGTGAGAGAGGGAGAGAGAAAGAAGGAGAGAGAGAGAGAGAGAGAGAGAGAGAGAGAGAGAGAGAGAGAGGCTTGATGCTCGGCTGAAAGTATTGAGTGCCGTATACATGGTATACATCTTATAAAGAATGAAAGCAAGTATATCACGTATATACACACCGCAAGATAGAGTAACAGAAAAGAAGGCGCGACGTTTTATTTCCAACATGACAGCCGGAGACAAGTGACCACATCGAACTGTCGTATTTTGAACTGTCACGTAACTCGTTTTTTTTCTTTCCTTCCACCTTCTCTTTTACTCTGTTACTGCTGTCGCTGCTTCTACTTTATTTATATATGACCGATTCTTTGTAGAATTAACCGGGCCTAAACTATTGTTTTTAGGTGACATGATGAGTACGTCATTTTCCATGTATTACTAAGTAGTTTTAAATTCCATTAAAGTTTTTTAACCCTTAAAATACTATTTTTTAGAAATTATTAAAAATCAGAAAAACTGCAAAAGAGAAAATTTGCCTGACTTAGTGAATCATATATTTGTATAATCTTTATACTTAGCCAGCTAGGTACTACTGTAACTCTAAATATTTTGTGTGAGTGAGATATTATTTGGGTTTAAATGAAGATTTGGAAGTTAGTTTGAATGTTTCAGGGTTGATATGAGTTTTTAAAGTTGCGTTTAAATTACATCAAATATAGTTATTTTTCAAATTTTCCAATATTCACGGGGTTTTCTGGAAGATCAAAAGAAACGAGTATGAATTTCTTCAGAATGCTAGTCTAAATTGAACTATGTGAGTTTGTTATTGTTATACTCTAAATATTATTTTGTATAATTATTTTGTACTTCATTATTTTGAATCAATTTTATTATTTTAAAAATGGCTCTTCGAAGTGATGTTTTGCAACGGCCATACCATTATCTTGTAATTTAGGGACACTTGTAAGACAAAATAAAAACATGCTCATCTTATTGTAACCCAAAATGATTTGGCTGAGAATCAGCCATATATAAGTGTTACATTCGCCGTATATTACACGCAGCATATTGCGTAGCTTTTAGAGCGACTCAGTGTTCCGCACAATAAAATATATTAAGTTTGTCGCCAAGCTATCTGTCCCTCTACCTTTCTGTCATCTTCGTTAGTAACGCTGTTACCTTTTTTACTTGGCTCTAGTTGTACCTTGGTTTTTATTACGTGTCATCTTAAATTTATGACTGCTCTCCGAGCATCAATGTAGCTAAATAATATCTTCTGGTTGTAAAATGTTTCATATGAGGGTGTTTATATCGTCGCAGAAAAAAGACTACAGTTTCATTTGAGAATTAAATACATATCGGTGTCAATGAACGAAGCTCACACAAGTAGATACAAGATTGTATGATAACAATATGTTTACAAAGAGCTAAAATGAAATGTAAAGTGGTTAGACAAAATATAACGTCAAAAAATCATATTGATATCGATAGTAACAAATTTTATAATAATTGCATGGTCTGTTCAATTCGAAAAAAAACGAATTCTCTTGTGGCATACTTTATGATTTCATAATCTGAAAAGTGAATATCACTGATAAATCGATGAAAAAAGAAGTCAAGGTAATCAAGAGACTCATGAATTACTCTTGACTTATAAACGGACATAGCTTTCAACTTTATTGAGTAAAAATTTATAAAAAAAAGTGTAAACGCGTGATAAAATAAATGTATAGTAAAAAATTATATTAATAACATAAGTGTGATCATATTTTTTCAAGTCTAACATTTTGTGAAGCAATGAAACTATTCAATTTTTAACTTTATTCAATAAAAAATCACCTAGTTTTTTATTTTTATTTAATAGTCATAGTATACATAATAACCAATGAATGAATATACATATTAATCAATAAATGGGTTGTCACTTTTAATGTAAATTCTTCATCCTATTTTTCATATGTTTTATTCTATAGTAAGTTACTACTATTAAAAAAAAATAAGATTTTAATTTAAAAAAAATTGTTAGGCTATATATAAAAATAATGTGACTTTGGTATCGATGGGTAGAATATTTGATGTAAGAACTATTATTTTGTACTTGTAGGAATCATTATTTTTGCTCAAGTGTAACCGATTTTAATTTTTCTTCATTACTTTTGAAAGATAAATTGGTTTTCATAACAAATTTCATCTTTTTTTTGAGAAATCAGAGCGAAAACTCAAATGAATCGTTAAATTAAACTTTTAAAACAAAATTTATTTTGGTAAAACCTATAGCGGTTCTTTAAAACGAAAACCCCCCAAGGAATAAGCTTACGAATACATAAATGCTCGACTCAAATGATAAGGATATCAATTGATAATAAAAGAATTTTATACCGTTTTGCTTCATTTGCATATATGAAATTATAGGCCCTTTAATTTTTTCCCTCTCTGAATTTATATCATTAAAAGGATGGTTGTTATTAAGATTTTGAAAACTAATATATCTTGAATTTTTGTATCATTAAGATAGCTCTTCATTAACAACGAATAAAAAAATAATTTTCAAGCTGTAAGTTACAAAATGAAAATACATTTACCATAACGATTAAAATTACGGATTAAGTGAAAGACTTGAGATTGTTGTACAATAAGGTGTATAATTTCAGATCAATAGATAATTATCCTTAAGTCTTCAATTGTAACGATCGTTCGCTACGCGTATAATGGCAGCGTGTGCGGATGCTTTACAGAGAAATTATCCCCTGTGGCCTCCCGAACTGCGTTCGCGAGATCAGATCTGTTTTGGCTATCGTGAGATTAGCATCGCGCTGCGACTTTTGCGAGACCCGTGGTTTGACGAAACCGACTCGAGAAATATCCGACACCGCGGCATTCTAGCAAATTGAAATTGTTGTACAACGGTGCGAGCAGACGACATTCTTGAACAGCGATCCTTCGTCCATCTTTTGAGTACCAACTTTTTCTTTCGTGCGATTGTTCATCTTCGAGACCCTTTTTGCCCTGCTCTGGTGACAATACTTGCCTACAATATTACGGACAAGCACCCACCTGTCCTCAGCGGTATAAATTAATCTTCCAAGCTTGCACTCGGACACATAACGCGTGCCTCCACTAGGCCAACCGTTATAAGTGCATTTAGCGAATCGTGCAAGATAATTATGTACTCCCTGAGTGTATTTTTTCAGTCCTGTCTCTACCTTTCAGCGAACGAGTACGCCTAGACCTAGACGAGGAAAAACATAAGGTAAAAATTGACTAGCGAGGAACCTCTTCAATGAGAAGTTTCAAATTAATAGATGGTTTTAGATATCTGATCTCTGAAATGAACTTTCAAACGCATGAACGTTTGGCTTTAATCCTAAAATGTCGAAAAAAGAAATGCAGAAAAGCAGAGGATCTGTTTATACAAGCTTGTAAAATATTGTTATTATTTCCGGGAATCTTAGATACAATTAGCAACCCCTATTTCGCTGTGTTTAAATGTTTTCGATATTTCAGAATAGTCAAACCAGGGTAAGTAGTATTTGTAACGTAAATTTTAAAAATGTTTATCAATTGCAACGATGATTTTTTTCTTCTCATCATTAAGCGACTTGCGTGTGGGTTTGCAGGCATATTTCTAAACAAGTGTGCATACTCGCTGGCGTTGACTGTACGTTAGCTTGCTTGGCTGCGCGCTGCTGGCGACACTGTATAGTCTATCTCTCTCTTTCTCTTTCTCTGTGAATGACTGCTCTGCGGTTGACAAGAGACTGACAGGTTTATGCAGCGGCAGAACCGAGAGAGAGAGAGAGAGAGAGAGAGAGAAAGAGAGAAAGCTCAGCGTGTATAGCGAGTGAGCTCACCCGCGTGTGGCAACATAAAAGCAGTGCGCGAGTTCTGGTCGTGATGTACGTCTGTTTGTGTAAATGACACGGACCGAGTGAGTGACACCTCTTCCGCAGCTTGCACACGTGCTCATAGTGTATACGTGCAAATAAATACTCACACACTAGTTGTAGGCTAGCACTGCCGTATCTCAACGGCTCTATGCCGCAGAGTATGTTAAGCAATAGCGTTGAGGTGTGCATGCATTATACTTGCTCTATAGGCTACATAAGCGTGCATGCTAACTTACCCCCACGGCATCATCCTCTTTTCACTTTTTCGCCGCTGTATCATGTCTTTTTTCTTGTTCTCCTTCTCTTACTCCCTTCCTCTTTTTATTTCTTTGCGACTGACTTGCTCTTTACGCGCAGTATATATACATACGCAAAAATATACTCTATCTACACTTCCGTCTTTCGTTTCGCCTCGTAAACTACATTTATGGAGACTTTGTCGCAGCGATCCTTGCCGACTCCAAAATACTCTCACCCTCCTAATATACTTTTTTCGCCCACACTCGTGCTCTTTCCTCTTTTTATTTGTTTTTTTTTGCACTGATTTTTGCTACTACTGCGTTCTGTATTGCAATATAACACTTGTATTAGCTGTACTTAAGCTATTTATAAAAATATAATGTTGCATAACACTTCATATTGCTTTTAAGATAAAATTTTAATTTTTCGCGGAGAAAATCGACTCATTGGAGAGGACAAAATATATATGTGGAATTCTCTGAAACTTTTAGTTTTTCCCCTATTAAAAATAAATAGAAATTTTATAAGAACACGTATTTGGCATGAATTTTCTTAAACATATCAATCTGAATCGAGGAAAAAACGAGCTTTATTTTTGAGATAAATAAATAATTTATTATTCAAATTAAAACACAATATATTTTTTAACTCGAAAATAAAGTCCTTAAAAAAAATTACGGGACACAAATTGCTTAGAATCGACCAAAGAATTATTTCAGAATTTTTTGAAAATTTTTCAGATATCCAAAAATTTCCAGTTAGTCCATTTCTAAGCGATTAATGACAAATTAAATTTCACCTTTCGTGTCAAGATGCTTAAAATAATCCAAATTTAGAGTGCTACAAAAAATGTGTTACTTCCAGTCCGTAGGCCCAGCATAAGTGCTCTCTTCAATCCGCTGTATATTGTTATTTCAAAGAGGCACACTAACCTGCGATATCGCAATCGATTTGTTTACTCAAGAGCTTCAAGTTCCTCGATTTTGGTAAATCATAAGTTGCTCTCCCTGCATTCATTTAAGTTTTTAAAACTGAATTTTGTAAAAATCAATTTCCCATCATTGAATCAAGTATTCGAAGTTTGAGGGTAAAGGCACCGCTTGGAAGAAATTTTTCCAAAATAATACGATCCAAACACTACTAAAAAAAAAAAGTTTCAAAACGCTGGGTAAACAGACATATTTTATGTAGCACTAAAAATTATATAATTAACAAAATTCTGTTTTAAAATTTCGTAATATCATATGAAAATACTTTTATAACTTAGCATACTTTACATTATACCCGTAAAATCGAGTAGTATGTACATAATAACATCCAATATACTTTATACTAATACAAGTATATTCACAGATATTGTTTGGATAATTACAATACAAGATCTGCATCGGTTCCTTATAAGTTAAAAGTTTCAGAGAATTTCACATATAAGCAAATTATCATTATATCAATCAGTAGATTTAAAAAAAAGCTGTTGGTAGATCAAAAGCAAAGTAGAATTGGAAAGAAAATGCAAATAAGAACATGCACAAAGAGAAGGAATAGGAAGAAAGAGATAAAGATGGGTGTACTGTACGTAGTACGCCCTGCTATTATATGGGGTAGCTCGTAAGACGTTTATATACATACACGAATATAACACATGCATACACAGATGTTGTGCAATAAACACCTCGCGTGCGTCACTTTGCTCCATAAATCGGCGCAACTTCCAGGAGATACATGCAGCGTGTATACTATAGCAACGTTTCTTTCTTTGTATCCGTCTCTCCCTCGGGTTAGATATTTCGCCCCGTGCACGCGTGATCTTGTCTTACCGTATATGTATATGCACGCGCCTTTTTTGCGCTTACAACTCGATTAAATAAACCAGACCTCCACGTGCCATTACGAAAGCTACTAGAGCTTATGAATATTGCTCGACAAAATAAAAATAATATATTTATATACATCAATAAAAATGGAGAGCAGAAGTCTCGACTTTGATGACTAGATGACTCTTTTTACATGTTCAGTTCATGCCTTTAGTCTGATTATTTTTTTTATCGAAACGCCTAACAGTTGTTTTCTGCTACCTTGATGAGTCCCCATTGTTTTGAAACCGATTTTATAAGCATATAAATATCCTTCCAAACTTTATTTATTTCTTAGATAAGATATACGTTTTTGAAAGTTTCAAGAAAAGTTTAAGCTTTCAGAACTCATATGGAAAACCCTGGAAATATCACGGAGTAAGCGTTAAAACGAAATCAAAAACCGTATATCCGGCATATTTTTTAACGAGAAATTCAACGGGAACCTTGAATTTGACCTCCAAAATAACATTTAACTCAAGTAAGGAATCTATTTTATATATGTAGCATCCCGAAAATAACCTTGCAAAAAAATGGATTTTTGGTTCACTGTAGCTTTGAAGTTATGTTCAAGGCAAATTCAAGGTCACCATGGAAAAGAGTGTAAAATTTTACCCCAGAATAAGCCTTTTGGTTTTTTTTTAATTCATTTGGGGTGCTACATTTAGAAAATAAATTCCTTACTTGAGCTTAATAGTTGGTCAAATAGCAATTGTGCTAGAGTCTGTAGCACCCTTAAAATGACCTTAATAAAAAAACTAAAGCCATATTTGAATGAAAAACTTTCCACTCTTTTCAAATGCCTTTTACCACACACTGTGTGTCTGTTTTTGATTATTTTTGTTTTTGGTCATTTATTGCTTACACGACGTGGTCGTCACATAGGCTGCCATGTACGGGCCGAGTCAGCACGAAGTCGGTAGCTGACTGATTGACTGATTGATTGATCGATCGGACAGCAGCCTAAGTTTCGAAGCGTAAGCCGAGAAATACTTTTGCGAATCGGAAACGTTGTTTGAGTTTGATAACCTTAGTCTTGGTGAGTAGAGTATTCGTTGAGCGTGATTGTGTGGGTGTCGATCAGGCACCATCGTGATACGTGCGTGCTCGCGTGGTGCATTGGTGTGCCAGCAAGTAACCGCGTCGGGTGCGTGATTCGGCGCAACGGTGCGCTTGCGAGTACGAGAGAGTGTGTAAGTAAATTTGAACGGAGACGTGGTGAATTACTTCGTCATCCGGGTCCGGCGTGACGCGGCCTCGAGGCCCTCAGGCGAACCATGCTTCGGCACAAACGGCCGATCGTTGTCGATCGCGAGACGCGGACGCGTGTAGAATCAGTAGGGCTTATCGGAGTACGTGAAGTAGGTAGAAGCTCGGAGATAAGAGCACACCGGCGCGAGAGGCAGACCCAGCGTTGCGGCGAACCTGCGCTGCCCTTGGCGAGTCTCAAAGTACCTGTGCTAGCCGACTAGGTAGTCGCGAAGAGAAGTGCGTTGTGTTGCTCGTCGGCGGCGACCTCGTAGTCACCTGGCGCTCTGCTCGTGCGGAAAAGCCGACGAGCATACCGGGCGAAATAATATAAAGTGGCGTGCATGAGAAAGTGAAGCAACGTCATATAGTACATTACGTAACTGAGGCGGGGGGTTGTCTATATTGCACAAGTGTCAGTTTGCAGCCCGAGTGTAGAGAGGGTTGCATTGACAAGAGTGCAAGATTGACACCCGCCTCAGTTACGTATTAGTAATTTACGATACAAGTGCCATAAGTAATATATAGCTGGGCCGAAAGGTGTCCCCATGGCACGAGTATCGTACAACATTTTATAGCACTGCGTGGCATAAGTTCACCTCTATGGCACACTTTTCTGTGGCACAAGTCGCACATTCTCATCGCACGTTTGCATCACACTCGCGTACGCTCGTGCGCTAACCTCACTTTGCGTTACCAGAAAGTGCAACTCATCGCTCGGAGAAGGGGGCATAAATGTGTATTTAGCACAGTGCTATAAAATATTGTACAATACTCGGTTGCGCTCGGGCCCTAAACTACGCCGTGCCAAAAAGTGTTACTTATGGCACTCGTATCGTAAATTACTAGTACGATACTCGGGCCATAGTGGACACTTTTCGGCACGGCGTAGTTTGGGCCCCGAGCACAGCGAGGGTCCTAATAGCTGGGTTAATAATGACAATTGTATCATAAATTACTAATTTATACGCCGGACTCCGAAAGTCTACTCATGCAAACCTCTTTTTTACTATCGGGTAATATCATCCATTACGATAGATCTTTTTATTTAAACTTGAAGAATTAATTGTACATGACTCAAAGTACTCCAATTTTCTTTTTTGAATTTTCGATTATATTTTCTAAAATGACAGAGGTGTCATAAATGTGAAAAAATGGACTCAGCTACGAAAAAAACGATACTTTCCCACTCTAACCTAAAATACGCAACTTTGCCGCTAATTTTAGGCTCTCGTAGGAAAAAATATACTATTTCCGTTAAGAAATATACTATTTCTTTCAAAATGGAAAATTTTTCCAGGGAAGAACTGAAATTTGTTTATTGAATAATTATCGAACAAATGTTATTTTGAAGCTTAAATACAATTTTTATCTCAATCTATGCAATGCCTTTCGAGATTTCTTACCGGCAAATTCGAAAAATATTGTTATGCAATAAATATTTAAAATATTTTGTTTTTACTCATTTGTTACTCGCGCGAAGCACCGTAGAAAAATAACCAATAATTCATGTTTTAATTGTGTTTTTCCTATAAAACCGCTAGGGCATCATTCTGATAGTGGACAAACGACGGGTCAAGTCGTTCATTTAATTGGATAAAACACTGGGCTCTTTGGTTTTGATGTCCTCGTCGTTACCATCGTTGCAGTCGTTGCCGTAACTGCGTATTTCGATAGAAGTTCAAGGAACCAAAAAATACGACGTTGGGATGAGAGGAGATGGTGGATGTGTGCGTTGGCATAAAAGAGGAGTTTACTGGGTTTGAATTTATCGGCTACTAATTAAAGACTCTAGGAAGGAAGGCAACTCTCGAGTCCTTTCGTGTCCGTTTGGATTGAACTCCTGCACAGGCGGCAGCACTCAGTCTTTCTCGTTATTATCTCTCTTGCTCATTCGCGCGCGCACATATACACACACACACACACATACACTACGGAGAACGATCTCCATCTCTCTTTTCTCACAGAGCTTGGCTGCCTTGGCTCGACCTTGATTTATTGCGGCATTCAGCTGCTCTCTCGCGAATAATGACGATTGCGTTTTGCCCCACACCACTTATACCTACATATATAAAGTAAGTATATTATATATATATTACATGGTATAGTTACGTAGGCCGTACGTTATATGCAGAGAGCGGCGCACTTGTGAACGATTTATACCCGACGAATTCCAAATGATGCGCTTGAGATTTTTATTATTGATTTATTCTATATTACTGAGCCGAACCAAGAGTGGCTGAATCTAAGGATTGCATGCACCCAATGCCTTCTTGCTCGATATGAACTGTCGATCAACCAAAATTAATGTTTTCATTGTGCAGATCTCTCTCCTCTTGCACATATTGCAAGATACATATGATATACATACTCTGCAATTGTCGGCCATCTTTAATTATAAAATCTCAAGTGTATTGCGTGTAATTCATACACATTGATCGCTCTGCACATATTGATTTATTGAGTTCATCAATCATTCGACTTTCACCAATACCTGTAGATATGATGCATCTAGCAAATTGCTAAACTTGAGTGAGCTTGATTTTTGATTTTCAAGCATGTAGAAAATGAAAAAAAATTGATCAATGTGTTTTAATGTGCGCGTGAATTATTTTTTCTTACAATGCATGTTGCTTGAAATTCATTGAAGGGAACAAACCAGTGTTCAATTCTGTTAATAGAAAAACGTGAAAATCCTACATTAATTTAAAAATTTTAATCTTTATTGTAAAACTATGTTTTTACAAGTCTTTGTACAACAGAAAATGCAACTCTAATACTTATGATTTTTTAAATTAGCCCAAGGCTCATCTATAATGAATTATGATTGTAAAGCGCGATACAACAGTATTTAGATCTTAATCTTTGATAAATTTTGACTTTCGGGGTTTCAAAATCGTTGTAATAACATCTCTGTTTCACACAAGTATAATAGAATTTCAAGTAAAAGTAAAATTTTTCATACAAAATATCAAAAAGAAATGCAATAAATGAAAATTGTCACGAGGGTCGCGATTAAGGCTTCATTCATCGTTGTTAACTGCCGAGGAAACTGGATAAGAGAAAGAGATGAAATAATAAGTCGGATAAGTAGGCCGTCAATTTCGTATATTATAGGCTCTTCATCTTACAGCTATACTTATTGTACTGATAGTGCAGCGATCCACCCGGTACCTTCTCGAGTTCGTCACTCGAGCTCGCCGCCGTGAAAAAGCGTCGATCCCGCATAAGGAGGAAATATCATCGACGTTTGCTTGATCAAAAAAGCTTTTATTTGAAAGCTCACGCTATTTGTGCAATATTTTTGAACCTCGCAAACGTGACCACTTTTACACAAACTTTTCGCTTTTTATGGTTCGGGGGGGGGGGGGGAAATAAAATATCGTGGCTGATGCATTCAAAGAATGTTTTTATTCTGTCCTTTGTGGCCTAAGTGGCCTAATTTTATGTCAATTTTGGCCGCTTGACTCATAGCGTTACTATTCGTCTTAGCGAACAGTGCCTCTGTCACGCACCTATAGTATTTATCACTGTGTGCGGAAAGGGCTGGACACGCATGGCTGGCCATTTTCCGTACCAGCCGAAAGTGAGCCCTTTCTCGAGTGGGACCCTTGAGTTTTGCTCAGAATTATTTATATATGTTTTACTCATTATTTTATGACAAAAGAATTTAAAAGTAGAGGCAAAATTGCGATTTTTTGATTGAAGTTTTATAAAAATTATTGTAATGAAGCAAATAGGTCAGTTGTCAAACTTGCACTCTAATTAATACAACCCTCGGTACGCTTAAGCTGCAAACTAGATCCTTGTGCATAGATTGCGGAAAGTCTATTTTAAGATTACTAGCCATAGCGGAAATAGCACTTCCCACATGTTGTGATAAAGTAGTTATTACTCAACTATATGATGCTAGTATGAAAATAAGTTGTTCAATATTTTTATGTTTTAGAAATATGCTCATCAGAGTGATATGTATAAATCGACGTTCCATTCAAAGCGTTAACATGCTACTCTTTGTAAAAGGTGTCCTAATGAATTTTCAAGTTCAAATTATAATAATATGGAGTAATGAGTAAAAATAATTCGTCAACTTTTTTACTAGTACTTACTGATGCTTATTCTCTGGGTGTCGGTTGCTACAAAGCTTGCGACTGTCTATGTTGTTGTTAATGTTACTTTCCCTATAGACTTGCTGACTAGAAGAGAAGCGCACATAAAATCTACAAGCCACATCGATATCAGTTTCATGGAGGCTTGCTCAAGCTTTCGCGTGCGAACTCATGCGGCAATTATTCAGTGGCCATTTGCCCGCTCACTCGATGCAGCAGTCGTATACCATACTGCTTATACACGTATATTTTTTATATAATACATATGTAGTAGACACGTACACGTATACAGCTATCTTGTGGACGCGACCGATCGACACGTCATCATCGAACACATGCTTAAAATTATGTGTTGGAGTTGAAGAAAAAAAATGACGACGAAGAGCTTCGCCAAGGATGTAACAGGCGGCCATGAAGAAGCAAAGAGAAGAAGAACATCGACAAGACAAGACGAGATACATACATATACACACGCACTCCTGCACTCTCTCTCTCTCTCTCTCTCTCTCTCTCTCATGTGTTAGTATCGCGCTTCTTCGAGTTCTCTCTCTTTACTAGCCTATGGCGGCTAGCTAGTATTGATCTTATCCATGGACATGAGAAATGCCCGCTGGTTTAATAAACTCCCGGGACTTATGAAGCACGTCAGGGTGATTCACGGCCACCTCATTGAGTCGTATTTATACAACCGCGCCTGATAGATTTATGGAGGACGGCGCAGTCAGTGGTCCTACTCGTTCCCTCTCTTACTCCGTCTCTCTCGCCCTCGCTCCTTCACTCGCTTACTCGATCTATCCCTTCTATACACACACTACTCCACCTCCTGCACTTCATCCTTTTTCCTCGTTTCTCCTCCTTCTTCTACTTTTGTGCTTCTTCTTCTTCTTCTTCTTCTACTTCTTCGACACTTGCAACTGCACTATTACTTGCCCAACCCCTTCCTTGCAGCATTTTTGCTACATCGCCCTCTTCAATGTACATCGCTAACTGATACTTTTAATCTAGTATTTATTATAGTGCATTGAAACATGTGTCATTTTTTTATGCTGTCAAAAAAATGGTCATCAAAGTATCCTCAGTTTCTTCACATCCACTGGTGCATTTTTTTAGAACAGACGTATTTCATCGGATTTCTGTAAATTTCGTCCAAAAAGTCTCGACAGATAGCAGTTTCAATGGCATTTTGGCTATCAAACACGTTTGTCTTTGCCAAATCGACCGAAACAATCTTGATGTAATATAACTTTAAAAACACATCAAGATGTTTAGATGTTTATTACCCTGTAAAATTATGTGCAGCTGCATGAGATAAAATTAAATCCGCGAAAGTTGATCTTTACCGACTTTAAATATAATTATGTTAAAAATATCACCATTTGGCCGTGATATATCGGAGACATTCACTCGAAAAAAAGTAAATGTTATTTGCATCTCCTTTTCAGGCGACGCTTCACACTCACATAGCAAACTCGCACTGTAGTTATCTGTCTATTAAGAGATATTTCCTCGAGCATTGACCAAAACGACGATGAATAAGTGAAAAACATGTGAATATTTTAATTCATAATGTGTTCCAATCTTACCTCATAAAAAAAGAAGAGATCGTATGCTAGTAAGCGAGAGAAAGAGAGAGAGAGAAAGAGAGCTTAATAATTTATTTCAGAAAGGATAGCGCGTGCAGCCTGGCTCAGTATATCAAAGAGGTGGTTTGTTTCTTTCAGTCAGAGTTATTTTGATTGGGCAAGCTCGAAATCACCTGCACTATTTCATTTTTTCTTTTTACTTTCTTTTTAAAGGTGATATAGCTTTCTAGCAAACTGCAGTCAGGACGAGAAAATAATGCGAAGAATTACGGCACACAAGTAAAGTAATGTTTTTACCTTTGCGGCAATCATCTTATCTATTTTTCCATATTCCTCAATTTAATGCAAAATATTAATCCACGCGGTTGATGGCTAAATTTCATAATTTGTTAAACTTCACTTTTCGTATAGTTGCATCGTAATTTATACGGCATATGACGATATGTAGATCCATTTTTGAATGTTGGAGTAATTACAATAAACCAACTAGGCAAATAAAAAGAAAATCAATTCATTCCAGCAGTCATCAATTTGTCGATGGTAATTTAGGCTCAATCTCAAAAACTATACTGGATTTTTTTGACGGCGTGGAAACGCACAAAGGACTTGTAACTACACGTATAGTATAGTAAAGGCAGTTGTGCATATGATTTTATTGAGTGGAAAAAGGAAAACCAAAGTATGTGGCACGCGTGTACACTGGAGAGCCTCGTGCATAAATATTACATACGAATGTAAAGATTGAGAAAATTTAATACAGTTTTGAAAGTGTTTATATGCGAGCGTGTATCGTTCGATTGTCAATGGTCGCATCATTATAGGTGGAAACGATAAATGCATTGAAATCGACACGATCAGAACGAATCAAGTAGAATTCCAGGACATAATGTACAACAACGACGAGAAGCGCCTGACACTTTTGCCGTTTCTTTTTTTCCTCGAGATCAGTGCACGCATGCACATACTTGCTCTGTATGCGATGCTGTCTTATATAGTAGCTAAAGCTACGATTTAATCCTAAATTTATCCTCTCCATTAGTAGGGGCTTCACTCTCTTTCTACCTCTCTCTTTCTTTCTCTCTTCGTTGCTTTGCCCTACCTTTCCACATATGTATACTTTAAGTGTGTATGGATGAGAAAGAGAGAGAGAGAGACGGAGTATTATGCGACATTCTTGGCTTGTATGTCGTGCTGCAGCGATACCTGGCCTCATATTCACTCGGGCATCGGTTACGTTGCTGTTTTATCTTTATTTGCCTACTTCTCTGTCGTTTTTTAATGCTCTTTTGATCTTTACCTCCCTTCCGTTCCTGTCATTTGTGTTTTTTTTCACGCGTGCATCAGCTCCCACGTATTATGCCTCGACGCGCATCTCATTACCCCTATATCGCTTTCTTTACGATATCCAACGACTCATTTCGTGCTGGCTATCGCTTGACACCCTCGAGGCTTTCCTGCGCTTCTCCAGCTACTTTTTAATTCTTCGTAAATAATACATTCTATGTACGGGCATTGATCGCTTTTAGCGTACGCTGAAAAAAAGTCAAGTTCTAGAGTGGGATCGTTGCGCGGGAGTTGGTACTTGGCTGTGTGCGTTTGTGCGTTCCTTTCAACGAGTACACGCTTACATAGGAGTAAGGAGCGATCGCCGTGGGCATCAAGTCATTTACCTGTCCGCTTGCCTTGTGTATCTTCCTTTTCTTTGTGCCGTTTAGATTTCTTCTTTGATATGCTTATTATGCACGTTCAAAAACAAATTATATTGAAATACCCTCTTTCTATCGACGTTGTAAATATTTCAGTTCAATTTCGCCTTATCTCCAAAGATCCAAGCATCGAACTCTTTTCTTGATCTGCATACTTTTATGTTTGTAAGTGGTTTTTTTATCTCACAATAATTGTGCTCAACATATTGTATTTGTGAGTTGTTCTTACTCGAAATGATTTAGGCCGTTAGTCAAATTACCATCGAAACCTTAATTCATACGTTGTCATTTCAGGGCAGACGATCAGCTTGACTGAGAGAAGAAAAGTGTGCCTCCGCCAGATGGCGGCAGCTGTTACGTCTGTTTCTAAGCAAGTCCATAGTATAATATGCAGTATAATAGAAAATTTTAGACATTTCAAAGCTGTCGATGCTTTGCGAAAAGTGTAGCCATGCGTCTTTCAAAACGCAAGCTACTTTATATCTCTGCCAAGTAAACTTGTCGTTTAAGCGTAATACAGAGGTCAGCGTTCGTACTTTTCGTCGTTCCTTCTTTTTATTTGCACCCGTACACCCATGTACCTCTGACACTGTCAACCCGGCCACCCACACATCTATCCACTTTCAGTAGCACATTGCTCTTTCTATCCTTCGCTTCTGTATTTGACATTGAAAAATTTCAGTCTCGTTTCTATAAAGCTCTTAAAGGATGACATGTGATGAAAAGCTGCTGACTTTCTCTCAGTAAAATATTATGAGATAATACGACAAAAATCGTGCCTCTAGTATTTTTCTCTTCTAATCGAGATATTGAGCAAAATTCCTCCTATAAATTGCTTTTTTTTCTTTGTTTTTAAATTGTTCAACAGCTGTACAACAGATAGTAATACTAGGAATATTCGAATAAAATGATAAATCATTATTAAATGAATAAAAAAATTTCTCCATTTTAAATGATTGTATACAAGAATGCTTGAAGTTAAACTGCATTATTTTCTGTTTTAAATAAGATCAATACGGTTTGTAAACTAATCACGCAAAATCAGAATTTTGAAAGAATAGATAAAAATTTCGATGGCTTAACTCACGTAGATAATTTTAAAGATAATACAATTGCTTGAATGTTTATTTTTCTCGAATTTTTTGTAGATCATGAAATTGTTCAGTTTTTTTGGTACACAAGATTCACGAACTAGTGCAGTAGAAAATTTTGAAAAAAGTACATTAAAAATTGTAGAAGAATATTTTTCTTTTATTTACAATTTTAATTTCTGGAAATTGGCACATATTCATTAGCTGATATAAGTTGTTGAAAGTTTGATAATAAATGAACAAATAAACTAATTTATAAATATCTATATATGATACATTCAGGGATATAATACAGCGTTAGCAGATGTTGAAACACGATTACGTGAGAAACAAGATGATTACGCGGGTCGTTTATTCGATCAAGCTTTGGAAAATCTTGACGCGTGGTAATACTTCGGTTGGAGAAAGAAGGACGGATGAGAATTTTAAGGGAGGACGAAATGTTTGGACTGCTATGATGGGACGCTACGTTAGAAGGAAAAGCAATAGAACAACGGGGGAAGTTAAGGGTAGCTGGGATATTTCACGCTCCCATCAAGGAGGGATGGTAACTGCACACGCACATGCAGACTGAGCTTAGTAAAATATATATTCATATAGTAAAGTATATATACATGTATACGCGTTACGTACATAGCCTGAGATCTATGGTCCTGTAATATTCTATGAGCAATATTTACGGGCTTTGAGATAAGTGTAAAACGTTCGCGCGGGATGGGATGTTACTGAAAATTGTGTGCGTGTGTGTGTACATGTATTTGTGAGGCCAACATCACACGAATAGGAAGAGCAAGCGAGTCAAGTATACTTTGCTGGCGATACGCCTTTTAGCCCAACATACTTGAGCACGTGCATGTATCGTTTAAACAATCTATAAATAATTATAATTCATGATTAACGCATCCGATATAAAGAGAGGTAGAGATGTAGGAAGTGATTTTTAATGCCAAAAAATGCCAAAAAAAGCAGTCCGTGGCAGTTAAGTTATATGTATGATGTTAAAATATTTTTAGATTGATTAGTGTAGCTGGTAGCATATGTATACAACTGTAGTTATGTACCATTGCAGGTGAAGTAAAGTTGCTCCTGCGCTATACGAATTGCAAGTGGTGGTGCGAGTTAAGACGCAGATGAGAAGTTACGAGATTTGTTGATCATTGTTATACATCTAAGGCGACATTCCGTACTTAAGTAATGCATGGAGACGCATGTTGCATACTGACGCGGTCATAAAAATCAAATTACAAACTTTCTCATGAACTATTTAGTTATTTATTCAATTTTTGGCGTCAAAAACATCTTTGCGATGCAACATCGTTATTCCTGGATAACGCTTATTGTTTTGAAACAAACATATCGAGTTATTTCTCTTTGACACTCGAAAAAATGCCTTTGGTCTAATTAATAACCCTTCGCACTTTTCCGTTGGTCCCTGCACTTGCGTAGGCGAGGGGCTCTCTAAATCACGTGTGTCTGCTCGTACTAAGCTCCATGCAGTGAAGATGCATGCATCATATGCGAATTTCGCCTGGACAGCGGCAGTTCATATAGGGAGCGAGAAAAAACTATAGGCACGTAATTTCTCATCGCGTATTGCCAGAGGCGAGTGTAAAACACACCGCAAGCAAAGGCGGGCGTATAACGTTTTCCGATATACCGGGCATGGACGTATTTCTACATGATTGGTGAAGCGTATGGGTAGGTGCTGCTTTTCGCGGTATTTCACGCGTGTCTCGACACTGCAGCACTAATCACATATAAAAAACTGGAATAAAGACAAAGAAACGGCTAAAACAACATCGGTTACTGATCCACTCACAGAAGCATTGGAAAAACAGAGGGGCTCGAGAAGGGTCTGCGTGCATGCGTATAGGTAACAAACGACTCCAATGGATTAGGAGCTGCAGTTATTACGCAAAGAGAAAATTCTCTCTTTTCAGTAGTTTTTCTTTATGTATCAAAGGTTTCATGCCCAGCTGCATAGATGCGTATGAAAAAATTGATTCATGGAATGTGTACATGCACATATATACATGGGCTATATCGCGTCAACTGCCCCCCCTTCCCCTCTTTTTGATTTGATTTTTCATATTTTATTCTGCTTCCCAACAATATGAAAAAATTGTTGAAATTCATTATTGAGCTTAATATGAGTCAAGAATCAAGGAAAATTAAAGAAAAACCATGTTTTATTGACACATATGATGCTCAATACCGAAGTCTGTTTGTCTGCCGATGACCAAAATTTAGGATTAAGGAGCTATGGATCTGTCAATGAACATATTACAATATTGGCCATATCGCTGGATACGAACATGTTTATATTTGGCCATGAGATTGATTTTTGGTAATTTTGGGATTTTGAGGTTATGAAAATGATTTTTGACATCAAATTTGAATTCCTCATTAAATTTTACATAAAAAAATCATGTTTCAACAATTTTTCATGCTACCCCAGCCAAAACTAACCTTTTTTGTCCCGGCGGCCAAAACGAAAAAGTTAATTTCTGCCGGGGGATTTATGAAAAATAGTATACGCATGTTTATCGGCCTCGGCTTTGCCTCGGACGATAATTACACGTGCTCTGAGTCTTTTCAGTTTTTCGCTCCCTAGGCACGTAATATACTAGTTTTCTTATTCACCCTTCGGAAGCAGAATAAAATATGAAAAATCAAATTCCAACTCTGATCAAGAGGGGGGGCAGTTGACGTAATATAGCCCATATACATGTATAAATATACGCGAAAAAGCTTAAATAAAGAGTTTAATTAAAAAGCTTAGAATTATTTTATAATATTCAATAATCAGAGCCATATTTTCAAATAAAAGTAAGGTACCTTGAGTTAATAAAACAATTATAATAATTGAATAACATAAAATATTTGCAATAATCAATAAAATTAACAATCGTTTATCTACTGGTCACCCATCCGTCTATCTGCTTATAGTTACCCTATATTTTTTATCGCCTATTTTTCGTGATGTATTATGTAATTATAAACTGAATACTTTTAGCACTCCTACTTGTGCATCTGCATTCTTCAACAAAAATAATCCCGATATAATGATAAAATATAGGTCTACACTTGAGGTTTTGCAGAATATATGATCATTTTTTCTTCCATTATTTATGGTACTGTATAATTTAAACTTAAAATTTGCAATATTTTAAGCGGGAATATCCTTGCTTTTAGGCATTTTTTAGGCGAAATATTTTCAATCGAAAAACTGATAAAAATTGCCAAAAATCAATAACCAAGATGCTGTTTCAATTCAAGATTGTAAATTTTTGTATCACAGTTTTAATGACTTCATAGAAATTAGTTAAAATGCAATGTCGATTTTTAATAATAAAAATCATTGAGAAAAATAATCATACCTCGATATACTGCACTATTTTTGCTTGACCGTAAATAAGACTAAGGTACAATCAAGCAAGTGGAATTTTGAAAACGAAGGGTTACTTGTGTAGCAACTTCGAGTAGCAAAGTCAGTACTGTGAGGATATTACGGCAGCAAGTCGTATATCGATCGCACAGAGAAATGATAGAACAAAGTTTTCAGGCCACTTTCAGCCTGGTCCGATGATTTAGTTTCGTTCTTAATGGAGCTATAAATACTATATTTCGATAGTGCTCACTAGGTAGGCACCAAGACTCCTTGCACAATATATGTGCAGTATAGGATAGGCGAACGCATAAGCAGCAACCTAGCTTTGAATATCCGAGCTCCTTACACCTACTTGGAGAACTTGCTGCTCGCCTTCATTCATGTATGCACAAATTTAAGTTATACAAGTGTGCCTTTTTACAAGCTACAAATTAATGCTGTGGACCCATATGAACCGTCTCTGTCAAATAATTCAATTAGCTATGAATTTTACTACTGAAAATTTGTGTTTTTTGGAATCTACAAATCAACAAATCAGCAAATTTTCTGATAAATTTTTAATTATGAACACTTCTTCACTGATAAATTGTTTTTGTAAAGTGCTCACTTTTTAAGTTTAAAAACTCGCAAAATTTTAGTCAGAATTTCGAGGATAAAAACTTAGCGGTTTTTTAATACGAAAGTGAAGCACTCTAATACATATCCAGTGAAGTGTAGTTCTCTCTCAGTCGCACGTATGTGCTCATGAAATTCTAGAAGTAAAGAAATAAGCTTGTATATTAGTTGCTCTTGGAGAAGAACTGCTCGTTTGTGTCATATCCTCTGATTACAGTTTTTGTTCCAATCAATCAAAACAGAGGATACACTTTAATTTTAGGCTGCGCTTAATATCTTTTTCAATTTATTTCATTGATATCATCCTGATTCATGTATCTGTAAATTGATTGAATTTTTTATTTTGTTGTCAGATTTTAATGCACTGGTTTTACATTGAATCGTAATTAAAATAAATGAAAGATCGAAACTTTTTAAATCAAAGTGATAATATACCTGGTTTTTCATATTCGTCTTTGAACATAATACATTCTTGGAATTTAAACTGAAGTCGACAAATAAAATAAGAAAGTTGGGAAATCCTCGGCTTAGGTTGTCAAACCACACGTTGCGTCTCGAACAGGGTGGCTGTATATTTTTCGTATTCTGAACTCTACATCTTCCTTTCTTTCTATTTCTATACGTGTTTATGTAAATACACCTTGTAAGTGCATATATAAACGTGAAAAAAGTTTGCAAGCTTGTGTATGACGAGTAGGTAGAACCGAACACGATTTATCCGCATTTGCTGCTTCGTGTTTTTTTCAAGCTTTAGCCTATAAAAGATTTACTTTCTCTTCGCTTTTCAATGCCTTTTTTCTTCGTCACTATTCTCTAATGTCATGATCGGTGTCTTTTTACGCGTTGAACTGGTTTTTTACGCTCGTTCTAATATATATATATATATACAAATAATTAACGAGGCAAGTAAGTTTCTTTGTAAGTTTTACAAAGATATTTTGATGGGCTTCAAGAAAGATTGTTCTATACAGATTCGTCATAGTATCTTTGTTTTTTCGTAGTACTCTTTTTACGTATGTTTTTTACGTGTGACGAGACAAGCGCGTCTACGTGAGCGTGTGTGTATGTGAGAATGTATAGATACATTACGGGTGCTGGGGTGGTCGTATAGTTACAACATCAGCATCAACAAAGCCTTTAACTGGCTCGAGGGTAAGGAAGGGACGTTGCGAGCATAGAAGAGACGTCGGTGGAAGGAGGGTATGTTTATTGCTAGAAGCTATCTCCGGGGTGGATGCGGCGTAGAAGCATCGAGCGCGCTCGCGTCACATGGGGAGTCATTTTCATAATTTGGCCGTTCGTATTCTCGTGAGCTACTCGCGGCCTGAATCGAACAACACGCGCTATATACACGGGATGCCACAGCCGTTTCTGCTGCTGTTGCTGCTTGTATTTTCTGTTTTTTCTCTGTTTTCCTCGTTCATCCAACAATCCTCGGAGAAAGAGAGAGCTTTCTTTGCCCCTCAGCCGCTTTCTGCGCGTAATATACATACGACAATGTAAACACTGAGCTTCGTTTCGCTCAGCAACGCTTTCTCTTTATTTTTTTTTAATATTTTCTGAATTTTTTTTTAAGCGTTGTATCGCATTTGCAGTATATTTATGTATAATATCTGCTAATCATTTATCTATTTTTTATAAGAAAGTTGAACATCCTTTATAATATTAAAAAATGTAAAAAATGTCTTCTCTTTTCAACATTGCAAATGCTTTCGAATCATATGAAATTATTTTAAGGCATTGAACTTTACAAATACAAAGAATACAATAAAGTTACATAAGATTTGCGGCTAATTTTACCCCTTAATAATTAAGATTTATTTTAAATTTCTACAATGAATGATATGAAAAATAGCGTCAAATGTGACCGATTCTAATTAACTTTCAAAAACACACCTCGAAAAAAGTTGAACAAATAAATTAAGTGGTTGAGTACCAGGAGGATAGTTTTTCTCGAAGATTATAAACAAAAGTGCCCAAAAAAATCCTTTTGCCTCGTCCATTAGGGGATTGAATTTATCATCATGTACACTTATCACTCATGTACACTTGATACTCGAAAAGCACCGCAATCTTTTAATGAATGAATTTTACTTATTAGATATCACAGACTTTCGGTAGAGTGTATTGCCCTTCAAAATGCGTTCTACCTTAAAAATTCAAAAATTTTGAAAAAAAGTTAAAAGTCAGAATAATTTGGTATCTCTTCTTCTCGCAAAGTTCCGAATAAGAAGGCACACGTTCTGGACCAGCATTTTTCAATGTTAAATAGGAAGGTGACATGCAAATTTCAGATCATTTGGTGGATAGTCCAATTGTTTGGAAGATATTAAAAATTTATTTTACTCGCTATATGTTTTCCTGCGCAAGAGTAAAATCTATTTTGAAACGTGTGATACACGAAATACTTGCCTGAAAACGCTCAATAACAAAAGATCTCAAAACTTATCGAAAATCCTGATAAAGTTTCAAAACTTTACGTTATAAATTAGCTGACAACTCCATTGGCCCGTGGAATTTTAAAAGTTAGTTATAAATACTTATTTAATCAGTTTTTCGTATAGCAAAAGAATGTTATATCATGTAGAATCGTTTTATCCAGAGAATAAAAATTTAAACAATTGGGACAATTAAGCGTGAATCTAATAAGGTATACAGAGTCACGCGAATCATACGCGCGGATGCTATGCGAATAAGAAGAAAGGATAAGAAAGAAAAAAAGAAGAAAAAATGTAACATGGCGTCAATGTCACTCGTATAGCTGATCTATCGGTCGCGCACCGTGACATATCGGTGCAACGTGTGTCCAATCAAGTGCCCACACTTGTGTGCACTATATGAGGGGGGAATACGTCGAAACAGGTAGCGATAGAAATCGCCAGTTGAATTTTACAATGTGAGGCTTTGGACGCGCCATATCAACAATGCTGCGCGAGCGTACGTAGGTATATAGATCGTACGTGTATATACGCGCGTGCGCGCCTCTTTATTTGTGCCAGCGCGCTCACTTTCGCCGATAAATCTTACACACGCATAGCTCGCGCGTATTATATGCTCTTGGCCGTCAGGCGCGGCTACTCCGCCACCGATTCCCTCGACCGATAGAATTTAAATACAAAAAACATTGGCTCGCGCACCGTTCGCTGCTCTCGCTGCACACACAGCACACTGCATGCGCACACGAGCTGCTTCGGCCGGCCCTCTTTTTTTTCATTTACTATATTGACGTTTGTTTCAGACGTTTTCTCGCTCTTTTTGCCTTTCCTGCTTTGTTTTACATGCTGCTGCTCCAGCTGAATTCGCTCATTGTCGAGCTTCTGAGAAATTAAGAGATTCTTTGAAAATGCCTTGACATTGCAACGGCGACAGCAGCGAGCTTGACCGCGTACAGCACAGAAGGCGTAAGCTGCTAAAACCGGAATGCAGTATACGACATACGACATAGCTGCGTAAATACACTCTAAAATAATCATAAAGCGGGCTGTTCTAGCTACAAACTGAGACTGTACTGGGAAATATTTTTTCCTAGGCACAGAAGATTGAATAAGATCGCGCATTATCGTTTTAATCTAGTTTCGGCGCCCAGACACGCACTCTCACTTCGTACATACACGTAAGAAGAGCTACGAGCTTACGGGTATAATATACGTGATTTAACGACGAAAGCGAAGGAGTAAACTTGTCGATGTGCTCCTTTGGCAAGTCAGCACAATCGATTCGCTCTTATTCCAAGAAAAGTTAACTGAGCTGCATTTAATCCCTTGCGTCCTTGCACTCGATCAAGCATGCGCGTGCACACACGCACACACACGCATATTTTTCTCTTTTCAGACGTCGTTCCGATCCTCTTGTGTTCCTCTTCTTCTTCTTCTTCTTCTTCTTCTTCTTCTTCTTCTTCCTCGATATAACGACTACGACGATGATATGTCGATAATATATTACTGCCTACAGTTACAATACGTAAAGGAGTAACTGTAGCAGTAGTCGCACCAGAAAAGTACTGCTCCGCTTCGCCATCTTCAAGATCGAAGAATCGCGATTGTAATTTATATGCGCTCTGATGCTTTACTGTACTGTTTGAACTTGGGCGACGATTACCTTCGCGACTGCCATTCACACGTGCCCTTCGCGACCTGACACCCGCTGCAAGAGGGAACCTCGGCTCTTACTTGCTCTGTTTCTGGCTTCGTAGGCTCCAATCGATGGCCTGCCGTTCATACCAAACATAAACCTACATCGCCAGTGTCCCAGCGAGCTTCTGGGCTAATAGGTCAAAATTTCTCTTAAACCATCAAGACTTACACCATCAAGAAGGGAAAAGAATGTATTTCAATGATACAGACAATAGATTTGTATTTTTGGAGTTCATTCCTACTAATCGCGTATACATTTGACTTATATTTTTATAAATCTATGGGACTTTCTTCTCATTTATCTGTAAAGTACAAAAACTCGTATTTTCAGATACAACATGCAAACGCAAAATTATTTGCATGTGCAGTCGATGTAGGAAAAGTGGCATTGTGTCTCGTCAATCAAATATCGGTGCAAAAAGCTCGACTCAGACGATCGATTATAATCTACCGAGCGGAATGATCATCTCTGTGACAAAATCTGCAGGCTCGCTCGATGCAGCGCGCATCGCTCATGCATACATATCTGTCGCGGCGTTACTTGATTGACGGTTGACGCTCTGTAACGCGCAAGCTCTGGATTGCATAACGATGTAGCGCAGTACAACTTGGTGCTATGCGAAGCTCTTACGATATATGTATAGCGCGCCGATGGAGCCGCCAAATGACCCTTGACGGATGGTCCTCAGGCGTGATGTGTTTGCGTGCGCCAGCAACAGTAGCTCGCCAAATTATGCGTCACGAGTTCGCGTTTGATGGCCTGGCAAAATTCACTACTTCCCTTCTTCTCTATCATTATACACGTAAATCGCGAGTACGTGCATTGGAGTATCGAGCGGGTAACGTACGAGCTTTAATCCACCCCCACTGTACTGACAATACTGCTGCTGCTGCTGCTGCTACCAATGGTGCTCTATGGAGATTTCACAGCTTGGATGCCATAAATATAAAGCAATGCCGATGCTGCTCGCTACCCCCTACTGCCCCGGCGCTGCTACTGCCGACGATGTTTACTGCTTGACCTTATACACCGATAGCAATGCTGCGCTATGTCCATAGCACGTTGTAATTATTTTTCATGGTGCTTGACAGGAATTTTGGTATGTAATGAGCTCACTATATGCCTCGTAAAATTCCATCGCAAGCTTCACGGCAACTATTTACACCTGGCTAAGTTTCGGTGTCGTTGGCTACAACAATGGTAATAGGAAAAATATCATCTGAAATATGTTAAATTTGATCAGAAGTATACTTTATGTAAGAGCATAATTTCAGAAGCATAATAAGCAATATTGCAATATTTTTGGCAAATGCGTCATTAGTTTCAATTGAAAAAAAAAATCATTTCAGTGATAGTCATTTTTTGAATCTTCAAATTGTATAATTTAGAAAAATTCGTCTTCCATGATAAGAAAATGAAAATAAAATCTAAGATACACTTTCACTACATATTTTGTCAAGATTGATTTCGTAAAATCGAATGCCACCATTGGTATTAGTCGAAAAAATTATTATCAGCGATAAAATTGTACTTTTATGACGTTTTTTTTCAAACAAAAAATATAAAAAAATGGGTCTTTCGGCAATGAGAAAATAAACTAAATAATTCAATAAGCATTTTAACACGATATTTGTGGTTTTTTTCAATGGATCATTTTCAACGACGAAACCTATATCATCGAATGTTCTTTAACAATTTCTGAATGTTTTTCTTTAGAAAAAAATTCAAATAAATGTCATTTCATCACTGAATATAATTTTTAGGCTAAAATCAATGATGCAATTGAATTCTACTGAAAAAATACAATAAAAATGTATTCACAAAACCGATTCTGAAGAGTAAAAACATGGGGGACGTGAAACAATCTTTCTTCAAGTGTCCGCTATTGGTAAGATGTCCGCTAATCAGAGTATAAACTACAGAGAGAAATTTCACTGCGTACCTTTATAGAAAAGCTGGCAACCTATGAAGCTACACTTATTGTCGGCCCCGTTTTTAAATGTTAATAAAAACTTCAAAATCCATCGACATCAATAAAAATCAAATCTTCGAATTTTGCATAAAACACGTGCTTTCGAATTATTATCTTTCTAATTCCGTTAGATCCACTTAGTTAAAAATTATTTTTCAAAAGTTGAAAAAAGCTGCGGTTGATACATCGGTTGCAAATAAAGATTGCAAGGAAGCGCACGTAATGCAGAGGGCTGTTGCTGCTCGTATATAACATTGTGTTAGGTCACACGCGTGCCCGCATGTATATACGACGACGCAACTTTCGCTCCCCCTCTTCAAACCATCGGAGCGTAGCAGCAACAACAGCAGCTAATGCTAGCCTAGTTATCCCTTTCATCGTAATTTTCGATGCGCCGCGAGGGCGCAATTTCCCGGTACGATAATCGTCAGCCGAGAGATACGATAAGCGTTGCGGTACTTGCCGCTACACTACAGCTACTGGTGTATTTCACATTCCGGTCCATCAATAAAGAGTCTTAATTTTCATGAATCGAAAACAGAAAAAACAATTTCGAGTGCAGCTAGTCTCATCGACTTATATTACCAGTTTTTCTTTTAACTAGTGTTTTACATCATTCGGACACACGATTAGCTCACTTGCCTACGACTTTAATGAATTTATGTTGCTTTGTTTTGACTACTCAAAATTTTTATATAATAATAGATTATATTGAAATCAAGGACAATGATCAATCATGTTTCAGCGAGGAATAAGGTTGCATCGGTCATAAACAATAATAATCCGTCACTGATTGATGTACGTTTGGTGTTTTTCTGATTGGAAACGCGCGTAAAGGCGTACAACCGATGTTTGAACGATAAAACCATCCATTTATGGAGAAAAAAGGAAGTGCGGTCATCACACGTGTGTGAACTTATATTGCGCCGCACGCGTTTTTTCGTCCACAAATACCCGTATCCGACCGCTGCCGATTTCGTCTCGTAAATCTCATCCTTTCTCTCTGATCGCATGAGCTAACGGCAGTAGTGACTCGTATATGACAGACAGAGCTGGTCGTACGTTAATTGCCGATTGGCGGGAACGGTTTTACTTTTTTTCAGTTTCAGTGCGTGACACGGTGCAGTGAATATGTGCGTGTGCAGCAGCAGCAGCAACGACGGCGGCATCAGCAATGGCCGTAGTAGTGGCGCCGTTCAACAGGTGTTGCTCGTGCGCGCACGGACGGCTGAAAACTTTTATTTGCTTCCGAGTGCAGAAAAGCTCGACCGGGAGCGCTAGCGCGAGTACAGTCTGGAAGTCTATTAGTTCGCTGCCTCCCTGCAATCCCCATCCTCGTTTCTATCCTCCCCCACACAACCAGAACCCGTAAGCGTGCCGGAAAAAGTCAGCCGACTTCTCTCTCCCTCTCTCTCCTTCTCTCGCTTGCACAGTGTCGCTCGATTTTTTCGAGCGCATTTTTTCTTTCTCTCTCAGTTGTTGCGCTCTCGTTGTGTTTTCTCTTTTCGCCTCTTCTGACTACTTATCCGCTTGCCTTCCGCTTGCAGAAATTTTACCTTCGTTGACAGTAACGCATCGAAAACTGATCCTTGAACGCTTCCCTCATCTTCTAATCTTTTTAATCAAGATTTTAAGCACTTGATTATTCCTCTATGTTGATAACATACGATACAGCATCTCTATTTTAACTTTAAAAAATGAGCTGGCAATTTTTTAATATAAAAATTTTGTATGTAACTTATATGTCTTCTCAAAACGTGTATTTTTTATAAAAATTGATTACACAAAAGTCATAAAAGATTAAATGTTTCATTAGATCAGTAAGCAAGATTTTTAATAAATATTACGATCCATGTTTTTTAAATTTTTTCACTGATCGAGCCCATCGGCTCATTGCTTTAATTTTTTCTTTAGCGTTAATTTGAGTCAGGAACTGGTTGCAGCTCTCCTGGCATATACCCATGTACGTGTGCTTGCAAGCTCGTTAAAACGATGAATTACGAGACAACGCATTAGCGCGCGGGTGCAAGCACACACACACACACACACACACACACACACATAAACACAATGCGCACGATACTAATCAGCAAAATTTCCGTACGATAAATAAAGCCGAGAACGCGCGCGAGATCGTTGTCGAGTGCTTCTGTAATGCACACGTGCTACACTGCTCCGCTCCTGCTCTGCAGTCATATATGGCTTGAGTGGGGGTGCAAGCTGTATAATAATATACCTCCTCGATGATGTCAAATTTTGCGGTTGATCATAAATATGAACTCGAACGGCGAGCACAGCTCTTTCTCTGTCCGGCGATACATAATGTTATGCACTTTTGTTCGATTACCCGTACTCCTGGATATGTGTAGGGGTGTGCGGGGATGTGTGTGTGTGTGTGTGTGCACATAATCGGAAAACTATAAAACCCAGTGGATATTTCAAAAAGCTCCAAAAGTACGATGTCATTATTGAAAGGTTTTCCATAATAGGAATAATGATTTGTCCCGCATATTCGCGTATTTCAGATTTTACTGCTGGCAGTACCGATGCTGCTACTGCTGGCTATGCCATGTTTTTATTAACGAATTAAAAGTTAGTGCGAGGCATTAAATTTTGATAATCAGGTCGACGATCGTGCTGTGAATGCTTATAATATAATATATACTCGTTATCTGGCTTGCAGTGGATATTGCAGTAGCGGTAACGTTGCTTTACGTTCTTGTGCGCCTGTATACGCGCCGCATGGGATTTTCGTCGTGTATTTCAAATATCAATCGATCAGCTCGATATTTTTGATGCCGTTTGTCATGATTATTTTTCAAGTCCGTCACGTGTTATCTACGTAATAACTCAATTTATCACGTGCTCCCTTTATTGCTATAATGCACCACGACCACTGCGACTGCAGCTCGGAATTATCTTTTAAATGTTCCTGCTCTCGCGCATATACAGTCGCACACACCAGTTATATTATTCTCCACCGGTGCTTCCATTGCTGCTGCTGATGTGAATTTTTAATCAAGTACGTTGTTTTCATTGAATTCTCAATATATGAGAGTAAAATCCAATTTCAATGCGCGCCTGCTCCCACTCGCTCGAGCTCTTGTGTTATCTGCAGCGAGTGATTACATTTTCATTTCGTTGACTGTACTGCCAGGTGTACATTTTCTTCTTGATCGACATTATCATATTGTTATTGTGTAGATATTCACGTCAGTCATTTTCTTTTATCCGCGCATGTCGCGCCACGCTCACCGATCGCCGATGCCAAACTTTCATGTGTGAATCTTTAAATAAGTCAAGCGACATTCAAACTGTTGAAAAATAAGTCACTATGTCGCTACATTGTCGTCTCTTATTAAAATATTAAATACTTCTTTTATCCTTATCTCGTGAACTGACCAAAGTTGGCTAATAAGGGATAGGAAAAATAGTAATTAACCTGCGTTGATTGAGACATTAACGTAATGATTTTGATTAATGAGAGTGAGAATAAGCAAGAGATAAAGCAGTTTTAGCAAGTAAATCTGTCAATACACAAGCTTGATTGGTGGTGTGTCACCAATAAAGATGTAAAATAAATTGCAACTGCAGTCGCAGCTTTTTTTGATTGAAGTCTGTAGCCGTACTGTTGGTACTAGGGGTGTGCGAGTACTCAAAAAATTGGGCCACCTGGCTGTTTTACTCGATCCATCCGGTTTAGGTTGGGCCACTTGAATTGTTCGGGATTACCCAAATTTTTTTAGCAAACCCGAGTTTTTTCAGCTGATCCAAGACATGAGCTAGTTTTTAATTACGCTAGCCCGACTTTTAGCGCGCTGCACGCGCTCTCTTGTTTCTTGTCCCATTTTACCATTTTTCAATACTTAAAATAGAAAAATAAGATAAACGAAGATTATGTTATAAACTGTAAACATCAAAATCAGTCTTAAGCCGTCTATAGGTTAATATTCCACTTTCTCAACTTACTACAACACTCGTATTTGCGCGCCACTAAACAATTGCAAGCTACTGAACGACCAATCACAGCGCTTATAAACTGCTCACGCTAAAAACCTCGCCACTCTTATAGGATAGGATTCAACCAACTTTGAAGCAAGTTTTTTCGCTTTCGCTTAGATTTCATGTTTGAAAGTATATGTTTGCAACAAAAATTTTATGCTGACTGAAAATTTGGTGTCGAAAGAATGCAGTTAAATAGCCACAAGTTTTAAAAATGCTTTTTACCGAAATGTCATAGTTTTTACCGAACCCCGTGTCAATGACGTTTTTCCCTTACGGGTAAAATCGCCATCACTTCAAGGGCTCGACTACTATATTTTATAATAAAATTTTAAAAGTTGATTTTGATCGGAAATTATCGGGTTAATTCGGTTTTTTCGGACTAGTTCGAGTTTATCGGGCCTATTTGAGTTTCAGAAATTTTTCGGGTACCCGCACACCTCTAGTTGGTCGATAGGCACAATAGATTGCTGCTTGGTAATTCGATGAGAGATGCAATGGAATGCCTATTTGACCCCGCCAATGTAACATATTTATTCATTGACTATTTATATCTATAACATAAGTATGATATGATTAATATGATAACATATTTAATTTTGGGCTACTTTTTCAAAAAAGATTGAAATGATAAGTGAAATAAATTTAAGTCTAAAATACTGATAAAAAAAATAAGAAACTAATGACATTTTGTTCACTTTTTCTTCTAAAATTATTGGGTCGTACCTGAAAAACTATGCCATAAACGCAGTTTTGTAATAACGCAAGAGCGTCATATTTTTTCGTCGATACTTTTTCGACTTGCATTAATTCGAATAGCATTTTCAGAAAAATTCTTCAAAAAAAAACTAAGATAAAACCGAATAACTTGGGAGTGCACCTTGGAAAGTCAGATAACGTTAAAAAAAAGTACCTGCCTTAATCTTGAAATTTTTTACACACTTACGAAGAACAATATTGGAGAATCTCTTGACTCGCAAGCATCAAACTGAAAAGTGCTTAGATGTAGCAGGAGGTGGCTCAGAGACGGTAGCAACTCTCCTCTTTTTCACGCATATCCTGCTCATTATCTAAATCGTCTTGAGCAAGCTCAGCTGCTTTTTCTATTTATATCTGCTTATGTATAGCATGGGTATAGAGAGCACGAGATGTGCACGCGCCGAATCTTCGAGTAGACGAGCGCCAAGTGTATCGTCTTCAGTGAAGTTTATGCCTTAAACTAGAAGGGGTGCAAAACTTTGTCCATTTCCATTCGGCTCGAACAACGAGAAGCAACTTAGCTAGGCGCAGAGCTTTGGCAGAGATATCTACCATCCCTCGTGGATACTCACGGTTTGCGACTCGACGATCGTGTGCTACTATTGCCCTTACCGGGGCATCCGATTGAGACGATCCACCTTTGCTCCGACGCCCTACGACGAGGCTTTGTCGGAAAAGCTTCAAGCTAACGCTATTCTTGTCTTTTATATTTACATACATTTTTATTTTATAATACTGCTCTCTTGCCATTAATTTTCTAGAATTATATCTCTTCATTACCTTCGATTGACCAAGTATACCAGTGAATCATTCCTAGCGAAGCAAAAGTTTTCTGGAATATTTTCATTTAACATTTTGCATCTCCAACTCTACATCGATACCATAAAAACTTTGTAAACAATTAAAGTAAACTTTAGTTAGCAGAAAAAATGTAATTGTTAAAAAATAGGACTATCGTACTCATACATAGAAGAACCTTTGGAAAAAGGCTATTTCTCGGTTTTGGCCGGCTTCGGATTCTGCAAGGTTTAATTAGAATTTTTTGCATAATCACACACATATATATAAAGTGCCTGACTCGATACATGAGTTTTGTTTTGTGCTGTTGTGAGTATTATGTCTATAGGGAAGACTGCCCTAATATGGTATACACTACTCGTTTAGTACTTCCAAAAATTTTTACTGAAAAAGTAATAATAAATAATAATAAAAATTTGAGGATGTTCTTTGATTAATTTTAAGACTTTTTTGTGTCTGAATTTTTCCTCTAAACTCATTAGTTTACGAGATCAAAAATAGTGCACGTTAAAAGTCAAATCTTTTACGTCAGTCACCATTTTCATTTATATATATGAGCAGTTTTTTCATATATGTACCACTTTTGTGCGGGGGGTTCTCGGATCTGCCCCAAAATGTAGTATGTTATTTGGGTATGTGAAAATGGCCTTCAGGTAAATTTTTAGCCCTCTAGGGACCTTAGGGCCCAATTTTGGGCCCCTCGAAGGTCCAAAAATAGCCGTTTTTACGTATTTTTGCGTATTATTCAAATAGTAGTAACTCTGGCACCGGAGCATATTTTTTAACCAGGAGGGTCGCATTCTTTAGGTCAAGACATGTACTTTTCGTGATAAAATTATGTAGAGCTCGATAACCAAAAAAAAAAAAAAAAATTGAAAATTGAAAAAAAAAACCAAATATGTATTCGAACGTGAAATTTTCCGCTCTTTTCAAATCTGAAATAAAAAAGAGGGGTCGCCGTGCAAAATATCAATTTTAGGTTTGCTATAGCTTAGAGGTTATGTTCAAGGTCAAATTTAAGGTTACCGTTTGATTTCTCGTCAAAAAATACGTTGGACATGGGGTTTTTGATTTTTTTTAATGTTTACTTTGCGATAATTTCAGGAGTTACCAAATAATTTTGCCGCCCAATTTATAATGTATTTTGCCTATAAAGGCTAAAATGCCAGATTTTCGGAGCCTTATTCTTGGTTATAGAGGCAAATACAAGATCCTAACCTACATGGCTTTAAACTACATATAAACAACTATTTTCACACAAAATTTCAAAGAGATTCATGTTACTAGAAAAAAGTTACAGTCTATTGAAATCCTGAAAAAAAGCTCTTTTTCATAATGTTGATATCTTTAAACAGCTGTATCTCCGTCGTTCTCGAACCAATCTAAAACCTGAGTACCGCGATTTAAAGGTAATAAAAATACTTTTCAAATGAGATATTGTAAAGGTCAATACGTCAATCCAATCGTCTTCTACATCAATTTAAAAAAAGCTCAAAAACGACAATTTTGCGATTTTTTATCCCCTTTCAATGCCACCCCGTAATCGGGGGTGTGGTTATCGATCTCTACATAATTTTATCATGAAAAGTACATGTCTTGACCTAAAGAATGCGACCCTCCGGGTTAAAAAATATGCTTTGCTACCAGAGTTACAACTATTTGAATAATACGCAAAAATACGTAAAAACGGCTATTTTTGGACCTTCGAGGGGCCCAAAATTGGGCCCTAAGGTTCCTAGAAGGCTAAAAATTACCCTGAAGGCCATTTTCACATACCCAAATAACATGCTATATTTTGGGGCAGATCCGAGAACCCCCCGCACAAAAGTGGTACATATATGAAAAAACTGCTATATATATGAGCAAATCCAGAATTTTTCTTCCATTTCACAGGCTCAAATCGACACCAAAAACCTGTAGGTAAATTTGAAGGTACAATTTGTGTATGCAAAATGCCCAGAAAATCGTGTTGATTTCAGCTAAATGACGGATTTACGTACTTTAAATGGTACCTTCAAAACGACCTACGGGGCGTTAAAAAATCGTAGAGCTCTATTTTTTTAAATTACTCGTTGAAAAGAGTACTTTGAAATGGTGTATGTGAGATTTTGATAAAAAATTACTGTGGTACTGGTACACGTTCAAACAAATAATTTTTTCAGTAATATTTTTAGTGTTGAGCTCAAATACTACTGGTAACTCGATATTAACTCGAATCTAATCATAGTATATATGGATTTAAAGAGGACAAAATTGCCAAGAAATCAAAAAAAAATTCGTGTCGATACGTTAATATAGCCCAAGATAGAATCATTTGAAAATCGACAACATTTTGATGAAATTTTTTGTTGCGATAATTTGTTGCCGAGTGTAATACTATTAAATTTTTCATTTAAACCTCCCTTACCTTTATTTTTTTCGCAGTTTCGCAATTGGTGGATCAATGAAATATTTTGGATAAAAAAAAAAAGTTAATTTTAATGTAAAACTTTTCACTCTTTTCAAATCTGTCATAAAAATGGGGGTTCTCCTTAAAAAAACCGATTTTTGGATCGCTGGAGCTTCAAGGTTACGTTCAAGGTCAAATTTAAGGTCACCGTTGGATTCCTCGTCGAAAAATACATTGGGTAAGGGGTTTTTGAAATTTTTTTTACGCTTATTTTGCGATACTCACAAGTGTTTCTATACTCTCACCATGCTAAATCGTGATTTTTCATATGCGGTGCACAAAAGTGCATATAGAAAAATTCACTATCAAAATTTTTCGTGTTCACGCATTTTTTTATGTTTCTAGGTCCCCAAAGAACGTTTTCCCATGACCCTTACTCGCGTACCACGAAAAAATTTTTGGTGTCGATTTGAGCTCGTGAAATGGAAGAAAAATTCTGGATTTGCTCATATATATGTACACACAAAAAAAATTATTTTGACAAAACTAATTGTGCACTTTTTTGTATGCGTTTCAACCCCATAGAATAAAATAAAGGGATTGAAAATTGGGTTGAAAAAAAGTTTGACCATGTGCCGCATTAACCCATTAAGTCCGGGACTGACACATTTGGGAAAAAAAGGGAGAAAAGGGGTCTGGAGAACTTGCGAGTAAGCATATTCTACGCAAAATTTAATGAACTTTCCGAATCCGGTGTCAGATTTTTGATATAACCAACAGGTCAACAGTTATTGATGGTTTTATTAAAAAAAACGTGATTTCTAAAAAAAAATGTTTTTCTTCTTTTCGAATTTTCACTTGAAAATCTTTTAATTCCTGGCATCTTCGGTACAAATAAAGCGTCCATGGATCCTTCCCTTAAAGTTATGATGGTTCCAATTAGTGAAATACGATTTTAAGTACAAAAAGTGGCGACTGGAAAACGAAAATTATAAAGAAATTTTTGGAATTTTTAACTCAAAAACGATGAATTCTGAGAAGTTATGAAAGAACTCATTCATCACACCCATCGTTTTTTAGTTTAAAATTCCAAAAATTTCCTTACATATTTTCGTTTTCTAGTCGCCATTATTGGTACTAAAAATCATATTTCACTAATCAGAACCATCATAACTTTAAGAGAAGGGCCTATGGACGCTTTATTTGTACCGAAGACGCCAGGATTTAAAAAATTTTCAAGTGAAAATTCGAAAAGAAGAAAAACATTTTTTTTTCGAAATCACGTTTTTTTGGATAAAACCATCCATAACTTTTGACCTGTTTGTTATATCTAAAAGCTGATACCGGATTCAAAAAGTTCATTAAATTGTGCGTAGAATTACTTACTCGCAAGTTTTCCAGACCCAATTTTCAGCAAAAGTAAAACGGTTCAAAAAAGTATCAAAATGTGTCCGTCCCGGACTTAATGGGTTAAGCAACTGTAAACCTATTTGATACCGTTTTTTTGACGCTTGTTTAAAGTAAAAAAAATGTTTTTAATTATAATAAATCCACCAGATTGAAGATAAACCTTCAAACTATCATTAGGCATGTAACGTTTCGTATTTCAGAAAGTGTTTTTCTTATTATTAACGAAAATCCACTAGGTGTACCATAATAGGGCAGTCTCCCCTATACATATATAGCAAGGAAACGTGACAGTATAGTGTCTTCTTCGGATTGAGTAACCTACACTTGTATGCTACTGCTGTGTGTATATATGGGTCATTCCATGTAAAGAGGGATGAGCTACAAAATGAAACTAAGTATGCACTCTTAAAGACTACATTGAAAAAAGGAAATCCTAAAAATTTGAGCCTATCTACCTAGATCCATCTCTCATGGATCTGCAATTTTCAAAGTTGAATTTTCTTTTTCTAAAAATGTTATTTTGCTTTTCTTGGGTAAATATGAAAAAAATATTGAAATCATAATTTTCCAAGTTTTTTGTATTCATAACCTATTTTGACACAATTCGACAGTATTCAAAGGATCCAGAATATGGTTTTGTGTTCCTTCTTATGAATTTTTCATATTTTTTATCCATTGAAAGAATGTATTCTAATTCTGGGCTAATCGAAGGATATTTTTGTACATTAATGCTATTTTTCTTTTTCAAAGGGATTTATTTCCTTATCAAAAATCATGAATCAATTATTTTTTTCATATTTTACTCCAGAAAAGCAGAATTAAATTCAAAATATGAAGAATTAATTTTCAGACTCTGTAGATCCATCAGCGAAGGATCATAGAGAGCTGAACTCATGGAAATTATCATTTTTCAATGTACTCTTTGAGGGTACCTATTTCGTTTCACATTCCATTTTCGGAATATCACGATTGACGTAACATAATCCATATATATAAACTCGTCGCGGTGCTCTAGAGATTGGATTCCGGAAATGAGACAACCCGATGGGCTCTCGTCTACGTTTATTCTTTGCCCACCCAACTCCCAATCTCCAACATGTCTATACCTCGTCCTTTTCACCCTTGTTATATAAAGCTCGCGCAGTTCAAAAAAACTAATGGAGATACGCTACTCGATGGCTGACGTTATTGCTTCCATTGTATATCTGTTCTTTATCTAGCTTCTTCAATCTTTTTTCCGATGGGTATAATTTATTCTAACTTACACATTTTTTATATATCCCTTCTCTAGTTTTAAGTCCAGCTCACTGCTCGGATTTCATTAAGCTTGACATTTTTTAAATTCAAAAACAATTCAACCTTATTATTAAAAATTTGCATGAATCGCAGTCCAACAAAGAATGTTTAACTGTTCTTTCTATTTTTAATTAGATATAGAGTGATTTATAAAAATGATCATCTTATTTTCTTAGCACTCAGCATCTTTCCTCTGAATTCTTATTGTAATCCATATTTTGTTGCATTATTGCGTAGGGCTTCATGCTATTTCCGTACTTTTTCTCCACCAACGTGATAGCTTTCCTTCTACCTTAAGTATAGGAGCAGCTACAACAGCAGCCTCGGCTCGAGAAGAACGAAGTACTAACTCTCTGCAGTCTCACTTTTTGCAATGCCATTTTCTTTTTTTCTTTCTTTCTTTCTTTCTCTCTATGTTTCGACTGCAATAGCGCGGTAGCAGCAGTAGCAGCAGCAATGGTGGCGCAGCCCTTGAAATTATGACGTCGATCCGGAATCACGTTGACGTCGAATGGAGCTGCTTCCGGATATATTCCAAAACGACTCTTTCGTTGTGCGCTTGCGAGTATATATGAGAATGTGTATAATATAGAGAGAGAGAGAAAGAGAGAGAGGAATAGCGAGAGAGAAAGAAGTATACGCACGAGGGTAGGTGGCGTCGCTTGGGCTTGCGTTGTAAATCGCCACGGTTATATTCCTATCCGAAAAGCGGATGAGGAACGCTCGAGCGAGCAAAAGCAGCCGGTAGTAGCAGCAAGGGATACGATACGATAATTGACTTTGGAAAATGGAAGTCTGTACTGGAATTGGAACGTGAAAAGACTAGTCAGCTGCACCGCTACTTTTATTACCACTACCAGCGTGCCACTGTGCATCGTCCTCGTCCTTATATACGCGCTTTGCTACTCTATTCTTTTACTCTCTCTCTCTCTCTCTCTCTCTCTCTTTCTCTTCCTCTCTTATATTTTCAGCCTCCTCTCCCTTGCCTTTCTTCTTCTTCTTTTCTCACGTTACAATGTTCACTAATTTATGAGTTAATAGAGGATAATTTTTAATACTTTCTACACCCGATCTAGGTGTGATCGGCTTGAGTACAATCAAACATAAATAGAAATCAAAAGTTAGAGAACAAATTAAAATCGAGCTCTGCATATGTTAAAAATCAATAGTTGTTCACCCTACAAAGTCGGTACTTGAGTTTAACGAAATTCTATTTTCCATAATGACGGTGGACAGTAAAGATTGCGCTTTCGATTGCGGAGCCTGCATTTCAGAATTAAATAGCTTGGCTTAGCTCTAGCAACAAATTGTAAATAATTAAGAAAATAAAGCAAGCCAGTCAGCGCATAAATCAGCTTTTTGGCAGAAGCTGCAGATGACCAGTTATATTATGCCATTAGGTGTGTGCGTGAGTATACACGCGCTTATAAAGCTTTTATAATTATCCAGGAGAAGCAGCGGCAACGAGAGATAACTGTCTGTCAGTTGAGTCATGAAACATAACTACGCGCAGAATTCATTTTCGGGATCGCAAAAATTTATAGCCCCGGATAAACTTGTAAGCATGTATAGCTGTATATAGTTGGCAGCATCAGCAGCAGTAGAAGCAGGAGCAGCAGCGGCGTAAAATGCTAAATTTCAGCTGACCAATAAAGGTCTTAAAACGTGATCCGAAACAATCCGTAATTCAGCATTATCCTCGACGCATCGTGATTTATGGTAGTTCAAACAGGGGAAGGTCACATTATAGTACCGGTCCCGTTGCATTATCAATCAGCTCGCTGACACAATGCACGCTGTTTTCGTTCACGCTTGCGCTCTTTCCATCCAGAGCTATTATAATATCGCGCCAGCACATTGTACACACCACTTTTATGTTTTTTATGACATTGAAATATTGAAATATTATTTCTCATGCACGCTCAATGAGATAGAAACAATACAACATATCGGTGCTTTTAGCATTTAATCCGATGATATTAATAAGCACCGCAGTTTTAAAAAATGATCAAAGTTTTAATAATATAACAAGGAAATTGAAAGTTGTCACGGGTTTTGCGACGAAAATGATGAAAAACGCCAAGAATCACAGTTAAAATTCGAAAGTTTACTCGGCTCTGTCTCTGCTCTCGTATAATTATGAGAGTAGCTTCCCAAGGGGGCTGACAAGCGCACGCACGTATATATATTCGCAAACTGAGCTGACCCGTCGTGAATAAGTCGACGCTCTGCGGCTCGCGCTCACACACACACACACACACACACATACGCATACACTAGATACGTACGTGTGTCGGAGCGCATATCCTCGCGAGTTGATATATAGGTGAGGCGAGTTCCCGCGACGCCTTCGCATGTACGCGCCAACTCGAGAGAAGCATAAGAGGAGGCGGAGGAGTATGATGGATCCGAGCCCGTCGTCTTTTCGTCCCGCAGCGACCATCCGTCAACTCCTTTTGAAACTTGACGTGACACCCGCTCCATCTCTCAGCCTCTCCTATTACGTGTATGTGTGTTTGTAGCTCTATAGCTGGCACGTTTTCCCTCAGCGACGTTGTTATATGCATGTATAGCTACTGTTTGCTCCGGCAGCTCGAGCTCGTGCTACAAAGCTGTCGCGCTGCTGCTCGACTGGTGTGCACATACGCGATTTCTCTTATCTTTATCTTGCGAAATTCAGCGAGCATGATTTGTTGCTGATTTTCAAATGCTCGACTATATTGGGAGCTTTAGCAGATGCTACAGCCGTCCGCGGACCACTATCTACTCAAGCACGAACAAGTACCGCTTCGATCCAATGTTTAATAAAATTTGGCTAATGAGTTTTGGTCTTTATTAAACCATCATCAACCCAACTCAATCGATTTTCTTGCTAAACTGTGGAAAATAGTATCTTTTTTTTACTGTTAGAAGGGTATTGTTAAAAAACCATATCTGCACTATTTGATAATACCAATTTTTTTCCATGAAAGCCTCAAATTAGCTGCAAAGTTGTGTATTTTAAGTCAAATGAGAAAAAAAATGTATTACATTCAAATTTGTTATAATTGACCGTTGTATTTGCAGTAATTCATATTACTAACTTTATTTACCTACTGAATACAAACTCTGGCCTATGATAATATAAATTTGCTCAAATAGCAGCATTGAATTAGGTCAGGACTAATATTTTTTGACAATCAATTAAAATCACTATGCTACAGTCACGCTATATATAGTTCACACTGAGATCAATTTCGAGATACAAATCTTGAATAAATGAACTTGAATACATTGTATGAATCAAGGAGCTCTTTGATTGTCAAGTATGGCATTTATGATTTATTTTTTTAATTGAAACTAGTGATGCTTTTTTAGTGTCAAATCAAATTTAATCGAGATGGTCCAGTTAATTTGAACACGTTTTATGTAAATTATACATTTTTCAGGAATTTGAATACTACTCATTGAACTTTATTATTTATAAAATATTTGAAAAAATCTGTAGCATTTGATAAATTCAATATTTATGACAATGAAACAAAATAACTAAAAGACAAAATTATTGCATGGAAATTTCATTCTCGAAAATTAAAAAATGAAAATACGTAACGTCCTATGAACTTAGCGACTACATAAACGCAACATTACATACCTTACCAAAAACCTCGTCTCTTTTCAATGCCTCAAATCGAGTCGATTGCAGCTGAACCAGGCATTTTGCGTACTTCAAACGGTACCTTTAAAACAGCCTACATGGCGCAAAAAAATCGTTGAGAACTATTTTTTTTTTTTTTAAATTACTCGTAAGAAAGAGCGAATCTGAACTAAATTATAACTGGCCAGGAACTGAGAAAAAAATAATACAGATAAAAAAAATTTAATAACAATACCTCGGAAATAACCCATGACTGCGTCGAGCATTTCTCCGACACCCTTAGATTAACATAGGGAGCAGTGTCGCCTCCTTCATGCACCCAGCTTAAAGCTGTCTTATCCTCTTTTAGAAAAAACATTAGCCAAAAGTGTCAACAGTTTATAAGTGTTCTGATTGGTTGCGAGAGTGGCGCTGCAGAATGTATCAATTTGTTGTTTATTGAGTATTGATTGTAAGTTGATCGTTTTGATTAATTTCTTATAGGAAGCGTGAGCGAGCCATGAAAACAAAGATGAGTTTAGAGCGCGCGGAGCTCTAGTATACTCATAAATCGCAATGTAAGATGCTTTTTTTGGCATACCTACACTACTTTATCTTTTTTATGTCGATCCCGTTCAATTAAATTTGAACATTAAATAATTTAGGTAGTAGGAGTCGAGACCGCTGACACGCACTCACTACGATATCGTACAATAATTCGAAAAGTATTAACGAGAAAGAAAATAAAAAAATGTATTTAAATTAAAATAAACTAAATTTAGAAAAAAGAAACAGAAAAGTCAATAAAAAAATTATAAAACTTGAATTATATTAAAAAAAAATCTCTAAAAAATAAGTAAATCTAAAATTAATCTAAAATATTTTATTCAATTTTTGTTGTAGTAATCAGAATGAATTGGTCTATACCAAATAAACTGTTCCTTATGACGGAGTCGAAATTATTTAATTTTGATCACAACACTGAAAAGCCGAGAAAAAATATTATTGAAAGGACTAATAGAAAAAAGTAATTTTTAAAGATTTAAAGTAACTTACCCCTTTAAGCTTTAAGAATTTGTAAAAAAATGGAATAATAGCCAAGTTGATCATAGTTATTTGACGGATATCATATCCATCGAGCTTCACAGTGTTGCAATCCCCTCGGGTCGGATAAATACTTATTTAACGAGTTTATACGCAGAGTTCGAGTCTAATTCGTACTGCGAACGTAAGTGACATTTTACTCGTAAATCTGTCACCTTTTACGCACCAACAAGCTGCGATCTATTACAATATTCGCTTATTATGTACGAGCTTCTTCTCTATGATGCCTCAAATGCCAGTTCGATAGAGATTCGCAAACAAGGAATAAACCAAAGAAATAATAATAAATGAAGATCAGGCAAGTACGGGTTATACTTTTTATCAGTTGTTGCCTTTCTGATAAGTTAGTTCCCTCAAAAAATAACTATCGATTGAACCTTTTGAAATTTTAACCACATATTATTGACAATGCTTTTCATATGTGGGAGAACTTTCAGGAACCTCAGTGGTACCGTTTCCAAGATATAATCAATCAAAGTAAACTAAATAGACACCCTCAAAAAGTTAATTCAAAAATGATAAATACCAAAATTTTAGTCATTTAGGTTCGACCTTCACGGATCTGCAGAGGCTAAAGTTAGATTTTCATTTGTAAATTATCTTTTTCTAATTTTCGGGGATGAATATGAACAATTTTTTAAACAGAACTTTTTTATGTAAAATTTGTAACATGAGAGCTTTTTATGATGGAAATTGTCTAAATTTTCAGGAAATATACATGAACCTTACCTAAGCACCCTAAACACTTTCAAGCACACAAAATTTAATCAAGTATGATTTGGACTTTCATATTCAAAACATTGATTGTATCAAGTGTTTCGAGCGCTTAGATTACTTTGGGCCACTTTTTTTGAGAGTTAAGATAATTTCCATAAAAAAAATTTTTTTGCTCATTTTTCTTCAAGTCACTCTATTTTGTGCTCAGAATTTTAGAAATATTCACAATATCCATGTATTTCAAACAAATACCAACTTCAGGCCTCTGAAAAAGGATAATAGACAGACCCCGAAATTCTATCTAAACTCTGAGACCTTTCTGACATTTCAAATAAAATGTTCATCGTGTCAGATACACGAAAAATTTTTTGAGTTAGCGAGTTGGCAGAGAATCTGTCATATACGTAGTTTCGGTAGTTCCGTGTAGTGCTGTAGAGCAAAAGAGACGAAGTACTCGTACAGCTCAGAGGGCAGGAGGGAGTGAGAGAGCGGAAAAAAAGAACGAAGCTATAAATTCCATCCTACCGCGTCTCGTTCTGTACTCATCCTGCTCGCGCTGCGCAAACCAGTATATATCGCTGATTTATAAATATGAAACTGTAGCTGAGTATAATATAATATGATGAATATTATATACACCAGCTACATCTAGTTACATCTACAAAAGTCTGCTTTCGTATTTACACTTACGCACACGATAAGCTATTGTCCATTAGGGTGTCCGTTATTCCCCAACTTCTTACGGACAGCTTAGATCATTAGCTTTTTATATCATAAAAAATGAAATGTAGAACGGTACAGAGTCAATAAAAGTGGCATGCCGAATTAAAAGAACGGGATTTTGATAAAAATTCAATTTTTCGATGAAAAAAATTTTCTGAACATTATAATAAGTTAGGAAAGGAAAATGCTGGTTGAATGATAATAATTATCATAGTACTTTTCTATGCACAGCCTAGTAAGCTCAAATGTCGTCTAATAAGCGCGATTACAAATTAATGTGACATGATTTTTTTCCTTCATCACTAAATATTTTCTTAAAAAGTCTGGCTATGTATATTCTTAAATAAATGAATCAACAGCTTTTTATTACTTTTGCAGCACAATAAAGCAAGTTATAGTCATTTAATCTTCAACTTTCGATAACCTCTCATTAAAAACCGTGGTAAAATATCAATTTTTATCAGTGCGTGCGCGAAGCACGGGGTTTCTAACCTTAAAGCGTCAGAAAACCCTAGTTTCTCGCTAGTAGAGTTAAAAAATATCGTTTTTGTGCCACCCCAACCTAAAGTAACATTTTGAAAGTAACATTTTGAAAAATGAGTTTTTCACTCCCTAGGTGCAAAATATACTATTGCAACTAGTCCGCGAGAAAGTTGACTCACCCAGGAGTCTTTGCACCCTCGCTATGCTGAGGTGAAAACAACTCCTGGATAAGTCAACTGTTTCGCCCACTTGTTACAAAATATTCTATTTAGGTTGTGTTTTTCTCGAATTTAGACATTTCTTCATGTTTCCATCACATATTTCTGTACTCTCGGAGTTTTTGTTTCGTGGCGGCTTAGCCGACACTCATGTCTTGTTTGTTTGCACTCGTACTGACTGACTCCAGCCCTCGTGCATACACTGTGCGCAAAAATGCATTTTGGGCACTTGTTGCATAAATAAATATTTCGTTACACTATTTCATAAAAATTTTTTTACACTAGTATGTTTCAAACGCGCTCCGCGCGTGTTAATTTTTATATTCGTGTTTCAAGGTTAGTTTAAGATTCAGAAATAGTAAGTTTCCAACGTGCTTCGCGCGTGTCTATTTTTTTCATTCGTGTTTTGAGGTTACTTAAGTACTAACTGTCTGTTGACAGTTAGCAGCGCAGGCGCTCGTATCGAGTCGGCTTGCATCGGGCGTCGTCGTCAGTGTCAGCCAATCAGAGGTCGTTTTACGCGGCTTCACTTTTCGACCGTTCTCTTTTTATAAGTATTATTATTTATTATATTTATTGATTATAATAATAATATTAAATATCCTCTCTTAAAATATATATAATATACAATACAATAATAGTAAAGTCATCAGATTTGAATTGAGACATTAGTTCGCGGCATGTAGTTCGCGGCATGTAGGGGTCGCTCTACTTTTAGTCTTAAAGTCAAAGTAGTCGACCAATCAGAGGCCGAATAGATTGGCTTCACTTTTAGGGTCATCACTTTTTTAAGAAAGGATAAAGTCGTAAAAATCATTTCGATTATTTTTCTCAGAGTCACGCTAGAAAAAAGATAAAAATTCTTCTTTAACTTGAGTATCGATCTGTGGCTCAATTGAGGAAATATTTAAACAATTAAATATCTCGTAATAAAGATATTTTTGACCGTTTTAATTTGCTTGCGTTACAAAAGACACTTCATTCGCCTGATACTTTGAAAGGAAAAATGCAGAGAGCTTATTGTACTGGATTTTTCTTTTTCCTCGCTCCTCTTTTTCGTTCTTTGACTTCTCTCTGACGATTATGTGTCTTTAAATGATATCTGACTCTGTTGCTGTACACCCAAAGCCAGTAATAGAAAATTGATTTACGCAGCATGAGCTTTCATTTGGTAGGGCTACAATGAGCGAGAAGTACGAGCATGAAACGAAAAAACCGATGAAAATATAAAAATTAGACTAAACTCGTTCGTTGAGGGAAAAAGTGTATAAATATATTTACGCGAAACATTGCACAATCCAGCGAAAGCCAAAGTTGTTGCGGCACTACTTACTACACTCTACTTTTACACGTAGAAACAGAGAAAGAATCAGAAATGAGGACTGTATATATCGCGAGCAACAGAGGCATTCAATGCAGTCAGTAGGAAAAGTCGATTATGCTAGAGAAAAAGAAAAAAATTCTTGAATAATGGATTGCTCTGTTTCTCTTTACTTTTGTGTCATACACTGCGCGTATTATTCTTTTGCAGTAGAAATAGCTCGTTCTTATATGTATGCGTATATATTCGAATTTATTGAAAGGTTTGCATCTTTCTTTCCCCTACTTCCACTCTTTATATTATATTGACTTGATTTTATCGAGTGAGTTATTACTGTCCGCCGTTATGCTGCCTTTTCTTTATGAATATTTCTGCTAACGTGGAATATTAAAGTATGATTTATAAGAAAGGTGGACATTATGAAATTTATACATTACATTTTATCCAGCTTCCAGTCAAAAGTCATCAATTTAGGCATCCTTAATGTTGTTATTGTCACGCTCGGCTATTATTTCAGTGGAACATTTCACAATTGATTCAATGATAACTGCATGATTTGGACGTAGTAAGAAATATAACATGCGAGTAAAATTTAGATTCCTTCTGACGCTTTTATAATTATGAAGCGATAATCTAATTACTCATTGTTACTTTTGATTGGGAATTTTTTCAAATCTATATCGATATCTTGGAGTAGTAGAGTAAAATGGAAATAAATACATGTGCCGTCAGAGGTGGAGCAGCACAGATGCAGACGACCATTGCGCCCGAGTGGAGGTTTGATCGGTGCTGCGCTCGTGAGCCGGCGTCGTGGTCCTCATCGCCGTCGTCGCAAGGAAACAAAAAGCAGCAGCGCGCGTGCTGCAACGAGAAGGTATATAATGTCAGACGCAGCTAGAGAGTGAGAGAGGGGGAGAAACGGCACGCATAAGAGTATAATCAGGATTTGTAGCTTAGCAAAAGTAGCAGTGTATATACGCGCGGCAACAGCAGCAGTAATAGTGCTAGTAGTCCAAAAGAGGGGTTGCTTGCTTTTCTCGTCGGTCTGCACTCGAGTAAGGTCTTGGCTGCTATTTCTACTGCTACTGTTACTGCTACTGCTACTCGCGAAGCGTTATTAAGGCGCGACAAGAACTCGCAGGCGGTGAGCACATGATGAGCGAGACCGCGTCGCGCCAGAAGATACCGGCGTGATTTATGCGACAGGGACATCCACAGCTACTACCTTCTACTCCCTCTCTCTCTCTCTCTCTCTCTCTCTCTCTCTCTCTCTCTCTCTCTCTCTCTCTCTCTCTTTGCTCGTACTCGACGACAGTATGAAAGAGAGAGAGGGAGAGAGAGGGAATAGAGGGAGAAAGAGACACTGGTCTCTCTATCTGACTAGTCCTCCTGCAACCCTTATGTAAATACGCACGTACCAAGTGCATGATGCATCCTTCTCTCGAAGCTTAATGCCTCTCCAGTATCATCTCGCTCTTTCCCTTCCTTCTCGTCTCTCTTTCTCCTTGACTTTTGTCGCACCCACCTATCTCGATAACTTCAACAACTTGGACCCTGTGCTGTAACGCTGATGACGTGCTCATTCCCAACTACAACCAACTGTATTTGCATGCAGACGCGAGGATAAATAATGTGCTCGGATAATTAACATTATTACTGTTTTATGGTCACGTCGCGAGAAAGCTGTGCAGACTTGAGCCGAGCTGTTTTTGTTTTTTCATTATCACTGACGGCCCTCTACTGTAATTATCAACAGACCGCCGCTACCGAGCATTAACGCCTTGAACGTGAATACTACTTCGCTTTTGCGCTGGTCAGACTGTACCTCGTACTCTTTATAGTGTAATTATGATGAAACTACTTGCAGGCTCATTAACGTTTGATCTTGCTTCAAAGTACGCATGAGCATGTATCAATTTTTCCAGCTGCGTGTGCGTCTTTGCTTTCGATAATTAATTTTCCAATTTTTTAGTCAGAAAGTAATCAAGTCTTATTTCATCGTAAAGGGAGGTAACAATTATTTCAAGTATGATATATAGGCTAAACTATAGTTGTCGTGATATGCCAATAATAGAAATTAAAAATTTGAATTTATTTTTACAGAGTACATCGAATAATGAAAATTCTTAAAATTGGATTTTTACTTTTATCACTCCATTCTACTTCTCTGGAGTTAGTATGGGAAAATTGTAGAATCATTATTTTTCATAATATTCAAAATAGAATAAAACTTCAAAAATAAACTTTCTCGCCTACAACAGGGTTCGACTGCACATGGGAATCCTGGAGAAGAAGCTGTCGGACTAGCTTGTTAACCTGGAAGCCACAGCTCCCGAATAAGGAGTTGAGCCTTTCGTGGAGGTGGTTAACTATTGGTACAAAACCACCGTCGACGAGTGAATTACTAAGCCCCTCAGTGTGGTGGGCATTAGTCAGAGGCTTGAAGTACAGAGTGAGAAAAAAAATCTAAAAAAATTCATACTAAGGTTTTTACCAATGTTGAATCCAAATCCGAGGTCAGATGCCGATAAAGTCAGCCGTACTATGAATAAGAGCAGAAGTTGTGCCTGGATCAGAGCAGCAGTGTGCTTAAATGTAGGGTAGTAGTAGCTGTTCCAAAATGGGGGTAGCTGCCGTGCCTAAATAGGGGCAACTGCTGTACCTAAATAGTAAATTGGGGTAGCTGAGGTGCCAAAATGAGGGTAGGTGCTGTGAAAAAATTGAGGCAGCGTCTTCGCCTAGACGGAGCTACTGTTCCTATCTAGGCCCAGCTGCTTATTTTTTTGGCACAAAAACCTTGATATCGATTTTTTCAAAATTGTTTACCACTTTTTTTCAATCTGACTTTTAAATTGAACCAACCCTTAAAAACAAATGCCGATTCAAATTCAGCGATCCTGAATGTATATTTGGTCCGGCCTCTGTAACTGAACTTTTTAATTTTTTTTTATGTCTGTGTTATTAATATTAATGATCCTAACTGATGTTTATATTCCTACATGTAGCAAAATATATCTTTATCTCCAAATATTCGTATACCAAAGGGTTGTTAATGTAGTTTCAGTTACTACGGCTTATTTATTATTGCCTTTGAATTTCCTTCCGTCTCCCCATTTAAAAAATTATGTTTCTAGCTAAAGCACAACAGAGGCCTCGGAGCGAAGCGCAGAACCTTTGGAGTTTTGTGGTCAATGTTTTTTTTTAGTTTCATTGCAAGCAACAACGGTAATAGTCGAGCTAGTGGTAGTGTGTTGTCACCAATAAGTCAAACTTATCCCTGGCAGAGAAAAATTCCAGGGCTTCGTGGCTGAGAGAAAAATCGGGTGGTAGCTTTCTTGGTGATTTGTGGTGAGTAACGTTTCGCTCAGCTATCGTGTTCCCGCAAGCCCACACAAACGTGCCAATGAGCTGGACAGTCGTAAATATATTTCCCCACCTACATGTACATACAGCCATCTCAAAGCATCTAGTGCAGTACTTTCCAGAGCCACGACATACAGACATGAGTTGTGCGATAAGAACAGCCAGGGGGCAAAGAATCGACGTTTTATACATAGGATGTATCACGTAAATTGTGTTACAAAAAAAAAATTAACACTTTGAATGTACTATTATTGAGAATATTAAATATGAAAATCCTAGAAATGTGTGCCCTTTCTTTGGATTATTCACGGATTGACAAAGGCTCAAGGTTACAATTTTATTATCTATAAGTTATTCATTTATCAATCAATGGGATTTTAGTGACATTGATGTCTCAAATTTTAGTATTTTAATTTTTCAACATGCTGTATAAGAGTGCATTCTTTAGTTTTTTTTTTGTTTATATCACTATTTTCACGATTCCAATATCCGATTAAAATTAAATTTTGCAATTCATTTATCACTCCTTATTAATATATGACGCTTTATTACGATAATTATAACAGAATTTATCAGTGTAAATGTACAAAAAAATTATTGTGTTCTTATATAAATATAGACTATAAAAAAGAAGGAAATAGACAAGATTGAAAGATAACATTTCTTTACGATTTCAAATATTTTTTGCCATCGTGCAATACTGTTTGGTACAGTTAGCAATTTCATAGTTTTGAAAAATTAAAATGTTCGTTTTTTTCCTTTTCAATGTATCATTATATCGGGAAGTTCTTATTATCGCTACTGCGGCAAATCACGCGATTACATCAGATGACTTGTACTCTTTGAAATGTTATTAAAGATTTAACCTTGACATTAACAACAATACTCTACTTATGATGATCAGCTATATGAGCATTTTTGTAAATTTTAAATACCTTTCTCACGAATTAGAAATTTTTAATATGTTTTTACGTGATTTCGGTAAAAATTACTAGATTGAAATAAAAGTTCATTTTTAAAAGTTTTTCATGTTATAATTGAAAGAACATAAAAAACTCTTAATATTTTATAATTATTATATTTAAAATTATATTTTCTGTGTAAAAATTAAAACAGTAGTAGATTGAAACTTCTGTAATCAGTAATAAATATAACTTTTTCACTGGCATACGTGATCGCTGAGTTGTAATGTGTAATTAAAGCGTAAGATTTTGATTTGATGAAGATTAGACTTTAAACAATCTCAAATATGCTCAGACATTGCTCGTATTGCAGAACAAACGTACATTTCACGCGGCTCGTGTGCGAAGTTTAACATTTTAAGTTGTCAGTTTGTATCGGATAATAGAAAGTGATAATCTATAGTGTACGTTAAATATTGAACATAATGAATTACATTAAAGTTTTTTTGATTTTAAATTGTATAACTGGATTGATAGTGTGCGATGCGTACCGAGTTCTTGGAGTTTTTCCATTCGCTGGAAAGAGTCACAATATAATATTCGAATCTCTCATGAAAGGTCTGGCAAAACGTGGACATCAAGTGGACGTTGTGACACATTTTCCATTGATGGAACCTTTAAAAAATTATAATAACATAATTAACTTGAACGGAACTATGGAGAATCTTGTGAATAATTATACAGTTGAATTTATTAATCAAATTTCTGGTGAAATTGTTGATCTAATAGCACTTTCTTATGGAAACAGAATTTGTGATTTCATGGGTTTACCAGAGATGCAAAAATTAATAAAAGGTCCACGAAAAAATTCCTCATATGATGTTGTAATAACAGAGGTATTATAATGCTTTTACAATTTGATATAAATTTGATTATTGAAAACGAACAATTCTAAAAATTACTTATTTATTGAATAGTTATTTGGAGCAAACTGTTACATAGGATTAGGTCGTGCCTTTAAAGTGCCTGTAGTAGCATTGTCTTCTGCCATAGAATACCCATGGGTTGCACATTTAATAGGCAACGATGATAATCTTGCTTACGTACCAAATGCATATCATATTGGAGTTGGAAAAATGAATTGGTGGGAACGTTTAAATAACGTCTACAGTCATTACAAAGCATTGCATAGATTTCACTCGTTAACCGAAGAAAGTCAAACAGAGTCCATGAGAAAATATATAAGCCCTCAAATGCCAAGTATTCGAGAAGTAGAGCGAGAAATTTCGTTAGTTTTGGTAAACAGTCATCCAATTTTGTTTGGCGTCAAACCACTTATTCCTGGCTTAGTCCAAATTGCTGGTTTGCACGTCGAAGAAAGTGACGAGGCTTTACCTCAGGTAAATAATTAATTAGAAAAATATAACGTTTAATTACACTTTTGACTTGATACAAATAGATAGATTATGATTAATTTATGTCTTATTCTTTAAAGGAACTAGAAAAATGGTTAAATGAAAGTACAGATGGGGTCGTTTATTTTACGCTAGGGTCAATGGTTTTAATAGAAACTTTACCAACTGATACTTTAAAACAAATCTACAAATCATTCGAAAAATTAGCACCCATGCGAGTTTTAGTAAAAATTGTAAATGATTCGAAATTACCTCCAGGATTACCAAAAAATGTTAAAGTCTTACCTTGGATACCTCAAAAACCACTCTTAGGTAAATTTCAAAGAATTAAAAAATATTTTATAGTACCAGAGCTTAAAAGTAACGGAGAAGTTGCAATTTTTAAGTTTGAGTGATATAAAGTATTATTTTTCATGGCTATTATATTACTTAAGCAACTATTTATGATTAAACATGATTGATATTTGTTTAGCACATAAAAATATGAGAGTTTTTATAACCCATGGTGGTCTTGGTGGTCTCATTGAGGCCCTTTATTACGGTGTACCAATGATTGGAATACCATTGTTCAGTGATCAATTTCGTAATGTTGAAGCATTTGTGGCGAAGGGGATGATGATTCCAATAAAATTAACTGAAATCAACGAAAAAAATTTGGACAACGCGTTGAATTGTTTGATCAATGATATTACATACAAGTGAGTTTAAATACGTAATCTACAACTGAATTTAGTTCTTTATTTACATTATTTTTAATAGGAATCAAGCCATCTATTATTCGAAACTATTTAAGGATCGACCAGTAAGTTCAATGAATAATGCGATATTCTGGATAGAATATGTCATCAGAAATGGAAACGTATTAAGATCACCAGCTCTTGATTTCTATTGGTGGCAATTGGCATTACTCGATATTTATGGCCCTATGTTCGTACTTTCTTGCATTGCTATTTTTGGCAATTTTTTGATTATATATAATTTATTTTTCAAAAACTCTAACTTGGATCCAGCAAAAATGGACAATAAGATGAAAAAAGTTACTCAGTAATTAAAACTAAAAAAAATTAAGTAGAGTCATTTATGTCTAAAGTTAGATGTTAAATTTTAAGTTGTACATATTCAAGAAATAAATTGATTATTTATATACATACTTATATAGGTAGCGATTTTTTATCCAGTGAAATTCATCATTCTCAAAATTAACATGATTTTTCAAAACAATGAGCACATAAAATTTAAATCTAAAAGTAACTAAATCTGGGAAATTAATATCAATATAAAAATTAATATCAATATCTAAAAACACTTATTTTCACGCTCTTTGCATATCTTTTACACAGAAAATCGTTTCCGTATGAAATTTGATCGTGATATAATACGTTTCATCATTTACATCACTCTATCATTACTTTTGTTTTACATTTTTCAATTGTTACAATTTACGTTACGCTGATCAGTTATTATCTGTTTATAAAACGTCAGCCAAATGCTTCCTAGCACATTCATGACTTTTTTTGTCACATACAGTTTTTATCTTTGGTGAACCTCACATCGTTTGAACTCAAAGTGGAACGTGAAAAATTAGATATGTAAAAGTATAAAAGAGTGTTATAATCTTAAAAATTATTCAACTTAATCAAAAGTTTATTTAACTAATTAGTTTAAGATATTCTAATAATTGTTGTGTAGTATTTTGATTTGAATATATCATGATTCGAGTTTTTTCGATTATCCTGTTAACTGCTCAATTTTTTCAAGAAAATCACGGTTATAGAATACTAGGAATTTTCCCTTTAAATAGTCGTAGTCATGAAATGATGTTCGAGTCAATAATGAAAGGTTTATCGAAACGAGGCCATCACATCGACGTTATTAATCATTTTCCTCTGCAACACCCACCTAAGAATTATCACAATATTATTGATCTACGAGGGACAATGGAAAATCTTGTAAATAATTTCACAGTAGATTTTGTCCTTGGCATAGCCGGTGATAACGTTGTGTATCCAGTAGCAACTTTGTATGGTAATCGTCTGTGTGAACTCATGGGACTAAAAGAATTTCAAGATATAATACATAATCCACCAAATAATCCACCTTATGATGCCCTTATTACTGAAGTAAGCGACAAATTGCCTTCATTTAGAATGTAAGTCTACGAAAATTTTAATTACTTATTTTTCACAAACAAACACAAGGCCTTTGGAGCGAATTGTTTCATGGGTATAGGTCATCATCTCAATATCCCTATCATCGCTGCATCCTCTGCCGTAGAGTATCCATGGGTGGGTCATATAACAGGTAATGCTGACAACCCTGCTATTGTTCCAAATGGACTATATTCAGCTTTTGGAGAATTAAACTTTTGGCAAAGATTAGAAAATACTGTAGAATATTTTAAGGCAACATCAACGTTTCATAAATTAACTGAGGAATATCAAACTGCAGTTATGAGAAAGTATATAAGCCCAGATCTACCTAATATAAGAGAAATTGAAAAAAGCGTATCTTTGACATTAGTAAATAGTCACCCGATTCTCTTCGGTGTAAAACCAGTATTACCAACATTAGTTCAAGTTGGTGGCATTCACGTAGAAGAGAGCGATTCAAAAGTTCCGGAGGTAAAATAAAATGATCGACTCCTGTAGTTAATAGCTAATTGATGAAACGATATATTATAGTTAATTTATTTGTTTATAAATATTAGGATTTGAAGAAATGGTTAGATGAAAGTCAAGATGGTATAATTTATTTTACGTTTGGATCAATGGTATTGATAGAAACACTGCCTACCGATACAATCAAAACTTTATATGCTTCATTTTCAAAAATAAAACCTATTCGTGTATTGATGAAAGTTGCAAATACAAGTACATTACCTTCAGGACTACCATCTAATGTACTCACGATGCCATGGATTCCTCAGTCAGCTGTTTTAGGTATTTTTTGAGATTAAGATAAAAAAGTTATACTACCAAATTTAGGATTTAATTTAATTCTGAATAGGTCACAAAAATATTAGAGCTTTCATGACTCACGGTGGTTTGATGGGCACAACCGAAGCATTATATCACGGTGTTCCATTGATTGGTATTCCTTTATTCGCAGATCAACCTCGTAACATAGCTTCTTTTATGGCAAAAGGTATGTCGGTAAAATTGAGCTTAAGTAACATGACTGAATCAAGCGTTGACGAAGCTATACGGTCAGTACTGTTTGATCCAAAATACAGGTAAGAATTCTTTATTCTTAATATCTATAGAACGTTTCTCACTAGTGAAAGCAAATTTTTATGTTCTAATTTATTAGAAAGAACGCAAAATATTATTCAAAGTTATTCAGAGATCGGCCCATTAGTGCTATGGATAATGCAATATACTGGATTGAATACACCATACGTAACGGACCGACTGTACTTCGACCCCCATCTTTAAACTTGACCTGGTGGCAACTAGGCTTAATAGATGTTTATGGTTTTCTTACTGCCATTTTTCTACTATCTGCGCTCTTGATTATTTTTGTTGTCGTGCTAGCTGTGAAGAATTTCAGTCGTCTACTCTACTCTAAGGGCAATAAAATCGGTTTTAAATTAGAAGAAAAAAAAAGTAAATAATTTTTCTGATACAGATCTAGTTAAATAAAGGATAGGATAATTATTCAAATAATGAATAATTTGATGTACAACTTTGAATTTGTTGAAACATAATTTATAATTTATTTGAAAAATATAAGTATCTTATAACCAAAAATATTACAAAAGAAAACAATTCATTGTTTCCAGAGTTGCAAAAAATTAATTAAAAATGTAAGTATAATTATCGATTTCATTCAATGATTAATTGAATTAAAATTTAATTAAGAACTAAGAATAAATTCTTAATTTAATCAGCATTTAATCGAATATAAAATAATTAAATTCTTTAGAAAGTTTTTATTTTCGTCAGGGTGTTTTGGATTCCCCACGATGATTGGTCATCCTGGACTGCAATCACTAGATTGAACACAAAAGTGTGGGTCTGACTTCTTCGCGAGTTTCGGTTTTTTGGGGATAATTGAGCTCCTTTGGCAATATATCGACCACTCAGATATTTCTTTACGATGTGACTACGTTACTTCTAATTTTAAAATTTTTAAATTCCGTCAATTCGATGTATGGTTGGTCGATATGTAGTCCAGGGTGTCAATATCCCGAAAAAGTTGAATCTGTAGCCTTTTTTTCGACTTGGTGGACGATAAGTGGTTCAGGGTACCGAAACTGCAGTGAAATCGCCACACTCTGTCAAAAACAAACAACTTTCTCATTAGGAATTAAATGAGTTTAATCAAACATTAATTTTTAATTATCAATTAAATTTGAAAGTTATTACAAATTGTGCAACTACATTATTTCGTAGGTTTCGTAGGTTACTTATTAATGCAGTTTGATTGGTGTATACAAACAATCACACCTAATTAAATTTATGTTTATGAGTATCGACATGCTTTGTAATCCTCGATTCAGCAGAGTAAATTTTTTATTACAAAATTATTATCAAGAAATTTATTATTACAGTAAAACCTTTCTTAAGGGACACTACTCAATAGCGGACAATTTTACGATTCCGACAGAAGTGCATTGTATTTTATGGGATTACCTCTTTAAGGGGAGTCATACACCAATTCACTCTTCTTTGTCATTTTTGTGATATAAACCAAAGTTTAATGTCAATCTACATTTTCAACATGAAATTGACATCTTTGAGCCGTACAAAATGTGAAACAAGTTGTAGAATAGGCATTTGCATCTAAAAGTAGCTCATTTTTGCTATTTTAGCCTTTCGGCACTGTGCGCAAGGTTCAGATCAGAGTTATTCAGGTGAGGATCCCTGATCGGAATCAAAGTCTTCAGAAAAGTATCCTTTATGGGCTGAGTTTTGTGGAATTTTGATTTGAGTCATACAAAAGTTTGTATGCCAACAGATGTGAAAAAAGCAAGAAATAAAAAAAATTTATCAATGTTTTTGAGCCCATATTGAATAATAGAACGTATATGAAGGTCTAAATCAAAATTCCACATAACTCAGCCCATAAAGGATACTTTTCTGAAGATTTTGATACCTATTAGAAACTCCCACCTGCATAACTCTGATCTGAACCTTGCGCACAGTGGCGAAAGGCTAAAATAGCAAAAATTAGCTATTTTTAGATGCAAAAGCCTATTCTGCAACTTTTTTCACATTTTTTAGGACTCAAAGATGTCAATTTTATGTTGAAAATGTAGATTGACATTAAACTGTGGTTAATATCACAATAATGACAAAGAGGAGTGAATTGGTATATGACTTCCCTTAAAGCGGAATCTCTTTGATAGCAAAGGTTAATAGACAATTTTTTCGTAAAAATTGTTATGTTTTTCAATTTATAAGTTATAAGTAAAAACACGGGTGCGTCCTTTCCAATAAATGTTTAATTATGTGTAAAATATTACATTTTCATTTTAGATACACTCCTTAAGGGGACCTCCCTCCTACAAATTAAAAAGAAAAAATGTTTTTTCAAAGATTCATTTGTAATAGAATAAAAAGACATATCTTAATGAAACTTTTTATACATACTTTATTGATCTTATATTATATAAAAAAATTTTCTATAATTTTTTGCCACCCAGTGTCGTCTGCTACAATTGCTTTAAAAGAACACGAAAAAAACCGCGACGGGAACGATGAAGGGGGGAAAGGTACCTAAAATCTCAAAAAAAAATTTTTTTGCTTATTGACTTTATCAATAGGATTTTTTCTTAGCTTTTCCAGTGCCGTAATCAGAATTTTTAAATTTTGATTTTTATCGAGAAGTACAGCCTATTTAGTACCGATACTTTTATGATTATTACAGCAAAAATGAATAAAACGACTCAAAAAAAACATTGCCGTTTTTTCATGAATCTCCGGACTTTCATAAGTTGGTAGCGCCATCTATTGGTACTCGTTTTATTCTTTGGTTAGAGTACATCCAGCAGAAATTTGTTTGTTTACATGGCTATAGATGTACAGTAACGCCACCACTCGCAGCACGTGGCTTCCGACGTATCTTCTGTCTCTCTCAGCTTCGTGCGCGAGCCCGGATCTAATGTCAACAACAGTCTGCTGACTGCTTCTTGATTTTCCAATGGCTAAAAATTACATTTTTTTTGAAAGTGAAAAAAGTATATGTAGAGTGAAATTATATCTTTGCAACTCAACCTAGTGTTTCATAATGAAGCTATGAAGAAGTTTCTATAGCTTTTTATGAAAATGTGACATTTTTAGCAGTTCAAATTCAAGAAATACAGCAGTATATATGTAAATTGACATTTATGCACCAGTGTGTGTAGTGTCACTGTACTTTATGTATGTGTATATGACTGTATCATATATAATTGTATGTTGTGTCTGTATAAACAATAATACTGCATGCTGTATGCATATAAAAAAGATTAGTGATACATTTTGAGTGATTTTGTTTTTAATTGTAGATGCAGTGACAAATGTGTTATGAATATGAGTGAATAGGTGGAGTTTTAATGTGAGATTCTACATACTCATGTAAAAAGTTGATTTGAACATGATCAACTTAGTCACCAGTCACTGTGTGGCTGTGTGGAATAATTAAAAATTGTCCTTGTGGGTCTAATACGTTGAAAAAGTATACTTAATTGCTGTTTTCCATCGCCCAAAAAGTTTGAAACAGCCTCAGTGATTTAAGACTATTAGTTATTACATATATTGAGGTATTCTTGTTTTTTTCAACTCTTGGGCAGTAATATTTCATCTAAAAATTGCTTGCATGTCGTAACTTTTAATGTGAACCGTTTGAGCAATTGAGCTGAAACTTTCAGGAGTTGTTCTACACAAAAATAGCTACAAACGCAAGCAATTTCATAGGTATTGGACAAAATTTGCACTTTTTTCAGGCTATATCCCTAGCATAATTGTATTTTAATATATGATATTAATGAATAAATGTGTATATGTAGCTGGCAAATTGGATATAACTAATTAAAAAATCTGAAAGAGCTTGCATTTGTAACCACACATCTAATGAACAAAATGAGACCCCAATGACCATGATTGAATCATCGGTTTTAGCTGGATCTTACGACACAGGGGTACCTCTCAGGACTGTGGACTTGCTTCATCAGGGAGAATTCTATAGTGACTGGGACCTCAATTTTCATATTCCAGAGTGAAAAACGTTGGAAAAAGAGTGAAGAAAACAGAGTTTTCTCTGTATAGTTCAAAAAAAAATTTTTTCTTCAATTTTAATAAAGTTTTTATAAATGTAGGTTTAAGATACCTTTCCCCCTTAAGAAAAACCTTTAATTTTAACCCTGAAATTCACAATAATCTGCCCATGTTACTGCTCAGAATGAACTAGAATGGACATAATCGGGATAATATTTTTGGAGATTTTCGAAAAAACGCCGCCATTTCTTTATTTTTTAACCAATGATTTTCATTCTAGTTCATTCTGAGCAGTAACATGGGCAGATTATTGTGTTAAGATTTCCGGGTGATACAATTAATGGTTTTTTCTTAATCGTTCCCGCCGTGGTTTTTTCGTGTTTTTTTTTAAATAATTTCAGCAGACGACACTGGGTGGCCAAAAATTATAAAAAAATTTTTTTATGTAGTATAAGGTCAATAAAGTACGTATAAAAAATTTCATTAAGATACGCCGTTTTATTCTATTACAAATAAATCTTTGAAAAAACATTTTTTTTCAATTTGAAGGAAGGAGGTCCTCTTAATAGCAGCCACTTCTCAATAGCAGACAAATTCTTTGGTCAGGTCAGTGTCCGGCGAGGTTTTACTATAATATTTTTGGCTACACTGATAGAAATATCGTTTCATTTCCAGAAGCGGGTCCGTTTCTAGGTACGAAACGGATTGAATTCCGTACCTGCAACAGTCCTGGGAGCAATTTGGGGTTATGTTAAGTGTCAACTGTAAATGAAAACACAAAAGAAACAAAAAAAACTCATAGGCGCGCGAGCTGGCTGGCCTCTATATGAATCACTTACACACACAAGCTGCCTAAAATAAGCCTACAAACACATTATACTGCGTTACAGTGCCCAGCCCGCGCGCCTATGAGTTTTTTGTGTTTCTTTTGTGTTTTCATTTACAGTTGACACTCAACATAACCCCAAAGTGCTCCCAAGACTGTTCCAGGTGCCAACTTCAATCCGTTTCGTACCGCGATAATATCAATGTGTTCATTTTTTAATCATTTTTTAAATAAATTATATGTCATTGTCTACATATGTAAGAAGTAAAAAATGGGTTAAAATTATATTCATTTGTTTGTCAAATTTCAATCAGTCTATATTTGAGTTGTCCATATGAGCATCAGCAAATAAAGATAAAATTGGAGAATCTTAAGATATACCAAGGTCATTTGGCAAAAATTGAAAGTAAAATACATAATGTAAAATGAAAATTTGATAAAATTTCTTATCGCATCCCAAAAAATGTACTAGGTAGGTAGAATATTTAATTTTAACTTCAATCAACTGATTACAATTAGTACGATGGTAAACGAAAAAATAACGTCCAACGATATCAAGACACATTTCTGAGGTGATTGTTTATTATTGATGTAGTATTTAATGCAACAATGTTGAATAATAGTCATTTTCATCTCATACGTGCACGGAAAGTCTGATTTAATTGTTATATCAGTTGAAAACAATTAATAACATAAGAAAAAGACGGTGAGCCGTAAGTTGTTCAATCTTTACGTTTGAATTGACGATCAAATTCATGATCTGCAATCCACAAGGATATATATATATAATCCCCACCCACTTTTGACTGAAGAGTGAGAGAAAAAGGGTGAGAGAGAACAAGCGAAACGAAAGTACGCAAGCTTGAGCTCCACCCCTCTCTTAAATCACTCATTCTTTAATAATAGACAGATCCCATTATAATACCCAAGATTTATATCCCATGGCCCCCATTTATTTTTAACGATAAATTTGGACTCTTTCTCTCTTAGTTTCACTTGCGCTCTTTATCTTTTTGCACATGGCACACACGCATTCGTACTTTGCATTAGTGATAAAATTATGAAAAGTAGTTACAACTTTAGAATCCATTTTTTCGTTTCTTCAGTATAAGTGTTAAAATTTAATCGCGATAAAAACTCGATAACGACTCAAAAATATTTGAAATGCATGACATATGCAAGATCTGGATTGGTTGAAAGTGTGTCCAGTCTTTAGTGCGTTGAAAATAGAATGCAAGCCAGAAAATGATAAAAAGAACCTGACCTCAGTAAAATAAAATAAGATAATAATTATATAAAGATGCATAATGTCTACCGGGCCTATAAATATTGTTACAAGACGTCAAGTATAGTTTCTGAATTCCCAGGATGTGTCGCTCTTCGTAAGAGAAGCATAGAGCGCGTTGAGCTAGTGAATCGCAAGCCAGTGGTTGAATCAGCAAACCAAGGGCGATCACCCCTATTCATTGCCGAATTAAAGCACGTCGCTATTAATTTACATATAACACTTTGTAAGTTTAACTCGTTTCAACTACTTTTGTGCATTGTATTGTTACTATTAAAGGTATGCATACATGTAACGCGCATTAAGAAAGAAGTGTAAATGCGATGGGTAATTTTTTATAAGTTTAATTTTCACCCAATACCTCATGCTATGATTAAATTCTATCGGTTACACGCTCTGTGGCATAAGGGCACATGCACGCAAATGATACAAACACAGGTGATAGTCATGAACAAGTAACGAAAGGCAACTTATTACAACGCAATTCTTTTCTAATGCAATTAACTTATAGACGCGCTTAGCGCATCAATTTTTCCATATGTTGCTTTGAAAAATTAGCTATTTTGACCGTAGATACCACTTTATCCCATTTCGTTTCGAGTCAAAAGTAGCTCGACACACTCAGAGGCCGTTTAGAGAAGCTTAAATTTTCGGTTTATCACTTTCATTTTTATCTACTAATATCTCCTTTCAACTCGTAGGAAAGAATAATAATTGCTGACTTGTAAAGAGCTGATTGAATTGAATAAATTGCTCAAGAAACTATGGTTGAAAACGCCGAAGTAAGTATTCGCAACGCGACGGTTGGGTGTCAGGGGAGGGGAGGGGGATAAATCTGGACTAATGGGCAATTACAGCAGGGAATTTTTCATGACACACGCGTACACACAGACAATAAAGCGACATATTATGTAGAGCGTGTCATGGTATCGAATGCTTTATTGGTCCGTCAATCGGCAGTTAGAGGATTTGCTGTATCGCGTACAGTCAGACGCATAGAGACACAATCTCTGTTAGGTTGTGTATGTTATACGTACGTAGGTAGGCACGTATGTATGGTGGAAAATACGCGCATTGCAACGTTGTGCGCAGCATGACGAGCTGCAGTGCACGAGGGTTCAATGCCTATCCGACTGCCTGACTGCCTGCCTATATAACTTTGAGTTGGCTGCCTTCGGGGGACATGATCTTTTGATTTATGCGACACGACACGCAGATTTTTCTTGCATAAGATTGTACCATTTACGACTCACGCTATGTTAGAGCAGCTCTTTTGATGAATTTCCGAGTGATTTTCCGCTACATATGCCACAGTCTCTATTTTATACCGAAATCTAGCGTTGATTGTGTTCCCTTGAACGTAGAACTGCTGCATTGTATAACCTTGTGCTGGCCGCATTGTCCTTGTGCCATGAGGTTAGTTTGATTTTTTTTGTCCATCTCATTCGTATCAAAATATAATATAAATCTATACGTTGAAATAGTAATTTCGTTGAGATAATCGTTAAGTTTAGAAGTGGATGTTTTAACACGAACTTGATACAAGCTAAAGTTTAATAAGGTAAAAATGACCCGAAGGGTGACCAAAATTCTAGATGATGGAGGGCTTTCCTTTAAGAAAGCATGTAGATCCAAGTTACTTCTTATCTATGGCGCGTATCCGTGTCATTTCCTCGTTTCTGGAAAATTCAAAAGTGCGCGGAATGTTAGGGTGAGTGCGAGGGGAGACGAGTCAAGGAAGAGAGGAATACATTGAGTAAGAGGAAGGGAAAGGGCGAGCTGAGACGTGTTGCTACTCTGCGAAGCTCGTTGCGAGCGCGATCCATGCCATAAATTAGCAATTATTTAATTTTCGTTTGGGCCCCGGGTCCTTAGACGGCTCTAAATCAGTCTCCGAGCGAGCAAAAAGCGCAGATAACTATGACGCATGGCCGCGGGAAAGCGAGGCGCTCTCGTTCTCTGTACCTCCCTCCAACACCTAGCTCCTCGACCCCCCGTTTCATATATACGTGTTTGCGTTCGTTGCTTGTCTCTAGCTGTCTCCTGCGCGGCGATCACCCTTCCTCTTCCGCTTTTTCTCCTTCCAACTACACTGGAACCGAAGATTCTTCATCGCATAAACACGAGAGTGTGACGATTTAATTCAATAATTTATATTTAAAGATTCTTCATTAGCAACCGTCACTGATTTTTCTTTTTTCCCTGTGATGATTCACAATCTGACTCGTACGACTAGTACTTTAGGCCAAATAAAAAATTTTAAATGACCGTGCGTTCATGCATCTTTGCTTTTCATTTACCGAACTTGATTATTTAAAAAGAAAAAAAGTATAAACGAATGTATCGATTCAATAATAAAAAGAATTAATTGTATATTTTTTCAATATATTCTACATAAAACATATGTATTGGATACAGCTGTAACGCGAAGTATCCAGTCGGTATAAGAAGAAATAAGGGTGAAATTCGAGCTCGCCGAGTCGAAGATACGTCTAGTAGAGGCTGTTTATTACATAGGAGAGCGATGCGCGACGCTTCTCACACATCGTAATGTGTGTATAGGTGCAGAGCACGAGCGAGGCGCAGTTAGCGCACCAAGAGATATCGTCAAGGCTGATGCAGAAGAGAGAGAGTGAGAGAGTGAGAGAGAGGCGTGTGGCTTCGCGTAGCTTTGCGCTCTTCTCGTTCTCTCCCTCTCTTTCTCGTTGGAGTTGCACACACAATGGCAACTAGTTTTAATTACAAAGTAAGGTGAAGCCATCAATCATAATGATGTACGCGAGGCAGCCACGTTAACTCATATATACCGTATATGAATGCGGCCAGGCTCTTTCGTTCGTTCTCTTGGGGTATATCGCACGCTCGTACCGCCACGAGCGTATCATGTGTATGTGTACCTACACGCTTGCAACGCTTATACGCTCGTACATCGCTGCGCAGACCCCGTGTGCGTAGCAGCTCTCTCCCTCGCGCGGGAGCTTCATTCACGCGCTTATGACTGTTTTTCGCCAACGAGCACCGCAATTGCAATCTTACTTTAATATACTACCGCTCTTTCCATATCGTGTCTCGTGGCTCATCTACCTGTACCTGTGCGAGCTTTTCACGTCGTTCTTTGCGCCCAGTGGCTTCACCCGATTGATCTGTGCTCTGCTCGTCCTTTTCCTCTAATATAATTCGTACGTAAACTTTATTCTCGCTGATTCATAATTTCCAGCCTTCGTTATTTTCTCAATTACATTATTTTCATCTTCCCCCTTGCACCTTGAAAAAGTTTTATTATTATATTTAACAGTTATTTCGAGCCATTTATCCCTTATGCATCATATTTTGATATTTTATTATAATGCGTGAATAATTGCTTTATGATACTCACGCGCTTATATGTTTTTTCTCATTACCGGATCATTGGCAAGAAGTCGGCAGTTTCATCGATTTTGCTTCTCCGCACTTTAAAACAGTCATCGTGCACCGGATGTTGCTCGACATTCACCGTTACCAAGCCTGCAAGTTTCTCTGTGATACACACCGAAAGTCATTAAGTAATGATAGCCGGAAAGAAAAAAAGTAGCCCATCTCTTTCTCCTTCATTTCTTTACTCTATAAGACTATACGTATATCAGTACAAACAACGCGCCACATGCAAAAAACCATCGTAAAATGTGAAAAAACGATGAGGTCGACATAATATACACCTTTACTTTTTATTCAGCATTATATGTTTGCGCTTAGCGCACGAGGCGGTACAGGCATATGATATACATAAAATATTATGGGATACGTGCAGTTCTCTTTGCTACGCATCTGAAGTGGGTTGAAGGAAAAGAGGATGCGAGGGTCATGCAGTTGCTTCAGTGGCGGTGGAGCGACAGCAACTTGCATTCATAAGACTACACAAGTCGTCGGTGTGGTTGCGGTAGTACACTTTGAAGGGGCATGACACTAGCTATCGTAATATAGTCCGACGACTTTGAATTTTTTTCTAGTGTGGTTCACCGCGACGAAATATTTTTTTCTACCTCGCAACTTAGTATCTAAACAAACTGAAGTTCTTATTGTGCGCAGATCATCATCTCTGCCAATTCCAATTCTGGGTTCTGTTTGTATATGTTACCGAAAAAAGTAAAAATTAGGCAAAAGGTGATTTCTCATCAAAACACTTTTTACTGATAAATTTAAAAATTAAAATACCTGAACAAAGTGGATTTTTATCCATGAGATGATATGCGCACATACGGGCTGTTTGCGGTTCTTCAAACCATTACGATACATAACGATACATTTATATTTATATGTATGACTAGAAATAGAGCAGCGCGCACAACGCAAGTGCGTTGTAGTAAGCAGTGTTGAACGCAAATTATTGTTTAATAGTATTTACCAATTTATGTGTAAATATTTGAGTGGTATCCCCAGCGGAATTTTTTTTAAAATAAAGTACATAATAATGTTGTGAACGTAATAAAAAGTAAAAAAGTGTAAAGTGTATGATTACGGACATGTGATACGTTTATCTACACTTTTTTACTTTTGATTACAGTTTATTACATTTGTTTACCGATAATTAGAAAGATGAAACCCCTATGAATTCAAGCTTATTATAATTACATGGAAAAAGTAAAAAAGTGTAAAAAAACATAACAACAATTCCCGGATTTCGGCATTTTTAAAAAATACTACATTGGTCTTATCCCTTAAGAAGTACACTATAGCATTTTTCGACCATTTTATTTTTTAACTAATTCATAAAGCTATCTGTATCTTCGTTTAAGGGGGGGAGGGGGGGGGGTAAGTACATGACTTCGAGAGTATTTTGTGAAAATTTCATCAAAAAATTTCATTTTTGGGCCTTGGAAAGCAAATCTACGGAAAAGTCGTGAAAATTCTGGTGAGACACGTAACTTTTCACAGAATCATCTGAATCGAAAAATGCAAAATTTCCTCATTAGTTTATGAGTTTTATCAGGTACTGACGTAGAGTTTTTTTATTTATAGTGATTTTTCGAATTTTGACGTAATTTTGAAGTTCAAAAAAACGTTATAATTGCGTCCAGACATGCAAAATCGACCTTTTTTCAAAAAATTTGTTATAAACAAAAAAATTTTCGGAAAAATCGAAATATCTCGACGTTAGTACCTGCTCAAAGGATTAATAAAGAACTGTGCAACATTCCAAAAGGATCCGTTGGATACTTTTTGGGTGACGTTTTTCACCGATTTGAAAATTTTGAGAAATTGCAGTTCAAAGATACAACATTTCAATATTCTAATCAATATTCGGAGCATTCTACAAAACCTATTTGTCAAAAAACAATTATTTGAAGAATTTCAAATTCAATAATTATTATTATTAATTTCTGGTAACATAGCTTGTTTCATAATGTTCAAATAAAAAATATATTTGCGTTATAATGTTCTGTTTATTGATTTAAATAAATTTGTTAAAAATATTAAAAAAAATGAAAGTACAATTATTAAGTATTACAGTTAGGTACTATAGTAAAGTACTATACTTCAATTTTAGCCAAAAAGACCAGAAGAACAACATACGGACATTTGTTGGGAATTTCATCTAATTTAAATATGTTTAAGCTAAATTGTCCTTTCACTTTCACGATTAGTAACAAGATTCGACTAACGAAGCCTCGACTCATATTACCTGAATTATTTGGAAATGTTGTTGTACAATGATGTATGGAGGGGTTGACTTGTAGCGAGTCTGCGAGGTTTTGCAGAGATTAGCCAACATCAAAGAAGTTTTGTTAGACTTAGCTAAGAGTATCTTGACAGTCACAAGACGGACGAGTGACGAGTGACCCTGAAAATGGTCGAGATTGTCTCAGCCTTTTAGGAACAAAGTTTTTTAGCTCTACGCTTAGTCCCGAAAAGGACTAGTGTCAATGCAGGTTGTAAACTGACGTATGATGACAGACTTCTGACCGTCCGCCACTGATGAGGAGTTTTGAGCAAGGTCAGCGTTCTCCTGGAGATTAAGGTCCGAATGGCCAATGACGTCATTCTTGGCTCAGGTCCAAGCTCACGATGGGCCGAGCAGCTAGGCATGGATGGCCTTGGAAGTTGGCGAGTTTTATGCTCGGGATACTTGGCTGTCACTTGACTCGTGAGAGTTGAGTGACAAAAAATCCGATCACTTTTCTGTTCCAACTTGTGAAAGTTGAACAATCAAAAGTCGACCCACTTTTCTGATCTCATTTGTATCAAGTCAAACAGTCGTTTCGTGGCGCTGCGCCACCCAAAAAATTCTGAAAAAATTCCCACGTGTTCTTCGATCAATTCTAAGCACTTTTTGTTCCATAACATTTTTTCGTAGAGTCCATTCTTACCGAGTAAAAAAAATACCAAAGCTTTTTTTTACATTTTCGGCTACAATCAGCTGTTTTGGTGGCTGCCATCTTGAATCTGGATAAACCAACGCCGCTAACAATACAGAGAATACTCTGTTTTTTTCACTCTTTTTCCAAAGCTTTTCACCCTGAAATATAAAAATTGAGGTCCCAGTCACCATAAAACCCTCCTCGATGAAGCAAGCCCACAGTCCTGAATGGTACACCTGTGCCGTAGGTTGCAGCTAGAACTGATGATTCAATCATGGTCATAGCGGTGTCACTTTTGTTCAGTAGATGTTTGGTTACAAACGCAAGCACTTTCAGATATTTTAATTAATTATATACAGTTTGACAGCCATATATACACTTTTATTCGTTAATATAATATGATAAAATGACAGATTATGCTACAATGTAGCCTGAAAAAGTGCATATTTGTCCCAATACCTTTGAAAGCGCTTGCATTTGTAGCCATTCTCATCTAGAAAAATCTCTGAAAATTTCAGCTCATTTGCTCAAACGGTTCACATGGAAAGTTACGGCAACAGAGTAATTTTGAGATCAAACGTAACTGCCCAAGAGTTGAAAAAAACAGAAATACCCCAATATGTAATAATTATACATTTATATCACTGAAGCTGTTCAAAACTTTTTGAGCGATAGAAAAACAGCTGCCGAAAGCCACGTGCTGCGAGTGGTGACGTTACTGTACACCTATAGCCATGTAAACAAACAAATTTCTGCTGGATGTATTCTAATCAAAGAATATCCGGAGATTCATGACAGCAGCGCTATGGCAATGTATACGAAATATAATGCCAATAAAAATTTAATAAACTAAACTAACGGCGATTCATAAAAGAACGGCAATGTTTTTTTTGAGTCGTTTTATTCATTTTTGCTGGAATAATCATAAAAGTATCGGTACTAAATAGGCTGTACCTCTCAATAAAATCAAAATTTAAAAATTCTGATTACGGCACTAGAAAGCTGAGAAAAAATCCTATTGGAATAGTCAATAAGCAAAAAAAATTTTTTAGATTTTAGGTACTTTTCCCCGCTTAAGCCTGTATGCCACCAGATCCAGAGTTTCAAGCCAATCCGAATTCGCAATCGTGGTGAAAAAACGATCATTTTGAGAAAAAATGTTCAAAAACCACGCTTTTTTTGTTTAAACAAATGTATTTTTAAAACTGTTGCATATATCGTAAATCTGACGCCAGATTTGAAAAGAGCGATAAAAATTCCATAAAATATGGTATTTTAACATTAATTTGACTATAGTTTCATGAAAAAAATAATGCGTGGAAAAATATGTCGAAAATAGGGTCTATTGGTATTAGACGGGTTAAATAGCCATCCAGTAATATTTGGGGTAAAGCCATTGGTTTCATCTTTAGTAGAGCTTAGTGCTTTACACATAGAGGATGACCAAAAACTTCCGTTGGTAAACTCAACATTTGTTATTTCATTTTAAATAAAACTTTTAATTAAATCCAAAATTCATTCTTTTACGATTTTCAAAAGTGGCTTGATGAGAGTAACTCAGGGGTTGTATCAATGGTATTAATTTTTGGATCAATGGTATTAATTGAAACTCTACCAAATCATCAGATTCTTGAAATTTATAATTCATTGAGAAAATTGAACCAAAGAGTGTTATTGAAAATAGCCGACCCGACAAAATTACCTCCTAATCTGCAAGAAAATGTATTAACTTGTCCGTGGATTCCTCAACAAGCTGTATTAAGGGGACCTCCCTCCTCCAAATTGGAAAAAAAATGTTTTTTCAAAGATTTATTTGTAATAGAATAAAACGACATATCTTAATGAACATACTTTATTGACCTTATACTACATACAAAAAATTTTTTATAATTTTTTGCCACCCACTGTCGCCTGCTAAAATTATTACAAAAAAACACGAAAAAACCGCGGCTGGAACGATTAAGAAAAAACCATTAATTTTATTACCCTGAAATTTTAACACAATAATCTGTCCCTGTTACTGCTCAGAATGAACTAGAATGAAAACCATTGGTTAAAAAATAAAGAAATGGCGGCGTTTTTTCGAAAATCGAACTTTTTTTTTTTCAAAAATTGTTTATATCTCCAAAATTATTATGCCGATTATGTCCATTCTAGTTCATTCTGAGCAGTAATATGGACAGATTATTGTGTTAAAATTTCAGGGTAATAAAATTAATGGTTTTTTCTTAATCGTTCCCGCCGCGGTTTTTTTTCGTGTTCTTTTAAAGCAATTGTAGCAGACGACACTGGGGGGCAAAAAATTATAGAAACATTTTTTTATATTGTATAAGGTCAATGAAGTATGTATAAAATGTTTCATTTAGATATGTCGTTTTATTCTATTACAAATAAATCTTTGATAAAACATTTTTTCTTTTTAATTTGGAGGCGGGAGGTCCCATTTTAAGTGTAAATCATAATTATTAGAGCATAAAAATGTCAAGCTATTCATCACACACGGTGGATTGATGAGGTCCCAAGAAGCTTTGTTTTGTGGTGTACCAATGATAGGTATTCCGTTGTTTGGAAATCAACCGATAAATGTGGATAAGTATGTCCTAATTAAAATGTCCTTAAAAATAGATTTTGACAATTTAACAACTAATTCTCTAGATTGGGCTGTGAATGAAATATTTAAAAATTATAAAGTTTACAAGTACGATTTTTATTTTCCATTTACAAATTATCATTATTATTTAGAAATATTAATGGGCATAAATTTTAATGTTTTATTTTTTAGAGAAAAAGCAGAATATAATTCGAAATTATTCAAGGACAGGCCAATGAGTCCAATGGATACGGCAGAGTACTGGATCAAGTACGTTATTCGTTACGGAGCTGGTCCTTTAAAATCTCCTGCGTTAGAGCTGAATTGGTGACAATTATCAATGCTCGATGTATATGTTTTTTTATTAATCTTCTTTAGCGTCATAGTATTTTTTTGTGTATTTTGATAAAATTATTTTTAGTGGTTGGCAACTTCATTAAAAATCGTATTAGTATAAAGCATGTCTCTAAAACTTTATCTGAAAATTCGTCTAAAAAAATCAAATGTAATTACATAAAGTATACAAATATGGTCTATTTCACCTCAAGCAAGATATCCCAAAAAATGGAATTAAATGTACTCTATGTATTGTATGTATGCTTAGAAAGGATATATAGGTAAATGAAATTTGCAGTAATTGAGTCCTCTGAGGTCTTTTCTCATGGGTCGATAGAGGCTCAAATTTTGGTTTTCTTTTACTAAATTTTAATCTACTTTTCGCGTAATAAGGAAAGCAATATTAATATTTGTGTAGCGCTGAATAGATGAAAAAACATTTTTTCTCATTTCCGTGAATTTTCCGTGGCCAAAACGTGAATTTTTATTTTCCAAGTTCTTCTCAAGAGTACATGATTAGTTTCAATTTCGTTTTTTGGATATAAAGCTTTGACGTAGAATCGCTCATAATAAATTATATTGATTAGTAGCTTTGTTAATTATTTAAAGTGTTTTGAAGATTATGTTTAAAGTAAATAAATTAGCAATAATTATTTCAAATAAAATCTAGATTCGATCATTTACCCCAATCAAGAAAGTAAAAGAAAACAAAAAAATGAAGTAAGCATAGGTGGCAAATATATGTCGATGCAAGGGTTTGTCGGTGATGTACACGGCTCTCACTCATATTACAAGTATACAAAGTGTATATATAACTGATCGTGCGCGATTAATTAAATTCTCGGGTAATCAAAGACGTCGCTCATCCGTCCAATTTTAATTAAAGTTCGGACATTATCTATTTGCTTTATCATCGTGAAAGAGAAAAGCGACTATATCTGAAGAGCTGTGAGCACGAGCATAGACGAGGAGGCGCTATAGCTCCTGTGTGACGCGCGAGAAGAGGTATATGCACGCGTCTATCGAGAAACGATGGGAAATTCACTTCTATCCGCAGACTCTGCTTTGATAAATTGTGACCTTCCCTTCATCTCCTACTTTCTCTTCCCTTCCTTATCCTTCCACCCTAATATTTTTACTTCTTCTACATTGTGTAATCGACAAAATTATTATAATTGTTTTTTTTACAAATACTTTTTTATCATATGCTTATTTGGATTTTTCATCAGAAAAAGGTCCATGTCGATGCGGGTTATCGTGCTATAAGGAATTTTTTTCACGCATTGAAATATTTATTGCAATATAGATGGTATTTGGTTCATTTAGTAGAAAATTAAATTTCATAATTTTGACAAGTCGTACATAGAAAATCGGACTATTGGGTGCTGCAGCTGTTTCATCGTTGTCTGATTACTGCGCGAGGCAAAAATCAGGTGGCTGCTTACACGACAATTTCAATACCAGAATGATTTGTAAGAAAACATTCCTAAAAGAAGCAGCAGCGCCATATCAACACTGGTAGAACGATGCTCTAAAGACGAATAATAATGAAAAGCTTGACGGGCTGACGCGCAGACTGATTAACCGCAAATGGCAGATATTCCGCAGGCGGTGGAGGTGGCAGTGCTCCGCCGCTGCCAGTGTAGATCGAACGAGCAAACTTTCGAGCTTTCATACTTTCGCTCTCTCTCTCTCTCTCTCATTCTCTCTTACTCGCAGCGGGTACCTGAGCCCGCTAACATATCTACAGGCGAAAGAGGCAGAACAGTGAAGAGAAAAAGGAAAATGTTTGGAAGACAGGAAGGTATTTCCACTAGTTTGTTCGGGAAAACGTCGAATCTCTCACGGAATGATTCCGCGTTCTCGCTCTTTCTCTCGTTTGGTGATTATTCGTTTATTTTGTCATGTTCCTTGTCGTTATCCTCGATTAGATGGGTGCGTATTTGTAGGTGCAGTAGCGTGGCCAGTCACTGCACTGACAGTTCCCGAGTCAGACGCTTTTGCGCCTTGCAATGAATTCGTCTTCAACTCTGCGCACCCACATCCAACGTACTACAAGCTTTTCTGACAATATCGACTCGGAGCTTGTGTATGAGAATGTGCCGGAGCACACACGTGTGTGTGTGTGTGTGCTTGTTTGTACAGTCCGCGACATACGATCCTGCAAAAAGAAGAGAAAAAGAGGAGATTCTCTTATCAATACAGCTATATAGAGAGGGAGTCATATGCCATAAAGACCACTCGTGTCATTTCGCAATGACGAAACTTTGTTTCGAATTTCTTGTGTTCGCTAGCTTTTCTCTCTACTGCTGCTGCTGGCTATACTTTTTTCTTTTGCTCCAAAAGCGCTGCTGCTTCTAGCACTCGTCCGTTCTGTCTTTATTTCTCCACGAGTTTCAGTCTTTATTATACTCATTTTCTTCTTTTGCTTTTCGCTCCTTTTTCTCCTTACCAACCCGCCACATTAATTCTACCGCTTTATTTTTCCTGCTTCATTCACGCTAGTACACATCCACACCGATGCATACCTTCAATCACTCATCTTTCACTAGTTATCAATTCTTTTAACAATTACAATACCAATATCAACAATTCTACTGCAATATAATAATTATCAAAAACGATGTGTTCAAAAGTATTAACTTTTTGCAAGGCCATTTTATATATAAATACAGGAAAAGTGTTACTCTTACCCCCGCGGTAGCAGCAGCAGCAAACTCATTTTTATCTTTGTTCCTTCCAAGTATTGAAAAACAGAAGATATATAGAATATCCAATACTGGCGTAGCGAGGCACGCCTGCACGGTAGACGCAATTCGATGAGACGACACTCCGTGATGATATTACACGCGCGCGCCACTTCGACTTTTCTTTTCCATCTCTCTCTCTCTCTCTCTCTCTCTCTCTCGCTCTCTCTCTCTCTCTCTCTCTCTCTCTCTCTCTCTCTCTCTCTTTATCTATCGCTCCATTCTATATTGTCTTCGAGTCTTCTTTCTAGATATTTTTTATATTTCTTCTTACAAGCATACACACACAACGACCATGCTCCACACCTAGACACAATATGAGTTTTCACATTCCCTCATCTCGCCCGCTATAGTTTACCTACTTCTTTGTCTGTTAACTTTTCGATTTTGCAGCTTGTCGACATTTTTTCTCGTTAGCGTTTCTGATTCTTCAAGTTTTCAGCTGCATTGTACAATTGCACAAACCAGCAGCTTTTTTATTGTTGAATCAAAATGAACCAAATGTTATGTGTGCGAGACAATCGGTTGCGTTGCAAATCAAATTTTTTCAAGCGTGTGCTGTTGAATGCTCCTGTAAGATTTTGATTTCAATGTATCGATTCAAAATTAGCTCTTAATTTTGGAGTAAAAATACAAGATTTGAAAAAAATGATAATACTATTCTGCTCGTATGAATCATGGCTGGTTCGTGTTTATAATGAGTTACATGGCATTTAAATTTAAAATTAATCCTCAAAGTTCTTGTTGCATCGATAGAATGACAATAAATGCATTTTTCTGGTTAATCTGGCAACATAAAAATAAATTATTTTTGCAATCCTTTAATCAAAGCAACTCGAAGTAGAACTTTGAAAATATCGACAAGGAGAAAAATCAGCTTGTTGTCGTTAACGCTAAGATAGAAGCACAAGTAGCGATGAAAGCGCTTTGTAATTTCTCTGGATCTGGCTGAAAACTCGAGATTATTGAAAAAGACAGTGCAGCAGAAGCACCGATTGAAATTACTCGTGTTTGCGCAAGATTTCTTCAGCTATGGAAATTAATCGGCACGCGATAAGAAGATGAGAGTCCTACCCTGGCATTGAAAGGTGTATTACCACGGAAATGTCGAACGTCTCGCAGAATCTCCATCACTGCAATCACATACATCATTTTTCATCTCGTAGTTACATGTAAAAAAAGTATAAAAGTTTACTAGATCTATTATTAGATAGTAAAACTTAGAGCATGCATACATTACGTATATTGTAAATATATACACAGACTCTCTAAAGAATACTTATTTGCATTGATAGATAAAAAAACTTTAAAAATGATATTTCATCATGCCGTGAATTTGATAAAAATAGTATTTAGAAAAAATATCAAAGAAATCATAAAAATTGGACTGTGCTTTCATGAGTTTTTGGGTGGAAGGTTTAAACTTTTAATGATATCAGCGCGCTGTGCTTGCAAAAAGCATGCGATCACCTACGTAAAACTAACGATCAAACAAGAAACATTTATTTTGATGATACAATTAAGACATCATTTTTTTAAGAAGAAAAAAAATAGATTGAAATTATACGTTGGCCCAGTTTGTGGAAGGACACGACGACAAACAGTTATAGAAAAGTGTATCTCACAACTCCGTTCAAGATAGGCCAATCTCAATTGGACTTACCTTGGACTTTTGGATTTAGATAAAAAATGATTTGCGCTATGACAGGATTGATCCGGCATGTAACCCAAATAAGACGGCTCGTGCATTCTTTTTGATTTTAGAGCATGCAACCGTGTTAAACCGAAGCGACCTGACTCTTTGAACATTTTTTAACTTGATTATAATATGTATAGTATAGATCTATAGATATTTACAGTTGCGGGTTTGAAAATGAAAATGACTGCGTAGGCTGTGTTACTTGAGTGACACGTTGGATCAATATTGTCATAGCGCAAACTGTAAGTCCGAGATGAGTCTAGGAAGGAGCTGTGCTTTTTTCACGGGGATAACGAACGAAACAAACTAATTTTATTAGTAATAAAATAATAAATTATTACCATGTGATTCAAAAGCAAGTTGGACCGAAAATTAGGTAAATTTATAATATGACGGGAGATGAAACGAAAGATTCAAGTTTTGAATAGCGCATTGAAAGAATCTTGAAAGATGTGAAATGTTTTCTAGCGCGTAAAAATATATATGAAAAGTCAAAGCATGGCCTGAAAGGATGGTCAAAGAAGGAGGTGTAAATATCGAAGAAAGGCATAAAGCGAGTGGACTAGCCAGCGCAAAAGATGCAGCGATCGGATTCGTACGAGAAGGGACGGAGGGATGCAAGAAGCGAGATATACTCAGACGTAGATATAGATAGCGAGTTGGTGCAGTGGTCACGATTCGAAGCGCGGCGATGCCGGTGGTGGTGACGCGTGAGTGCGAGCTCCCGTATTTGAATACAATGCATTATATTGTCCGCGACATATCATATATATCTCTGCCCTGCTAAATAAACGTCGTTTCAATATTTAGACTTTCGCGGACCATATATATACGCCTGATACGAATACAAACGCAGCCGTTGCAGTAGAGCGTAGCCTCGCTGCACTGCCTGGATACGTATAGAAGAAGCATTCGAGAGTGGAAGAAGCTTGCTCGTACCGTAAGTATACATAAAACAAGAAGCAAGAGAAAGAGAGAGAAAGAGAAAAGTTACATGTTCGTTCACGTCGATAAAAATCATTGAGAGTGTAAAAGAAGAATAAAGCGCGTCGATATGCATTTGGTGCCGAGAGGTTGCACGCACAAAAAACTTTGCCCTCGAGCTCTGCACCATTGCTATGACATTTTGCATTATGCATCGTTCTACAATCCAATATTTTGACTAAGCCTTTCATCTTTCGCATTGTATTCACCAACAGATCAAAAACAGTCCTTCAGTAGTTTTTCAAAAACTTAAAGTTGCAACATAAACCGATAATAGAAAAGCAATGCAATAATCATGTACATCTGATCACCAAGGAAATCGTTTCGAAAGAAATAGGTGGATTATTAATTTATTATAATTATAAAATAAAGACAAGTAAAGTCGTTACAAAAAGCTTCCTAGTCGAACGATGATCTCTTGCTCGTCACATAGAAGCAAGTCTAAAGATATACGTATGTATGGGTAAGGCTCAGAATTTTTGAAATAATCGTGCGCACGTATGTCACCGACCTTGGCGCGCTCTTGGTACGATATAGTGCATAGTAAAAGAGTCAGAATTTTTCTTTGCGATGGCAAATAATTAATTTAATAGGTTACAAAGTCTTATCTCTCACAAGAATTAAATCAATAATGTAAAATTAGATAATATTGTATACAAAATTCCACAAAAACTAAATAAATGAAAATTTATATTGAAAAACAATCTATCGATTAGTAGCTGATAATTAAACATTAATTGATAGAGAAAAGTTTATAAAGCGAAACTGCTTTAAATCTGATTAAGGAACATTTTCAACTTTTTTTAGAATTTTTTATGATGATTTTAGTTGTCAAGTGGTTCAAGTTTTTATACAGCCAATACCTATGAAATTTTTGGATGTACATGCATTTTTCCTTACTTCTGCGACTCTTAAAAGCAACTTCTAACAATCAGTACCCACTTGCGAACGAATTATTTTCTTCATTTAATTTACTTTTACAACTCCTGACTTTTTTAAGAACTGCTCATAAAACGCATATCAAGCTCCTCTTTTATCTTCAAACTTCAAAACTATCAGAAGTTTGATCACTGATTAATGATGAATTTTGTTGCATATACAGCTGTTTAGCCGATCATTCGTCATTTCTGAGTTGTTGAACGATTTCTCTGATATTTTTCTTGACATTTAGTTTGCTTAAATATGGTATTAAATTTAGTCTTAAGGTGAATAGTAATTTTTTTATGATTTTTATGAAAATTGACATAATTTTTTGACACGAAAACAACTTGATGCTTGGAAAAATGCAATACGTTGAAAGTGAAGCAACAAGAGTAGTAGTAGTAGTATTGAAAAGGGTGTACTTGCAAAAACGAAAGAATAGGGTCGAAACGCGTGAAGGGTTGCGGGCTATTGGCAATCTCTGAGTTCTGCACGTGCGACTCGAGTGAACGGGAAAGAGGACCTTTTCCATTTCTACTCTGACAAACGGACGATTCTGCGACAATAGGTAAATGTGCGTCCCCCTTCTCTTACGAGAATGGAGGCTCCAAGTACGTAACTTCGCATGCACAAATTTCGACGAAAGCTGCGCTACTACAACTGGCCTCCCAAACTGGCTCAATTCCAAAGCTGTGGACCGACTGTATGCGCTCGCTTTTGTTGCGTAAAAAGGAACGGCTGCTTCGATTATACGTGCGCGAGAGATACGCGTTCTCTTAGGCATATCGACGACTCGCGCGAGCTTGCAAGCTCACATAAACAGATCAGTGCTCACGTATCGTACGGTACTGAGTCATAAAATGCCTAGAAAAGAAGGAAAAAGATTCGCTTTGTCTGCATTTCCGCAAAATTTTCAGATGGGGTCCAAGCCGATGCCAGACTATTTTAGATTTTTTCCTTGGCAAAACTTAATTGAGCATTTACATTTTGCCCCATGCAAACTGCTGAGCCCGAGGAAACTTACAAAATAATTCTAATGACGCTGTGTTTCTATTAAGCGAGCTTAGTGACAAATATTGTTAGAGCTATTTGTTTTCAACATTAGGATGAGATTATAACTTCAATATTTATTCTGTCGAAAGCTTTTGAATTTATCACGTCATTTTTTTCAAATTGCTTTACCAGGTATTATCGAGGGAAAAAAGACTCGATTCGCGCACGCGCTATAAAATAGTTGATCGTCAAATATAGTCAAAGTTGCTGTTCAAAGCGAGAGTAGCAGATGTTTGAGCAGTTGAACATTTTGAATAATTCAGACTCATAAATCGTCCTTGAGTACAAGAATTTCGCACAAAATGTCTTTCCGCGTGCACAGCTCGTGTTACCAGGTATAACTTACAAAGTTAAAGTGATTATAATTTCCAACAAAAGTGACGAACGACGTAACGGCCCGTACGGCTCTCGAGTAGGTGCCGCTACGAGGCGGGAGAAAAATTTATATTCACACGCACGTGATGCAGCCAGGTCGGCTCACGCCTGTATACTACGCAGCTTACGTGTGTGTACATATATGACGTATTTTTGCTCGCGAGTTGTGCGCCGAGATAGCATCGGAGTTAGCAAAGCGTGGTAATTGTGACGTGAACTGGTTCATCCGAACTTGCTGTGAATATTTCATTTACTGCTTCCAGTAATCTGTTAACGTAAGCTCAAATAGAGCTCAAAGTGGTACTTAACTGAATTCGTTAATTAATAAAATAAAGTAAAAACAAGTTCGCATGTGACACGTTGTAGAATTTTGAAATAGTTGAAAGAAACGCTCGAATAAAAGAGAAGCAGTGAAACTCGGTCGGTAAGGGATATCAAAATCGTTTGGATGCAGTATTATTTACATTGCTAATGTATCGTTGCCCTAACTTCTAATTAAACAAATTCACACAATTCAGCAGAGGTTCACCAGTACGGAAATGTGTTCTTTTAAGTCCATTGAAAGCTCACAAGCTACAGTGAGTTAACCAAAAGCTTTTGAAACCCATAAAAAGTACTCTTCTTCCGTTTTTCGACCTTCCAAACAGCAAATGAAATTGAAGAAAGAGGAGGAGTAAAGTGTAGCCGAAGCTCCTGAAGCACATAGAGAATGAGGAGGGCGGCTCGTTAGCGCTCTTAACGCGAGTTACGGTCCAAAGTGCACAAGCTCTCTCTCTCTCTCTCTCTCGCTCTGATTCATTACTCAAAAGGGAATGAATATTTATAAGAAACAGCAATAATAGTAATCTTTCCTTTCTTTCCATCACATAATATACTTTTTTAGGCTCTTTATAGGTCTCTTACATTTTATCAACAACGTTTTCTTTCAATTTCTTTGTGGCATCGTTATTTAACGTTTGTTGAATTTTACTTACTTTTTAACAAATTAATAACATTTGACATCATGATAGAGTTTTTATTTCCCGAGTTAAGAAAATGTGATTTTCTTTTTTTCAATTTTTCGGTAGATCAACATTTTTTAAATTAATGTATTCCATTAAAATAAATTCAATTCCAGAGATAAAATAATAATGTTCACACAGTTTTTTCGAATCTTATTGACAACTATTGTTCAAATATGTGGCATACGTTTTTCGATCTGTTGTTTTCTTGGTATTTATTTTGTCTTGTGAAAAAATTTCCACGTAATATTAATAAAAATTCGAAAGAGTTAGGCGCCCAATATGGTAAGTTTAACATAATTGTTTTCAGATGGTAAAGATATTATTTGAAACTGTTTGATAGTTCAATTGATTGATGCCAATCATCAGTTAATACAGATTTTAAAAGTTGAGCTCTGTTAAAGGAATCATTTCTTTAAAAAAATACCTATATAAGTAGCTCGTGAAAAATTGCACTCTCGCTCGATAAAACAAATGCCAGAGAGTACATTCAAACAGTCCCACGCTTACTGTTAAACTTTTTGTCTCATAAGGTAAAGGACAGTTTCGTCGTCTCTTGAGCACGCGACGGTTCGATTACGCGACAATAAAACACCGTCCGGTGCACCTGCGGGTCTTGATGTGTAGAGCGAAAGAGAAAGTGTATGTGTAAGTACGTGTGTGTGTGTGGAAAAAGAGAGAGCACGAAAGAGATAGCTGGGCGAGTGTGTGTGCGTGCACGATAACAAGACGACTCACGGTTCCTACCCTTATGTTCGCTAAAAGTTCTCTTCTGCTATATCTCTATCTCTCTCTCTCTCTCTCTCTCTCTCCCTCTTATTTTATTCGCAAAATTGTCTTGCACAAAGTTTAGCTCTGTATACGTGAGGCCTGCTGTTTCCGCTCAGGCGTATGAAAGACTTTAGCTATCTCTTCATCTCTATAAGCTTATTTTAAACATACATTCACGCGTATACGTGTGAATGTATGGCGGCACATAGACTTGTCGCTCCTCCAAAAAAATGAGATTTAGCCCTGTTAAATTTTCGATCAAAAAAATCTCTTACATTATTAAATGTCAAATTTGATGAACTTTTCACGCAATTGATAATCTCGCTAGTTAAGCGTATGTTATATTGTCACTTATTAGACTCACTGGTATTTTTTTAACGCTTCAAGTAGTTACATTTCAGCAATTTGATTTCCTACATCTACCACTATAAATATTTCAATTTATCACGTCTGCTTTAAAATAAAATCCCCTTTTCCGATTTAAGTAGATTAAAAAACAATTTAATGTGCTCTTGCAAGTGTGAATAAACTTAACTGAAAAAATAATAAAATAATCGATAAAAAAATTGCATAAGAAATTGTTAACTTATATTTGTAATTAATTATTTATTGTTTTAAAAATATTTAAAGCTGATATTAGCTCTGCAATTATTAAAGACTTATATTTACCAGAATTCTGAGACCCGTACTTATAATTCTGTGAAGAGAAAAATTCATAAAATATGACAATTATCTGAAATGACATACCTTCTCAATTATAAAAGCCGTTTGAATGCATAGCATTTACGATTATACAAGATGAAAAATTTATGAATGCTGACTTTTTATTTATTTCTGATTTCACCACGAATCTACCAACACAGGACGAGATATTTCCATTTTCAATTTCATGTATTTCATCCCAAGCTCGGCGTATTTTTGCAATAAAATTGGATAATGAGGGCGTTGCCTTGAATTCAGGTATACAGCTTCGTGCTGCACACGTGTGCGTGTGCGTAAATAAAAAATACATGTAAGATACGTAAACGAATGTCACAATAACTTGCGAATCCTTATGCACTCGATCGCTGCTGCGATGGAGAAAGAATGTACGGCCCCGTAAACATCGGCATTTTATCTCCAACGCCACTACCTTCCACCCGGTATATATCGCTCGAAACCGGACTTTTGCTTGCTCCGCTGTCAGATCGACAATTTCTTAGTTTAGTCGTGGAGTAGTACACTCAAAGACAGAGGAGTATAAGGAAAAAATAAATAAATTAAAGAATATAAGTTGCCGACTACAACGACGACGACTTACCTGTTTTGCGTAAAGAAAGAAGAGAAAACTGGTATCTGAGCGCAATCAAATTTATTTAGAGGAATTCGCTGCTTTTCATACTTATGCACATTCTGAACTGAAGTATTTATTATATTCTGACTCTGGCGCTTCGTTTTTGTTTTTTTGTGCAATCTTACAGTTGTACAGCAATACGTATCGAAAAAATGAATTCGCTTAAAAAATAACCGCTGAGTAATTGAAATGATTTTTTATTGTACAAATCATTTCTTTACGTACTTTTGTTATTTTAAATAATTCAAAAAGCCCTTTTTTAAGACTTTGAATTAAACATATAAAGTCTATTGTAGACAAATTTTAAACTTGACTGTATGCTTAGCTTGTAAGTCTGATATACATCACTACATTTTGACTCAATGATAATTTACCATTCATGGAAACTTTTAGGCGCCCTTAACGCGTGAAAATTTTTAATCGTGTTTTGGTAAAATTGCTATTTCATCCGTAGAAGTCACTATATATCATTTTAACTTGAATCAAAATTAATTCGGGCAATGAGAAGACGTTTTAAGGTAGTTTATTCCAAAGTTAATTTTCAGGTAATATTTCTAAAATTGAGAAAATAAGTTCTCAAGGCCACCTGAAATGATCGTTTTTAATTTTTTTCGGTGAATTTTCTTTAGATTCTTTTGAGAAACTAGAGTGTTGCAGCAGCGAACTCGCATATTGTGGAAACATTTTTTTTAATATTGAAACTATGAATTTATCAATTTTGGCGCCGAATGAAGATAAAAGGCATCTATTTTGTTTTGTGACAACATTGTTACATTGAAATGTGAACAAAAATAATTTTCTTCCCATAAAATGGATATTCGATCGACTTATTTTTATGTGATAGAGAGCGCCACCCTGAGGTTCTTTTAAATCAGATGTTACTTTTCGGTCCATCACTTTTTTATATGTTATAAAAGGTTATCTAAAAGCTACATCTTTATATCATTCGCACAGTTTTATTTATTGAAATTTATATTGATTCATTTATATTTATCAAAATTTTCATTGTATTAAAAAAAAATGTGTAATTTTCTAATCCTTTAAAGATTTTACAGTGGCTAGTACAGCAATCAAATTTCAATGTAAAGAATTTTCTTTTTATGCATCGAATTAGAACAATACATTCAAAAATTCAAAATATCAATAAAAAATGGTGAGTTTATTTAAAATAGAAAGTAATAGTAATAAATAAATAAAAAATGGTGGGTTAGGACGAGTCAGATGTACGGCAACTAAGTCGAAAATTTACGATGAACCGTAAATCCATTTAGTCTCGTCTGAAAAAGAGTGAGAGAAAGAGAAGAGGTAAAGAGCGACTTGTCACTATATAGCAATAGTTGTTCAGCAAGGAACAGAGTAAGAGAAAGGGAGAAAAGAGAGAAGAGATGTGCCCGAGACAGAGAAAGCAGAGCAAGGCATGGCAGCGGGAGCCATAGCTCTCTTCAAACGCACATAAAGAACAACGAAACGCCCGGACGTGTCCAAGACGGACGGCGCTTACGTGGATGCTGATTGTGGCGCGGGAGGACGACAGCCCGGCGGCGCACCCGAGACAGCCATCTTCTGCGATGACTGTTACTACTCCGAGAACTTCTCTCGCTACTCGTGCTACTCAAAGCTTCTGGATAAACTTATATAACACAAAATCCTGATAAAATGCTAAATCTTTACTGACGAGCTTTTCTGAGTTTCAAATATTATTTTTTCATTGTTTAGTGAAAAGCCATCTGTAAGCATTCATTTGTTTAGCAACAATCATTCTGATAACCGAAGCGTCAGATGATTAAACACAAACAATGTAAAATGAAACAAAATTATTGTTTTCATATATTATTAGGAAAATTTTATGATTCTTCTAGCTACTTTTCCTTGTCCGATTTAAAGTCCATCAAGCATTAAAGTTGGTGTAAGTACGTTGATCAAAATAATAATTTTTTTGAAAAAATCATGCGCACGAGTAACACCAATTTAAACGAGCTTTTATAGTATAGTACATGGAAAAGGGCTCGATATTTTGATATTCTAGATGTCAAGATCCCTAACGTCACGAATTATACAGTCCTCCGATTTTTTCTTAATACCGATTCTGAAGCAATTTTTGATTCTAAAAACTGAAAAAATTCAAGAGGTACCTTTTAACATTCCGAAAAGTCTTGAATTTTTCTGATTTTTTTAATGACACCGTCACATTTATTTCGATCATACTAGGTCTTCGCCTGTTTGTTCTTGAATTGATTACAAAGGACAGTATTTATTTTTAAATTTTGTCGCATATCTTAATACGGTACACTCACAAAAAAGTAATGTACCATTGTGTTCTACGATCCAAACTCTACCTCACCTGAAAAAATCAGGCCGATTGGTGATAGGTACTTTCGAGTATGTATGATTCTACAGAAAATCTCTAAATTTGTAAAACACCTATTTTTTTTTAAAGGTCAGTACGAAATCCTGTACATCCAAAAGATCCTATCACCATCCGTACACACTCAAGATACCCATCTTCTTCTTTCTCTTCCTATATAATTTTTGACTATCGTTATTTCTATGCGTTTTGATAACTGCATTAGAGAAGTACATCTTATTAATAAAAAAGAAAAAATTCAGCGACTTAAAATCGATCGATCCTTTTTCTCGAAAACCATTATTAATTAATCAGCGCCAAACCCAAAGTGATATTTAGAGTCAAAACGATACTTGAGCTTAAAATTATATGAACGAAAGTGTTGAGCTGTTAAGTTTACTCAAGACGCTACACATGATGAATTCAATTTCATCGATTTTACGAAAATGTAATAATTTACGATCCAACGATGTATACAAACATTTTATTTGACAGTGTGTTCGAGACTCGTTATCTTCGGGAAAGGCGCTTACATTTGCTTGCTTAACGTATAGATAGTTGTACAAGTATTTTCTCGTATTATATGGTTGCCTGCAAATTTTAGTCGAAGCTGTGGTTGCATCACGATGTAAATTTAAATCAGTTAGTTAGGGATTTCAGAGTTCCAAAAGAAGTCAGCTCGATCAATATTGAAAATACAATAAATTGATAATGTACGCGAAACATAACAGTGTTAACAGTTGATATCGAATATATTGTCACGTTCAATTTTTCAATGGAAAATAATTAATTAGGTTTCAATAACTTGATTATTTACTAGTTAAGCTGATTTTTAGAAATGATTTACTCTTTTGTTTACAATTTTATAGCTTCCGCTTATTATTAGTGTGACTTTAGTCTGGAGAACTTGACTTGATGTATATTTATTTGTGGGGTTACGAAGAAAAATAATCTTGATAAAAGTTGAAAAAAAATTTCAAATTGTACTTCAAACTTCTAATATTAGTGGTTTGGACAACTAAACTTTGCTGTTTTTATGCTAATCCAGTTAAAAAAAAATCGTGTGGATTCTTTGACTTCAACGAAATACATGGACTCCACATGAAAAGTGCTTACATTTCGTGTAGAATCGGTGTCGATGTATCCCATGAAAACTTAATTTTACGCTGTCTGCCTCAAAAATGTTATACTCACTTCCATTGTCTATCTCGAAATTTACTCAATTTTGTAAAATAATCGTTTAAAATTAACCTAAACTTTCAATTTCAATAATTTGTTTTGAAAAATTATTCAAATTAATAAATGGATAACCATTAGATGGCCTGATGAATTCCAAACTTGATGGAATTTGTCGTAGGAAACAAAAACTTAAAAAAGGAGATAAAATGAACAAAAAAATTTTAAAGGATTCAGGAATTCACAATAATATTTTAAAAAATTAAAAACAGTATTAGCGTTAGTTTATAACATATATATTTATTTGAGCTTTAATTGCATTTTAAAATACAACCAAAATAATGAAATAATGTTGAATCTGGTAAAATGTTTTTTAATTTTGGCGTATACAAGATGCATAATTTTGTATGTAGGTACGCTGATGTATGAGATTTTTTATTTTGTTTTAGATCATTTTATTAAATGGTGTACATATATGCGCTCGACTTTGTATTTTTCGTATATTTTAACGCAATTCATTTTTTTCTTACGAAGTATTTTTCGTATATCTTCGTATTAATGTAATTATAATGATCGTAATAATATTCTCAAGTAATCATGACATTCACACATTTACTCATTCAATCAATATACGGTGTGATGTTTACTTTGAAAAAAGCTCATCATAGTCTATATATACCTTCAGCAGTCGTATTTTATTACAACAATAGTATTATTATATCGATAAATAGTTTTTTAAATCCACGTTGGAAGAATTAGAGTTTACAAGAAATACGTATACAAGATGTGTCGCTTGTTTGTAAATATCTTTTCTCGATTAATTGCTACAATTTTTCGTGTAACAACCATAATCCACAATTAGTTGCTTTATTTTTTATTAAAATTTATTGGTTTTTTTTACTCATTTGAACCGGTTTGTATTGATGGCGTATTTTTCTACAATCCATCATACGAACTGCTAAAATACATTGCAAACACATTTTTTCTAAACCACGTATACAAATTGTTTATTTTCACATTTTTTATTTTCACACACAATCGCAAACAGAGATTTTATCACTATATCTCTCTTCCATACTTACGAATTTACACATTATGCACACATATTCAGTCGCACTTTTCATTTAAATATGCTCTCTATTTCGCTCCATCATAAATAACATACTATAATTTAATTAAGTCAATTTTTATCATAATAAATATACACAGTATATATCGCGATAATTTGAATGATAATTAATGATTAGTATTTTACACGCTTGAAATGCGACAACGACGCTTAGTTTATTCGGGCGCAATCGTAAATACATACGTATTTATAGTTTTTAAAACGAAGAAAAATTTACAATGGTCTATTTCTCTCTTAAGCGTAGTGTTTAAAACACGCCTTTTTTTAGTTTTACTCGAATTTTTAGTATACCTCATTAGTTCGCCTTTAATACTGGCTCGTACGTAATCGAACACATCAATGCACGTTCGCTGGTACGCGCTGCACTCAATCTGCATAAAGTCTTTCGACTCTGTGATAAAAGTCGCTTATCAAATCCTAACTCTAAATTTATATAATTTATTATATTCACTTCTTCATTTATAATATATAATATGAGGAAAGTCGATATTGCACCGCGCGTGTCGTGTGCACCTCTGTACACGTTTATCTCTCGATCTCTATTCGCAGTCTCATTCTCGTGTATTTTTTCTGTTTTTTTTTCACTTTTATTAGTGATTTTTGTTAAAACGTGTCTTGGTGACACAACATATGTGACGCAAGATCTGCAACGGATGACCAATCACGTCGGATCATTATTATTATCAACAAAGAGATTCCTACACAATGTCGAGTCTAAACTATATTTTAACTACAAATATATCGTCTTACTTGCTAAAGGTATACATGTGCTCACGGTCGCAACAAATTATGCAGGTGATGTACGAGTCTTTGAAGAGACTTGAAATAAAATAAAATATGAAGTAGACAATGGTGTATGTGACAAGTCAATGAGCATTAACTTTATCATATCATAAATTTTCATTTTTTTAACTAATCAAGTTTATAAACTGTATCTAATTATGCTATTAAAATATTCAAATCATTAGCAATCAAAGATTTTTATTTTACTTTTTCCAAATTTTCTTACAAATATAGTTTGTTATTATGAACAGTTCTATAAAATACGTATGATCATATTTTATTGTATTGTAACATAAAATGTTGATACACAAATCTGCATATGCAATCACCTGCATTAATTTTTTGCATTCACAACGTATCGTGAAGTAATTTTCGTAAGTATTTTATTTCATATATATTAAATATAATAAAATCACATACTAGGCCGCGCGCCGAGCCCCGTGACTCAGCGGTACTGCGAGATATGGTGGCATCACAATAAAATTCAATCTCGTTTTTCCAAGCTATTCTGCACTGTTTCCCTTTATTTCCTCGCTCTTTGAATTGCGAGTGTGCCTTTTTTAATTGAGCCGTTGCAATCGTCATTGCGTCAATGTCGTCCTTGTGTCATTTTCTTTCGTTCGTTTTTTCCAATAAAATCTTAGTATTATTTTTTATTCAGTATATCACGATTTTTGATTATTCGATACTGCATTCACAATAGATCATTTTTACATACCAATAAAGTAAGTATATAAATATGTACGTATTGCACATACTAGACTTATTAAACTTTAAATTATTAGCTTTGTAAACGCTTTGGATGAGCCAAATATTAAAGGATTATGGACAAATACTAACAATTGAATTGACCCAAGAATGACAAAATGCAAACTATGTTTCATGAATATAAAAAATGGGACCTAATTGCAATAAACATTCATTTAAAAATTATTATTAAGAATAATAATGGATTTTTAAATAAATGCATTACTAGATCATCAAAGCTTTCATAGAGTGACAAAAGAGTTTGGCAAAATAGAACTAAACTTTTTTATTTCTTCTAATATACTTATATTTGTGTATATAAACGTTAATAAAAACTTTAAGTATATTTGAAAACATATAAAAAGTAAAGGGAAATATTTATAATAAAGGTTATCGATGCTGAGATCCCATGTTTGCATAATCACGAAAGTTGGCACAATATCCGCGGATAACGTAATGATTTACCCTAAAAGTAAGTAGGTGATGCATCACGTGAATCGAGCTTTGATTACAATATAGATACATTTATGTACAAGTGGCACCGCTACTTACGGGACTCGGACTATACGTATTTGCTAGACAATTGCTTAGCCAGCTCCGTATACTTGAGAAATTTCGAGTGTGGACTCTCTTCGAGGGGTGAGCTCGCAGGTTGCGAAGGACTACCGTTTGCCTGGAGGATCGGAGGTGACCTGTTGCGCTGAGAGATTGGCGGCGATGAGGAACTATGGGAAGAACCTGCTGGTGTCTGTCCTCCATTGCCAGACGTCGTTGTTACAGAGCGCCCAGGATTGGGCCCATCAGGCAAAACACCGTCTTTCACAAAGTGCACTTTCGACAAGTGGTGCCTGTAGGCTCCTTTAGTGTGAACATACGTATCGCAGAAGGCGCACTTCATAGCAGAATCCGGTGTTACGACCGCATCGTTACAAGCCCAACTGAAGGCCAGAATGGCACCAGGCGTAGTGCTGCTCGTTGCTCCAGCAGCACTCGAACTTGAACTACCACACGAACCCATGACTGCGCTCGATGCCGATGCTGCTCGACTACCTCCGCTGGATCCTCTGGTTTCCGTTTTGTCACAAAGTTTCTGAAGCGCTGCCAAAGGATGACTGCTGGTTTTGCGCCCTTGACCATCAGCGTTATGAGATGTACCTCCACTACCTCCGGACAAATTGTCAAACATAGAAGATAGCGCACCCAAACTACTGGCAACTTTGTTGTCCGGCGTTCCTCGCGGTGTGACCGATCTATCGCTACTCGCAGGGCTACTCGTACTATTACGACATGGACTGCGAGCCAATTGCTCAGCTGGATTGAGAGGTCTCGGTGTGGGTGGATTCATGGGCGGCGAAAGTACATCTTTACGTTCTTCTGACGGCTCTCGGATCTGACTGCCGCTATTGCGTCTGTGATTGAAAGATTCGACATCCTCTTCATCTTTGCTATCTTCAGCAGCTTCTTTTTTTACAACTACGCTACGAGGACTTTCCGATTGCCGTTCGCTTTCGTTTATTGCAAGTGTTTCTGAATCTTCATCTTTTGGCTCCTTTTTGACGACAATAGAACCTTCATCTTCAGACTCTTCATTAGTTGTCGGCGGATGCCGAGCTGGTAGTGGCGCAACTTGTTTTTCTGGCGTCGCTCGAGTAGGTCGGGAATGTGATGACGATGTCGACAGCCTATCTTGTGTACTAGCCGAAAGATCTATTCGTCTTTCTGGCGTCATGGTATCTGTTCTACCGCTACCGCGCTCCGATATCGAGCTAGACTCGCTGCCACTCCGTTCTCTTCGAGCTGCCGCTGCCGCTGCCGCCGCCGCTGCTGCTGCATTGAGTTGTTGATGTTGATATGAGCGTAAAAAATTCATAGTTTGAGGATCGACGAGTGGTTTGGTGTAGTCGATACTTTCATCGATTCCCAAACGCTTCAAAATGCTAGAACCCATTTGGGTTCCAGGTTGTGCATGATGCATACCTGCCGCTCCATGGCGCATTCTTGAGTCGAAACTTTTCTCTATAAGTTTTTCTATGGCATTTAAAACGGATGGAGAAGAAGTGGTGGCACCGGTATTAGTTTCGTTGGACACTGACGTTGGTGTCACTTTTCCAGGCGTAGTTGCATCACTTGCCGAAGATGGAGATCGGTGATGTCTTGATGTTTCTTCATTAACACTTTTACGCCCTGATTCGCTGGGTGGCAATGTTGATGGTAAATGATTTGACATCAAGGCATTTTTCAGAAAATTCCTTTGACTAACCCCAAGTGTTCCTGAACCAACGCACATTCGGATATGTTCGACGAAATGAGGCGTGTCGATCTTCTCGCCACATTTTTCACAAGTTATTCTCGAAACTTGTTTTCCGTAAGAATGGCCTGCGCTAGCTCCTGAAGCGTCACCATTTTTGAATTCATTTTGGGCTCTTTCTAGTTCAAGAAGTTTTCTAACTGGTAACGATTTCTTTCTCTTTTCTCGCGTCTGGCGCCGACGACCGCCGCTTTCTGTGAGTGAACGCATAATATGTTCCTTGTAATGACTGTTTTTAACCATGTGATTACTAAGTTCTTTTAACGAGCTAAAAGCCTGGTCACAGACTTTGCAAGTCAAAACAGCACTTACGTGGCTGCTAGTGGCTCCAGCGCCTGGTCCAGTACTACCATGAGATCCAGAACTACCACCAGGTGGCGCTCGATCACTACCACCCCCTCCGCCGCTTCCACCACCAGACGTACCTCCGGAATTTCCACCTCCACTACTCCCGCCACCTTTGTGTTCATCGGATGATTTCCAAGATATGATCTGCTCCTGTGAAATGATGTTGGTGTAATGCTGTGTTTCTTGCATGTGCGAAGTCATTTCAGCCAGAGAGCGGAAACTTTGGCCGCACCACATGCATTTAAGAATTTGTCGAGTTTGCTCAGCGCCTTTACCTAACCAAACGTCCTGTCCGCGAACTAATTTCCTCGGCAGGGGCATTGTTTCTTTGATCAAAAGATTTAACTCTGATGGATTCTGTTTACTATTTAAAGAAGAATTACTGGATGACGAAACTGGAGGTGGCTGAGGTGGTGTTTGCTGTACACTCGTTTGGGACGAATGCCCCGGAGTTACGGGCATGTTTACTCCGCAATGTTTGGCCTCTTTCATATGAGTTGTCATAGCAGCTAAAGTTGGGAAACTTTGTTTGCACCAGACGCACTTTAGTACATCTTTGGCTTGATCGGCGCCCTTATTTAGCCAATGAGATTGCCACGCACTGTGACGATTGCCTGTTGTACCAGATGTTGAACTTGAATTCGATGTGTTACCAGTACCTGTGCGGAATAAATCTTCACCTCCTAATTTACTGAGTTCGCTCATCTTTTCTAAAGCTTTTGCAGCTTCGCTTGGTTGATAGTTTTTAGACTCTGCGCCTGAAGACTTGATTTTACCGTTCCATATCTGATGAGGATCGACTGCACTCGTACTTGCGCCCTTAGGCGATAATTGTTGCTGACTAGTTGCGGCCGCAACGGCTGCGGCAAAGTAGGGAAAATGCGATGCAACAACTGGAGAATTCCAAGATGAAGCAACCTGGCGAGCATAGGCGGCATTATCCTGATGTGCGGGTATCGGGATAGCTGCTGAAACTCGTGAAGATTTTCGGGGAGGTGGTGGTGATTCTTCGGGTACTGGTCGTTTTCGACTCGAAACCGAAAGATCTAGAGGCCCGTTAGCTGATTCGGAAGACGACGGTGTTGGTGGTTTACTTAAATTGAGTATTTGCTCATCTTCGTCATTTTCAGTGTTCGACGATGCTTTCCGAGTGCTAAAATCTAATACCGCGGGTATTTGAGTTGTAGCACCTGGTGAGACGTCACTAGTGGCAGGTGAAATGTGCAGACCAGTCGCAGCTGCAGGTGGAGAACTTGAGGATGAGACCATTGGCGATACGGAATTTCGTGATAAAGGAGAGTGACCGAGCATAAGTCGCTGATGTGTCTGTTGAAGATAGGCAGCCATCATAGCGGCCGATTGTGGAGGAAGCAATGGATGAACGCCTAAAGGTAGAGCAGATGGCAATATGTTAGCGGGAGGGCTGACCGGGCTGGAGCTACTTCGAGTTGTCGTTGGCGGTGGACTGCCATTCGCTGGCCCGGACGATTCCCGCGAGTCCCTTGATGGACACCGCGGGCTCATTGGCTCTCTGAAACAAATCAAGTCATAAACATTTTATAAAACGTATTCGATGTTACGATGTTTTAAGGTTTAATATATAATAAAAAAAAATGTTTCGAAAAAATATATCCCCGCTCGCGTTAACTTCGTTCAATGAATCTTGTAAATAAACAACTAATAACTGCGAGCTTTTAACGAATAAATATTTTTTGAAATGCTAAATTAATATTGAATTCGTATGTCTAATGAATATTTGTAATTAAAAAAGAATTAAGATTTATTGGTGAATAGAAGAAAATTACTGGAAAAAATTTAGTATTCGGCGAAAACAAGAGCAGGTACTTTTTGATTAAGTGAAAAGGGGAGGAAGTATATTTAAAATCTAGTAGTTAGAACTTTGTCAACAAATGCAGCAACGATGTTATGTGAATAGCGAGGCACGAAGACACGCGCATGTGGTGTTAAAGAAAATCCAGCGTGGGCAAAGGAATAATGCGACGCAAAGGAGAGTGAACGAAAAGCTTACGAGTAGTGGCGCTTGAAACTGCTATTTAAAGGGCAGACCGGTTCGAGCTTAGTTTTTGGTCGCTTGGATAGCGTAGGCGCTGCTACTCCCAGCCTGTCGACGGCTCGTTCGTAACTGACTGAATGCAGCGCGCCAACCTCTGATGCGAACTCGAAGAACTGAGTGCGTGCGCGTCGCGCTCGCGAGAGAGAGAGCTAAAAGGGGGGAAGCAAACACCGACAAAATACACGCAAGGGGAAGTTTTTGGACACTCCTGGGTGGGGATCAGGAGTATATATACCAACTGTGTAATTCGTGCGAGGGCGTATGTGCATTTATGCCACACAGCAGAATATTACACATATAATTGTGAGAAGATCTCCATGCAATTGTGCTTTGCAACTAGTGAATATATATTTACGCACATTTCGGGGTGCAGTTACAGAGGAGAAATAAATATTATTTATTAGCAATCATCAAAAGCTTTGTCGTCAGCTACGGAAAGTTATCATGTAATATTTTAATGTTTAAAAATTGGATAATTTGAATTTGATTTGCTATGTATTTATCTAGCAATTGTTATAATTTTAGATAAGGAAACCTCGTGTTTTTTATCATTATTTATAAAAAATCGTTTAGTTTCAAAAAATCAAATTTTAAGTGCATAATAAAAATATTAATCATCAATCTCAAATAATAATGTAACTTTATCAAAATGGAATCGGGTAGGAAGTATTGAAAATCACAATTAATATAATCTTATTTGGTTGTAAATTTAAGATAGTAAGATTTCAATCAATGAAGATCGACTTCGGTGGATAATCAAATTATAAACATTTACTTACCGATCTGGTGGTCCAGTATCTCTATTTGCAACTGGGTTGAGTTTTGAGCCGGTGGGTGATGCAACACTCACTCGTTGAGATGGGTCTTCCTCGTCATCCTCTTCGCTACGGACTTCTACTCCGTCTTCGTTTTCTTTGGCTGTCGGATCACCACTGTTGCAATTCGTCTCAGGCGGGCTTGTGGGACCATCCTCATCTACACAGTCACTCTCATCAGCCCCTTGCAGCTCAGCACCAGGCTCCGTATTTTCGGCGCCGTCCTCCCCTGAAACATTAAGATAGTTGCATCTACGTTATTTCATACCGTTTAGTGAGTTTTATGATTGCAAATATACAGATATTGAATTATGGTTATAGGTAAAATTGACAATACCAGGTATCACAAAATTCATGAATGTACACTGTACAGTTGCGAGCACAATTTAGGCTGTCGCTCTTTGTGCCAAAACAAATTTCAAAGTACGTGTTGTTTCGTGTTGCAGATGGCAAAGAACAAGTCAAAAGAGAGAGAGAGCGAGAAAGATGACAATAGCACCTATCGCTTCATTAATCAGCTTTTGCCAGAATTCAGGTGGAGCTCTTTCTCTCACCTAGCTCTCTTTCATTATACGCCGGTAGCACGATGATTCCTTTTGGCGTCAAGTGCGAGGTATTATGAAATCAAATCATTTCAATTTAGCGAGAGCTACGTATCTCAGCGCTGTCATGCTACTCGAGCCTTTCATCGAGAATCTCTTTTCGCGTTAACCTGCATGCATATACTCATAGGAGAGAGCGCGAGAAATGTGATGACATACCGCATCCTCGTGAGAGTAATGGCGCGTTCCCGCATTTTGTCATGCTGCTTTCTCGCGCGATTTCATCAGTAACTCTCGAAGAGCTCGCGCACAATTCAGTCTTTCGTGCCCACTGTTCCCTCTTGCAGATTCTATCGCTTCACTCTCTTCGTATCTTATTCTTCTCCTACTACTGTTACTTATACTACTACTATTATTATTACTACTTTTAGTACCACTACGACTACCACTACCACTATCGCTTCTACGCTTCTCCAAACCACAAAGCCACGTCTAACCAAGTGGTTCTTTTTTGTTTACTGTATTTATAATAGTTTTAACTGCGAGTGAGAGTACATAAGGGCATATTTTTATTTTACTAGAATAATTTTATCGTACTTTACCCTTGGTTCGATGGTATATCATCAATTCGTGTTACCGCTCTTCATGTCTATATTACACTCCGCGCCAATAACTATATACAGTGAAACATTGAAACCTTTCCACAATCATACCATTATTTTTCACCAATTAATAAAGAATCTTTACATTTTAGTTATTTTACAAAAAATGATTTTCATTAAGGTTGAGGATAAAGAGACTATCCTATATATCAGTTGCTAAGAATTACATTATAAATATTTCGGTGAACAAACCTTCAATACATAGCTGGATAAACTGTAACATCAATAGCATCGGCAGCTATCGTACTAACAACGCACATTTACAGAGTTTCTCGTTTTTTTTATCATTTCGATCTTTTGTGTGTTTATTTTTTCAATGTGCAATTCTCTGCATCTCTGATCATGGAGCTTGCAAGCAATATGATTAACTTTCCACTATACCTTGTTGTCTAATTCTTATACTCGAGTAGCCTCTGTACGATAGGGTTACTAAGGATATAGAGAGAAGGTCAAAAGATGCAATAAGTAAGATAAGAAAAAAAGGCCCTTAGTTCAAGTGGATGAAAAAAAGTTTACGCATGCAAACACGCGGCGACGCCATCTTATAGCTTTTACAGATGAAGGGAGTGTCACAAGAGAGAGAGAGAGAGAGAGAGAGAGGAGAGAGAGAGGAGAGAGAGAGAGAGAGAAATGAGGGGGAAAAGGTAGAACATGTATGCATGCAATGCAATAGATCGTAAGAAAAAAAAGAGAGAGTAAGAGTAGTAGTAGGTAGGGGTTGTCCTACGTTTACCGACTGACCAACCAAAGAATCGTTTGTTGAATTTTAAAATTTTCACGATACAGGTCCCGTGGCTCAAAGATCGAGTGTGTAGCAAGTCGCACTGCAGTGGCAGCACGAGCTCAGTGTGGAGGGGCAAATACTGCACAGGGGAGAGAAAGGAGATCGCACATTGATCCACGGGACCATCGGCAACTAATTACGCAGATTTATGTCCCCATTGTCCATTGTCTTGCTACAGACGAGTTGGACGACCGAGTGCACTCACGGCTCAGTGTATGTTTGTGTATGTGCATTTGTGTGTGCACTCTCACACTTGCACACATACAAGTATGCTTATTTATGCAGTTGAACGCAAAATAGAGAAAAAGAGATAAGCACGAAAGGTAGCTAGAGTGACGACAACTATGTCGACAACAGGAACTGTTCAATTCGCTCACCAAAGACACTGGTTGCTTCGATTTTTTTTTACCAACATTTTTGTCTTCGGCATATAATAAACGCAGAATTCATAGATGCAATAATATGCACGCGAGGGTGCAAAGTAGCAGCTTAGCAAAGCTCCACCCGTTGCTACTGTTTATAAGAGAATTCAATTGACTACTGGCAGCATGTAGCTATTTGCGTACTATGGAAATTCTTGCTATTTCTCCTGCACGTGCACTTTAAAAAAAACCAATGTGCAAATTTGTGCACCAGTAAGCTAGCTAGTCCTTCTTACATGAAGACATAATTCATTATTGGCCTAATCTAAGAATACGAACGAGTTTATTTTTTAATTTGAATGATAAATTCACTATTTAAAAAGGTTTAAAACAAGGTTTTAAGATTGAAATTTTTGACTTCAAGTCCTTGTCAAATTTTACATAAAAAATCATAATTCAAATATTTTTTTATTATGATTTTTCGATTCGATAATTTTACACGTATTTTTGAAAGGTTGACATTTTATAAGAATCGTGATGTTGGGTATAAGCTAGATGTTTGTGAAAAAATTCAGTAGCTGAACGAAAGTTTTTCGTTTTTGCGAGTCTTCCGGACGTTTGCAAATACCTTCAGTACAGAAGAGAACGACCCCTGGCCCGTGCGTATGTGCACATGTATTGGCAGGCCACTGCACTAACGAGATGTATTTGCCTACAACTCATGAGCTTGCTACTCCTGTTGCCAAGGTAGTCTGCGAGTTTTAAGATTTCTGGGCGGCGATATCCTCGCTTGCCTTCTGTCTCTTCTTTGCTCTCTTGTATATGTGTACAATGCAGCCCAAGAGTTGGCCGATTTATTAGTTTGAACTTGAAGCTCCAGTATATAAAGTATAAAATGTACATATCTCTATAAGGCGCATGATTTTATTGTTTCAAATCATAAATCAATTGAACCTTGTGTGAAATTTTGGAAACATAAATTTTTGAAATGGAAGTTAGAACTAGAAATGTGACTAAGTAAATTTGTAATAAATTAAGGCGCAAATATTTACGCTGGATACGTTTAACTGAATTGTTGAAATTTATTACTTCGTGATAAATGACATCATTAAAAAAAATTTTCGTTATCTTTTTAAAATCTTGTTTAAATCTTTCTAACGTGTGAAGAAAATATATACCTTAAATCAGGCCAAAGTTTTGTATGTGTAAACAAAAAAAAATAATTTATCGTTACTTAGTTTGCACACATGAAAAGACTTTAAATAAACACAGACGAATGATAATCGAAGAAAGTAAGGATATACATTAGTACACATTTTTCTAGATCTACAAGGATGCAGGTAAAGGATAGAATGTTGTCACGACAATTTCACACGTAATTTCATTTGCAGTTTGCGCAGTATTACATGAAGGTGAATGGGAGGGTATCTCGATTGTTCATGTAAGTAAAGGGAGGAGAAACTGGCGAGATGAATTTCTAATGCTAGTCCGAGTGACGTTAAGCAAAAAGAGAAGAGAAATAGAGAGAGAAAGATAGAGAGAGAGTGAAGTCCTTAGCCAGAGGCTCTATCAGAGACTGTATATAATGCTCAGCATGTACGAGCTGAGAAGAAAGACGAGCTGACTGGCTGGCTGACGAACGAACGGACGGACAGACAGACGAACGAGTGCGCGTGGATGCACGTATACATGCAACCGTACATGCTCACACTCTCGCACATACACACATACACATCCACGTGTAGTGTGCGGAGAAAAGCGAGGAGGTTGGCCAAGGGGGTAGGGATAGACTATACAAGTAGCATCTCTTCCTCGCAGCTCAGAGTTCTCGTTGATGCCAGCCTGCAGAAGAGAGAAAGAGAGAGAGAGAGAGAGGTCCGAGTGACTGACGGCTGAATCCGACTCTTCTCCTCTTCCTTTCACTCCTTCTGCCTTGTATGCGCTGCACTGACGCTACTCCTACGATATATATGTATATAAATAAACGTGCAAAGGAGGAAGCTTCGTGTTCTTTGGATACGCGCACGGCGAAAGATGGACGACAAAAGTGTGGATTCTCGGCTGGTTGCTCTCTGCAAATTGGGACAGCGAATTGTTTGCTTCAAGAGAGCAGTGTTAGCGAAAAAAGATGCGCGGCCTGCTCGTGCAAAATTTGCGCGAAACGGCAGCGCTGCGGTAGCGCTCCTAAAAAAGTTTATTGAGACAGCAAAAAAGATGAATAAACTAAAAGAACCCACGTGAATGATCAGGCGGGATATCTTTTTACCGAGAATATAGACGTAATGCGTTTTGACAAGGGTTCCAAAACTCGTTTTACACTTTAATGGTTTGAAAAATAAAGTCTGAAAAAACATACGTACGCACAGTGAGCTTAATTTTTGGTTTTATACTCTAATTCAATCATTAAATAATGTAAGGTCTACTTCAGTTCTACAGATCATATTATTTAATAATTATACCCTTCTTATGTATACATTCCGATATTTCTTACAAAATTATTGAAATTTTGGTTTACAAAGTAACATAAAAATTTTTTTTATAATTTTCATCATGGATGTTACACTTTTTATGTCTGCGAAAGAACGGTTCAATAAACAGGACCGATGATTATCCATTTCAGGTTGCCTATTTGCTATGAAGCATCTTGAGATTAAAATTGAGCCATCAGAGAGCTGAATTTTTGCTCAAATAAAAAGCAAGCATTCGACGAAACGGATTTGACACTTTATAACACGGTCCAACGAAAAAGAGCTGTTAAACTGTAACACGATATTTTCTTTTGCACAAACTGATCAGTAAAAAGAGCAAGAGTGTCGCTCTGAACATCCGTCAAGGCAGAGCGTCGATAGCATCGTAAAATGACAGCTTGCTTCAACGTATAGAGAGAAGAAAAAAAAATTAGCGATGCGCATATAATTCGGTAATGAAACAAGAGCTGCAGAATCCCTATCGAGAGAGGAGAAAAAAACAAGTTCCTGGCATCAATTGGCCTATCAAATCACTGTTCGAATGGCTTGAGAAAAAAATTCTATAAAATTTCACCAAGAGTCTTAAGGGGTTGAGAGATCGATAATATGCTGTGAATGATGCAGCAGCTCAAGTTGTAGGAGCGCAGCGCAGATGAGTTTGACTTATCAAGATGGATTTCATCGTGATAATATTTTGTTGCATTCTTCGTTCTCTGTGTTGAAGAAGCGACAAAAAGCTGCGATTGTAGGTGGACGCAGGAGGCCGCCATCATTCGTGACTCGCTTAATGATCTATCCATCCTTTAGCTGCTACTTCTGCTGCTGCTGCTGCTGCTGCTGCTGCTGCTGCTGCTGTTGCAGAGAAAGCAAGAAAGAGAGAGAAAGAGAGAGAAGGCAAAAGGCAGAAGGCAGAGGGGAGAAGATAAAGTGCCTCGGCTGCCGTATACCTGACTGATTGACTGATGAGCCGACTGTTATCCTAAGTCAACACTCACTTCATCAGCCAGCCGAATTCCATCTACGCATAGCTCGTTTTTTCCTTGTCTTATTTTCACTTGGCATGTATGTGTATCTGTCTCACCTCGTATTTCTCAAGTCGATCGAACAAAAAATAGCAGAGAAACTGCAACTATTTCACTTTGGACAAATCCTTTTCCTCTTTCTGCTGCTCGGGAGCAGCAGATCAAAGAGTTTGATTGTATTAATTAATGAAACAAATACATTAAAATTCAAGTTTAAAATACACGCGATAAAAATGTACATAAGTACAAGCGATCTTCGCTTTGGGAAATAACAATTCACGCCGATTGTTATCGTAATCTTTTAAAAGTACTTTGCTAGAATGAATTAGCATTCAATATATAAAAGAGCTACTTTTCGAGTAAAGCGTTGAATAAAAAGTTTTCGTACTTTGCAGTTACACTAGCGCGCTCAGTCTGTGTACGTGCTCACACCCTTAAACAATAGAATCCTGATTGAAGTTTCAGCACGAAAGAATTTTCATTTCTTATATATCCCCATCGAATTTCTGTAAAATTCGCATACAATGAAATTTCTATTCAAACTTTTCTCTATCTTTGGGCTTCCTTCTCTTGCTCTCTCTCTCTCTTTCTCCCTTTTGGCTGGTGCGCGATGTGCACTCAGATCGAGTAGCGGATTTGGCCAATGTTTTGCTTCTTCCGGGAAATTCTCCCGAAGCCGCTACATATTGTCTGTCGCCGATGCTTTTTCATAGCAGTTCTACACAGTACATAGCGCAGTACTAGCTCTTTATACTCGTAAAAGTCTGACGAAAGAACTTTCATTACATCCTGATATCTTTCTATCGCGTGACGCGACGAGTAGCGTAAAATATAGATAAAAGCTATAGGGTTCGCGAAGCTCTTGACAATCAACCCTCGAGCACCTTTATATCCCATACGTAGCCGGCTTGACTTGCTGCCACTTACACTTGCACATGAATTTTTCTATTTTTTCTATTTCAATGAAAATCTTGCGCACAACCAAATCTGAAAATGCTTAGCAATTCGATCGAGACTGGGGTCTCGACATGTCGTCGTAGCTTCTTGCTCTAGGTGAATCTTATTAAACACGAATAAAAGCAGAGATTACAGTCAGGAATCATCGCTTGTACTGAATCGCATGATGTTTTTCGAGTAGAAACCAAACTAATTGAGAATTTATTTTCAGTTGTTGAATTTTTTAATTAATAAATCACATCAGTTACTCTGCCAATTATACCGTACTAGAAATAAATGACTCAAAAACGTTTTCGTTTTTCGAAAACTCTTTTGATAAAAATTAAATTCGAATTAAAAATTTATCAGAATTGTTGAATTTTAAAAATACGGAAGCATCAAACTCAAAGTACGTTATAATTTTTTTTTAAAATAACTACCCTTAATTTACAATATCCGAAAATAATTAAATATAAGGACAGAGAATTGTGAGTTTTTACGTGGGCAACAACTGAGGGATAAGCCCAAAAGAACTGGTCAAATAAAAAAGATAATAAAACATCAGGTTCGAGAAAAAGAGATGTACATAAGAGCCAGTGGTGGAGCTCACAAGTCGACGTTGCTCCAAGTACGAGTGGCAGCCAACACGTCAGAGTGATTCTGAGTGATGGACGGAAACTTCTCGAAACGAGCAAATGCAACTTTGCGTCTCTTCAGAAGATATAGAAGAAAGAGAGCGAGAGAGAAGGAGAAAGAATAAACAGAGCAAAAAAGTAACAAGTCTTGAAGGAAAGCCGTCCGATATGCGCAAGTCTTAAAAAAGCATATATGTAGTATATAGCAGAAGCATATATACATGTATAGGATATATAGTAGCAGTAACAGCAGCAGCTTACTGACTTTTTTCTGCATTCGATACGGATGCGGCTTTTTGACTCGCTCTCTCGCTCTCTTTCTCTCTTGCTCCGTCGTCTTTTTTCTTATTTGTTGATGTGCACAGCAGTCGAGAATTATTATGTACGCAGCAAGCGAGAGACGCATTTGTAAAAGATGAGATGATTTAGATGATGCGTTACGCGCTTATCGCATAAACGTATGTGGTTCTACGTGTACTTTTGGTAAGCTGTCCGTACGTCATTTTATACTCTCTGTGTGTTGCGAAATTTAAAATTATGACTTTCCTCGCTATATCTATAGATTATTCGAGTGACAATCAAAATTCAGCCGAGAGAATACCATCAATTACGCGGTTCAGCTTCATCCAAGAACTTTTTTAATTTAACCGAGCTCTGTGTGGAAGCTTGAGTTTTGCATTGAGGTACCATTGGAGTCTTCTTTAAATTTTGGCGCAAAAAAAACAACCAACACGAAGCTCGTCGATAGATCAATGAGCGACCGAGCAAGGATATATATCATATGAAATCGCGAGTATGAAATAAATGAAACGTTAAGGTACACGAGTAAATCCGCGAGGCAAACAAAAATCGTCGTGCGGAGTGGTGTGAAAAAAAAATAAAACAAAAAAAAAAGGAGAAGGACCGAAACGAGCAAGGATTTTAACGCGATTGTCGGTCATTTCTCTTCCGGTTGGGTGTGCGCGAGCTAGCGCGGAATGAGTAAACGTCGTCGAGTGGCCACTCGCTACTCGCTTGTACACACATATACGAGGCTGCGGACTTGGAATGATGGATGGATGAGGCGCTGTTCATACACGTCCGGTGCAACAGGCGACGCGCTACACTGTGTCCGATGATCGATGTGAGCTGATGTTTCATGCCGAGGTTAAATCCACGCAGTGGTTTTTTTATCAGCGAGCCAACTGCACTCACCTCAGCCCGATTAAAAGTAGTAGTACTACTACCAAAGCTGCAACAGCCAACGACGACTAATTCAACTCTTCTATGTACGCTTCATTTCCGCTCTACGCCCCCGAAACTGCCATTCAAATACAAATGTATAAAATATTTGTCTACTAAGACTTGCTCTTTTAATTCGGACTGATTGCAGACGATATAACTCTCTTTCTGTCAACTTGCATGCCTCGCTTCTGTTTCTTTGCTCTTTTCTCTCTTTCTCTATATTTCGTTTACCGAAAGCGGTAGTAAAGTAGCAGAGCGAGTGGTCACATCTCGAACGATCTTCCACATTACGGTAGGATCGAAGCAGCGTAAATATTCGTGCGTGAGAATCGAGAGAGAATGAGAGAAGAGCCAATAGCGCGGAGCGACAGGAGAGCTCGGAATGACAAGACGATGCCTTCATCTTGTCAGTCTGTCAGTTGCAATGGCCCTCGCGCACTTCACTCCATTCCCGAGCTCTCTTTTTTTCTCTTCTCTTATCGCCCGTCGATCACTTGCTCGTCTGCTGCTCTTTTCGTTGTAAGCGTATATCTCTTGGGCGACGTCGCGGCCAACTCGCCCAAGTCGAAGCTCCATCATTTTTCTCTGGACTTGTCGTTTCGATTCTCTCCTGGCATTTGTCCTCTTCGCTCGCATGCTATAACGAATTGATTTCTCATTACGATATAATTTATCAATGACAATTTTCAAATTGTCCCAAGCGATTTTCAAAATGCTATGAAACTTTTTTTTTAAAAGTCAACTTTTATTTGATATCGGAATAAGGAATGATAATATACCACGCTTTAAAGTAAAATTTAAAGGCTACATTATCGTCTTTAGTGTAGTACGTCTACGTTTGAACGGTACTTTAAATTATGTAAAGGAATTTCGTTGGCGTAATTTGGAGAAACGATCAACAAGCGATATTAGCTCGTTTACTTATTGATAAACAGAATTTTGCGTGTGATTACGTGTGATCTCGCGAAATTCGAGTTTGGTAGCAAATGCCCTTCCATGCATAGGCTTGAGAATGTCGGCGCGCAGTTACAACTTTATACTGCTAAGCGGATTGACTAAGTACTCTCTAAAGATTTGTTTCTGCTCTCAGCTATTATTTACCAAGTCTCACCAAATCAATCGCTTAAAGTCGATAGTGAAATTGTTGAGTAAAAAAAAATTAAGCATGACACTTATAAAAATTAGCAATGAATCCAAGTGATTCCGTAACCAAGATAAATATGATCGATTGTTCCTTTACAATGTAATAATTAAGCATTGCGGACACTTTAGGCCATTATTGATCAGCGCATCGAGCATAAAACTTGATGCAGTCAAGTAAGAGCGACAACGAAATAAGTATCGCTGCATACTATAGGCTTGCACTTCTCAATTTGAGAGTGAATATAGTATGAGTATATCTGCTAGGGCATAGCGGCGATAAATTGCATCTTAAATGTCGCGACCACTGCCTGACATCTGAATCAGCAACGTCCAAGCCAAAGAAAACTTTTCGCTGTTTGTGCACTTGTCGTTTGCATTGCTTGGTCGAGCGAGCGATTAATAAGCGCCACTTGCCGCGCACAGGAAAATCGGTGAGCCACGCAAGAATTTGAGTACGACAATGATAATTCATCAGGGGACTCGCTATATCTTGGGTGCGATCGCACGGTTCAAGCGAGCTCGTCACGGCTTCGCTGATACTGACGGATAAAAGCATAAAAAAAGCACGGAGGATTATAGCGAAGCGCAAAAAGGATTACTGAAATCGAGAGTACAAAGAAGGAGAAGTCGGTACGAGGCCGCAATGACGTACGAAGGGTGGCGCTTCGTCTTCGTCGTCGGCAACGACGAAAATAGAGTCACGCTCGAAGCATGCCATTCGCCACATAGGCGCGCATACATGCTACGGCCATGCAGACCGATCCGTTCTAATAAATATTGTGTCAACATTAATAAACGAGCGCGTTGAAGCACATATGCGCGCATTTACTCGTTCGCAGGCGACTGTAGCTTGTATTTGTTCGAGAGCTGTACCCAAGAAAAGAGTAGCAAATGGCACACACGAGCTGTAGCAAGGGAGCAGCGCGACGATCTGTCAGCGGGATGATGGACGCTTGACGCTCGGAAAGACAGGTGCACTGCGTCAGCGCGCCGCACTCCTATACACGTCGCATGCATACGTCTTGCTCAAATGCGAGCCTGCAGACGCGTCGGCTCTTTGATTCATTTCAGTCGTGCAAATCGCTCATTTGGCCCCTCTCGGCTTCGTCTACGTCTACGCTTTTTTCAAACTTTCGAGCGCGGCTAAAGTCCAATGCCACACTGCTGTTTTACTTTGATTTCGTCAAAGCTTATTTTTTCATCTTCTCTAATCAGCCGGATGAACTTGCAACGAGCACTTGCGTACCTGCGCTGCTTTTGAAGAAGAGACTCGAGCTTGAATATGCAGAAAACGATATGCGATCAGCATGTCTGTGCTGCGCGACGTATGCGATACTTATTCTCTATGTATCTGACCTAATTCAAAATTCATGTCCTATTCCATTTGGTAAAATGCCCGCTTTAGTCGGTTCGCGCGGGCTTTAATACCTGCTCTCGAGTGTATGGCTGACATTTGGCGTTGCTGTAGCTATATTACACTTGACTCGAAGCTCGGCCTTTCCCAGACCGTTTCGCGCGTAAGCGGCCAAAAAGCCCAAGACTTAGACAGTCTGCTGGTCCTGCGCGTCCCTTTAAACGTCACTCCGGCTGGATTTCGCACGTTGGACGTCGCTCGTCTCCAGGACAAGGCCTTACACTTACGTACGTAGTATGCTTAGGCAGTAGCAGAGCTAGCTCTTTACAGTTGACAGGGCGCGTTTTGCCCTTTGCCGCAAGCGCCCCGGCGTTTCTCTCTCGTGAATTTCTTACGCCGAGCTTAGGAAAGCGTTATAACAAAAGTGAGAGGCAGAGGGAGAAATATAGGGCCCCGATTAATAATGAAGCGCTTTAAACCTGAGCGACAACTTGCTTCTCTTTTGCTGTCGAGAATTGCTGCGGCAGCGAACGAAGCTTGCCAAATTAGCGCTTTACTACTCCTTCACTCTTTTCACTTATATTGCCCCGCTACCTCTTGCTCTTACTTTTTAATATTACTATATCGCTACTATTTGCACTCTGCATTAAATGAACAAATTTTCATTGAGATTTCTTAATTGATTGATTAACAATTAAGACATCGCAAAGGATTAACACGGATCGAACAAGTATTTTTTTTCTAATTTTTCCGATTTTCAAACAAAGTAAATATCAGCAGATTTGTCACAAAGTAATTATTTTACTAAATCTCATTCACTTTTCTTCGACCTTTGCTACATCTCAACAAAAAAATACAACAAAAAATCTATAAACTTTGTGATAAAACTTCGTAATAAAAAAACTAACGATACTTCAAATATTATAAATTTACGCAGTATCAATTTTCGTGGATCTTGCTCGTAACTATTTTATTTCTTGCTGTTATTGCATATTTTTCATTTCATTCTTAAGTTGTATGATCACACAAGTTCCAGCTTTAATATTTATCACGATTATCAGATTCAAGTACGAGTCATGTTTTGAACAGGTACACGTTTGAGAGGATTAATAAAATAAAGATGTTTTGACCTAAATCTTGATTAAAAATATTTTTTCACATAGATTTTCTATAATTTGATAAAACATGTTTCAAACAATTACTCAAAGAAGCTTCATCATATCATCACACAAGACTTTTTAAAGTTAATATTTGAAACCTTGTAATATACTGACTACAGCGATTATTTTTTGTAACTCGATGATAATTTAGGTGTAAGTTTTAAAATGAAAATATTAATTTTTCCATTAAATTTACTACGTTGAGTGTTTACATTAAAGTTTCAGATTGTACTAAGACTCTGCTGCAACATTTTTAGCATATACTCGGTATATATTTGTATATACATAACACGCTAACTAACTGACTTGGTCCGAGCCTTTCATCCTTTATCTGACTCCGCTAAAGAGGTTTGTAAGTGAATTTGTATATTATCCTCATTATGTTCATGCACATACAGTTAGCTCTAAAATAAAATACCCTTGAAAGGATCTTTCTCTCTCTCTCTCTCTCTCTCTCTCTCTCTCTCTCTCTAAAACAATGCCGAGGGTGTACGAGTATAAACACTGAAAAGGACCTCGATTTACTAGTGGTATTCGCAAAGGCGCCAGCAGTATTTTCAGAAAAAAAGATACATTCTCAGACGATCAAGGTGTACACAGTTCAGTTCGCGTGGAGCAAATGGCGTATAGTTATAAAATGCGCGCGACCTAACAGCAAAAGAAAACAAAGTCTGGCGATCCGAAGGTAGAAAAAAAAATATGACTCCATATAGCCAATTACTAGTGGCGTATAAATATCTGTATAGATACATTGTAAGGCACGGGTAGGCTTGCATGTTCCTGCATACGATAGTTTAACACATACACTTGCGCGCGCGTGCTAGTAAAGGGAATGGGTGCAAAAGTACCCCCTCATAGGTCCAGGGTACACCCGAATTCGAAAGATAGAACAACGTTACGATGTGATAGGTTGTACAGCTGTGACCAAGTGCTGTGAACAAAGTAATGCAAATGTACCAGAGAGATGGTCATCGCAGTACGTCGATGGCACTCGAGCACGAGTATTTTTCAAACTAGTTTTCTGATTTTTATCGATCGAATTCACGCTGGATAATAATTAGGCGCGTTTATCAAGCAAAACGAATGTAACGCCTAACGCGTGAATAGAGCAGCAGGAGTGATGTATAGGTGCGCGCTCGGTCGGCTTGCCATCGAAAAAATCAAATCTCATCACGCTGAAGCGGCGCGTAGACTTTCTAATAACTACATATAGGTACGTAACCAATCTAATAAACATGTCAAAGCGCTCGTAAATAAAGCTTATAGCTCTCATATCTATGTTTGGCACGGCGCGCAGCACATCATCTATAATTCGATCATAAATGAAACACACCACTATCTGCGAACCTCTGCGTGTATGTGTGCTCGTGGCTCTCTGTGCGTGAGTGTCCGTATGTACATAGAACATGCTTCATAACTACCAGCGACCACTGCACTCTCTGCAACTACCACGTGAGAAAGAGATAGAGAGAGAGAGAAAGGACATTAAATTCCTATCAGCGAAATCACAGTGGAAAATCAACACACGCGATGAATAATCGTCTGGTATTCATGCACTGCACACACAGCATTATTTATACGAGCATATATATTCATTAAAGATCCAATCAAAAAAATGATCCACGTACAACTGTTTCAGCATCGCATGCGTGTATAGCATTTCTAGCTGGCTGCAATTTTTTTCCCAATCGATTGGTAACATGCTGTCGCGAATGCTATCGAGACTGGCTGAACGCGTCCTTCGTGCTTGGAGGACGCGTACGGATCCGCAATCGCCTATGCACTTATCAAATATATAAGTGAATCGAGATTATACGACGTTTGATCATGGCTATCATTGCATTGGCTGTGTTGCATGAATACGGCGAGAAACGAGGAGAGCGTCAGAGGGGACCGTTCGTGGGCTTTCTCACGATGTGTGCCATTCTGCTTTTACGAATAAATATTTCGCTCGTCCGTGTAGCTCGTGTTCGTATGTGTGACTGTTGCGACTGTTGCGACTCCGCATGTTCGTAAGTGCGCTCGAGTTCTTTGTTATATTACCCATGCTTCAGCTTTCTTTCCTTTCTTTCTTTCTCTTCGAGCGATTGATTTATTACCAATCGTTTGTATGAAAATTACGAGTAATTTTGAGAATTCGAGGAAAGATCGATATTATAACTTGCACGGATATTATATAGATACATAGGTATATATTTTTATGCGAACGTGTAGTGCGCGCGCGGACAAAGTAGTGCACATATGCACGACACGGACCAAAAAAAGAATGACTTTCGACATTTTATGCTCAATTCTACAAATGATTTGTGTGTACAATCGTACGTGATATATAAGTCACGTCACAGAACAATATCAATGTCGGGATTTTCTTCCTGCGCGAGGGCTCCTGTAAAGCTACGCAGTAAACGCGATCGCGGAGTATCGGCGATCGACCAATGCACGATGCAACTTCCAATCTTTTATATTCGCACGATCCAGCTGAATATAATATCATTAGATTGAACGCGGCAGAAGCGCATCCAGTTGCAGCGGCTGATCAGTGCGAGGCAAAACATAAATCAAAATTATCTGCCACCACAACAATTGTCTCTTTCCAGAACATCCTTATCTTGATCGGTACCAAATTGATATTTCAACGCCTTGTCAAGCGAAAAAGTCAACGTGCTCCTATCACGCTCATGTAATAACCAGTTCGACACTGTCGCAGCCGTACAAAAATCACGCCGTATCGAGTTTGCAATTCAGCTACAACCATGATCTTTGAAGATTACAACATGTCGTTGGTTTTGGCGAGTTACATAAGTATTACATAGAAATAAAATTCCTAAATGGCCAAGACAAAAGTGGCTTTTGCCTAATTGTTATTTTTGCCGGTAACAATTGTAACGAAAATCGCCAAGGCTACATGTGTGGCTTGTGTACGATTCCGTCTTCATAAAAAGTGAGAAACTTTGATTTTCATTGATTCGATGAAGGATGATTTACGTGTATACTCGCGCTTCTATACAGTCTCTTCGATTTGCCGCCCACACCAACTACATACGAGATTAAATCGTGTAGTCTTATACACTCGGTGAAATACGTGTAAGGTGTGTCGCTGCTCGACGGACGCGCGCTCATACATGAATAATTGCACATTAGACGCGCTAAATTAATCGCAACCGATGTGACCAGGGCATGTATAGACATAAAAGTTTCGAGCAATTATAAGCTATTGATTATACACAAAAGTAAAAATGGATGTACACAACTCGCTTGATTTATAGTCCGAGCAATTTTTCGTCCCGAGTTTCCGTAAACAAAACACCAGTCGAGCTGTTGATTATTGTATTTGTATGCACATATTATCGAGATTCTCTTCCATTCCATCTCTACTGATAATATTGTCGCGACGCTGCTTAAACTTGAAAATTAAAATTCAATTGAGTTTGAATCGCGCCACATAGATGCAGGGGCGCTCAATCGTCGTTGGTGCCCTCGCTAACTTTACAGGTGCACCCCCGCGTAGTTCGACCCTCGGCAGTCGGTCAGGTAATCACCCGCACACAGACATATGGAATAGTGCAAATTAGCTGCGCGTGCCTCTGGCAAATAACACAAGACCAATTTGAATTAATTAAACGAAAGAGTCAGGGCGTAGGAAGAAGCTAGCACATACTTAGACCTGGAGCAGGAGAAATTGCCACCGTTGAATCGTCGAGAGAAATGAGAATGCAGTCGCTTGCTCCGAGCCGCCGATGCAGCCGTACGTATGCGCGCGAGCTTGAAAAATATTAAGCGAGCCGGGACGCGAAGCCTGCAATTATGAAGCACGCACGCGCTCGCCTCAAGATCGAGGTTACGATTGGGATATCATTAATATAAGCCATGGGACAACCCATATTTATTCGAGAGCATCATTGTACGATATGATTATGAGACGTCTCGCAGTGAAAGCAGAGGCGTAGTACGCGTCGAGTTGCGTCGCGCCGCCGTTATACGTCAGCTGCGCGAGACCAACTGATGCATCGGCTCGAGCGCATACGCTCATTGTTCCTTTTCGCAGCTCGTGTTCGGCAAGTGCAGCTCTGCTAGGCCCGTTCGCTCGAGCTCTGTTTCGCTAACGAATGAAAACTCGCAAACAATCGAGACAGTTCGTGGACGGCAGAGACAGCAACTTTTCATCGGCCGATATCTAGTCTTGTGCGCTTCCATCAAATATGTAGGCATATATAAAATGCGCAAGTACATTGTATATCGGAGCAGTCGAAGTTCGAGTCGGAAGTCATTACTCGTCGATTCGTCGCGCAAACTGGTCCAGAAAATCAACGAGTCATGCGGCATCGAAAAGAGCGAAAAAATCCGGCCATCGAGCGAACTCGGAACGGCTGCTATCTCCTGCTGGTCACTGCATAAATGTATTATTAATAACTTGATGCACAATAGAGGCGATATAATTGCGAGTCCAGGCGATGCCTCGAAGCGGCTACGTTAGGCTACACGTACATCGTACGCAGGGAGCCTCTAGGAGTGGTTGGCCCTTGACGATTTTCACCCCGTAACGCGCGAGGCGCAATATGCGATGCACATGTAACTACAGGGACTACGCGGCGATAATAACGCGCATAGCCTACACAGAGCTTATTGTGTGCGCGCCAAGTAGGAGGAAAAGTCATGGGCGAGAAAGAAAAAAAAGGCGAGCGAGCGACCGAGAGAAAAAAAGAGCGAAAAAGAGCCGCTACCAAGCAACCCCACCCGCTGCAGAAGCCGCCACCGCCGCTGCGCACGCGGCATTATATCGTTGAGCACGAAGAGCAGCGCGCGCTCAATGTAATTTATAGTTGCAATAATTTATTGGCTAGCATGGGGTTTATACTTGGCCTGACGCGTAGCCATCCGTCACCGTCACTGACGTCACCTCCCTCCACATAATGACTACCTACGTCGCGAGCCATGTGTATATACTTCGTGTACACGCATACACATACACGTACTCACGTGCTTAGTATATGTGTACGCGTAACTTTCCCGGTTCCCCCCGCTATAGAGCACTTTTTTTCCTGGCGTATTTTTGCGTATAAACGTATACATATATATATATATATATAGACGACGCACACACACGTTCATATCGCTGTCAGCTTTCTCGTCGTTGCAAGTTCTGCTTCTGTTCATGCGGCTCATGCGGCTCATGCTGCTACTGCCGCTGTTCCGTGGTCCGTAAGACGCGATGGACTCTGAAATCGATAAATAACTGCGGACAGATATAGGGACTGCTGCTGCTGTAGCTTTTCGAGAAATTATAGACGCGACCTTTCCACTCCTTTGCAGACAAAGTTCAGTGCAGAAGTCGCTGCTGCTGCTGCTGCTGCTACTGATCTGCGGCCTTTGTATTGCTGTAAGCACGGATTTATTTCCTTTTATCGTGTTCTCTCTCTCTTTCTCTCCGTCTCGCGTATATATGTATAATACGAAATTTGCTGAAATATATATATATGTTCTCTCTCTCTCTGCCCCTCTCTCGCTCACCCGATTATATGCGGACTTTTTGGCCCAGTGAAACTGGACGATGTACATATAACGCACAATGCGATGGACCGGCGTGATTTATCATTGACGCATAATCCGCATAATATACTGTGCTGCTATACGTGGACAAGCAGTATGCATAACGTTTATACATATACTTATATTTATACACATACATTCGCTTGTATGGATTTATCGAGAAATCTGCCCTGTGATTCGATCAAAAAAAACTAATCGATTTCGCTTCGCGACCATATTACAATAATAAGCATTTAAACGAATTGACCGATAACCCGTAGTAATATTGTAATGTACGCGAAATTACGAAAGGCATAAAAAATCGACATTTAGTTGAAAAATCGTGGTACACTTGTCAAAAGTTTCGAGGTCTACGCAGCTAATCTAACACATTAGTTATAATTTGAGATTGCATATGGACAAACGACGAAAGCCTCTGATTAAAAGCGGTTGGACTGTTATTACGTGCATCGATAGCTCGGCAGATTAATGTGCAGGATCTCTTGACTTTGCTACCGATGAAAATTAACGACGTATCAACGAGGGGTATAATTATAAAAACTGTTAGACTTTTACGTTACCTATCGGCTATAGCAGCTTTTATACATTCATAGGTACATGGAAAGAAGAGGAAGAGAAATAAAGAGAGAATGACAGAAAGAGAGATAAAAGGTTAAGTTGACGAAAAAAAGTAGAACGAGATTGAATGAAAGCGGATGATATCTAAAATAACGAAATGGCCTAAAAAAAGGACATGCACAAACAAGAGCGGAAGAAAGGGTAGAGCAGCAGCAGCAGCAGCAGCAACCGGAGCAGCAGTGGCAGCAGCGCATAGCCATCTATCACTTCGACCTCGAATCGGACGAGCTATCGACGGCTCGATCGATGCAATCGCAAACTATTTCGAGCAAAAGAGACAGACGGATACGTCCAAGCAAACATCGACTATATACAAGAGAGCAGCACGCGGACGCCGGATAAAACCAAGTTTGCAATATTGTTATTAGTATTTTAATATACAGTATATATTGCATACGCACGTATACATTCATGAGATTCGATCTTTGTTGCAGATAATAATACGGCCACGTCATGTAGCGCGAAAACGAGGAGGTGGAATAGAGACGCGCATCGATGAGGCCTGCAGAAAAAGAGAAGGCATCGTTCGAGACGCGAAAAGCGACGACACGAGGGGTTGTTGTTGCTCTACTCCGCGCCGTCTCTCTCTCTCTCTCTCTCTCTCTCTGCGTATGTGTATGTACCTTATACTACGTGCTTTGCGTCAATGTGGGCCGCGGCAGCAAAAGTGCTGCTGCTGCTGCTGCTGCTGCGACGTAGTTGCTACTCTGACGTTGACGGGCGTTTGTCACTGTCCCCTGCAAATAATACTGCCGTCAGACGGCGACCCCTTTTTTCTCTGGCGCACTTATCCATTTTCAGTGTGGAGCTAGATGGAGCATCGAGCTTATTTTCTCTTTATTGTCACCTCGTGCACTCGTACTTTTTGTGCCTTACGCGTCAACGATTATGTTTTTCCAAGACCTTATGATGTGTGACGTTAAAAATTCAATTCATGCGCGCTACGTCGAGAGCTTCAAAGACTGCTTGACGCGAGCTTTGATCTTCGACTTTCTTTCAATAAATCTGTCTCGATAAAGTCAATCAATCGCCAAGGAAAAAAACTTACTTAATCAATCTACGAAGCTCAGCTGTATCGCGAAGGGCTCTCGTTCTCTCAGCAAGCTAAGAATTAGCTTCTTGGTCATTTTATGAATGTGTGTGTGTATGTGCGCCGGTGGGTTTATATATGATAATAATAATAATAATACATCTATAAGAGCAAGTCTGTCGTAGACGTGCGAAAAGCTTGGCACAACTGCCACGAGCATACTGGACTCTAAAAGGGGTCTATAATACTTCTTTGCAGCTCGCGCACACGCTTATTGACGGGGCTGCTCGAGTCGAGTCTTTTCGATACTACAAACGTCGGAAATTGCCTTTATAACTGAGCTTGCCTTTGACGTGGGCATAACTTGTCGTCTCTATACACAGGACGTTGTGCTGCTGCTGGCCGTCCACTGCTCCTTCTTTGCCTCTTCACGAACACGAGCTGCTGCTCCCACTTCTGTGCCCTAGCACGATTCAGAGCTCGGGCCACCATATTTAATATACACTATTATCGATTGCAATCTCTTATCTAGGACTTTTTTAATATCACAGATTATAAACGCGTCGAAGATAAAAAAAAAGTCTCAACAGAACGAAGATAGAGGTCAAAAAGGAAGGAAAAAGGGAAAAAATACGAGGAATAAGTGAGACAATGGAGAAAGGAATAAATCTGATGAAAGAAGCAGGATAGTCAATAGACATTATCCCGAGCACGGCAGTAGCAAGTACGAAAATACGAGGGTGATAATTAGCGAAAATTATTCGTCTTGTCGTTGGAAGCGGGTGGCGTAGACAGAGAGTCAGATAGAGCAGAAAGGGAGAGAGGGAGCTGGAAGGGGTAGGGAGGAAGGGAGAGACATGCAAGTACGCCTCGAAGTCGACGGACGTCGATGGAAGCGCGAGGCAGCAGCATCAGCCGCGAGGCAGGGAAGGGAGGGAAACGTTCAAGGAGTTTAAAGCTCGAGAGGAGAAGGAGCGCGAGCGAGGGGAGTTCTTGGCGACAGCCGTCAATCGATTGTCAAGCGGGTCAACCGTAGCCGAGCTAACCTCAGTCCACGGCCGCGACGACGCCCCTGTCCCTCTGGCTCCGCTCTCCGCTCGCCGCGTCTCGTTCCTCGTCCTTTACTCTCTGCGCGTCGCTCTATACGCGTATAGTTGTAGGGAAAAGGGCTGCGCACGCCGGTGACGATTCCACGATTCTTCGGCATCGATTTGTTCGCCTCGATGCCTCGATTATATTATACCCTGCACACCTACGGACGCCAGACGAGACTTCTCGATCCTTCCTTTCGTTTGTTTCCTTTATTTCGCTCGTTTCGTTACGGCGAAACGAAGGAAGGGCTTCTTTTTACGAAATTCATCGGTAATCAATCGACTATGGCACATGAGATATTGAACATTTTCAAATTATCGACTAGCAGTATGCCAAGTAGTAGGTACGTGTATCAAGTTTCAAGGATGATGATTTCTGTTATTTGCCTCTCTCTTTCTTCTCTCCCTCGTTCTCTCTTTCTCTTTTTATAACTCGCATGCTTCCACTTACAGTTTGATGATCTCGAAGGACCAGAAGCAGACGTATCATTAGCGATTAAGAAGCTCTTAGTTTTCTGACCATCTAACAATTGGAATGGCATACTTGGCGTATTTTCATTCGAGAAGTGAATTTCGGTGCATGTTGATTAGTGTAGCGCGAGAAAGAAAACACGAGGCCGGTGACGACGCCGAGAGCTTATTAAAACGAAATTTGCTCGCTCGTTTCTTTTGACCATTAGGGATTTTTTGCCGGACGGCTCGTGAGCCTGGGCGGCCCTGAACTCCTTTCTCTGAGTCCTGCCCAGCTGCAGCAGCAAAACGATCCTCCGACTCTACGTATAATATGAGTATAAACACACACACACACGAGTGCGAGCGGCATAATGCATTCACGGCTCGATGCAAATAATGAGTTTCTGCCACTGGACTGGGTTCGCCGCCTTATTTAATGGTCTTCTTTAATGATTTCATAGATATATAGGCGCGGGACGGTTGTCACGTGATATCCTGTCTCGTTGCTGCACAAGTGCGGATAATTCCTTTTTCTCCCGAGCTCGCTCTGGTTCTTACTCGCTCGTTTGGCACTATTTTCCATCGATCGTAGACTATTAGAAATTGAGCGTAGTTGCGAATGATATAGAATAGCAAGTATATTGAGAGTCGCGTCGCTTCTGGGTAAGTCGCTCAAACGTAGGATCGCTCCGGACAGAAAGCTATTGGCGGCTATATTCGGTTGCTAATGTAGCTTTCGCAACGGCACATGGAAAACAATGAAACACATCCCTCGAGGAATTCCGATGCACGTGCATAGACGAGGAGGGAAGCTGGGGAGGAAAAGGCCGCGACAAGTGGCAGCGGCGCGCTATAAACGGCAGCTCGTCCGGCTCGAGGTGTATCGTGCTTCGGCGAAGCGACAGCCACGATCGTGAGCTTTTGCGGCTTATAAACGTCGCCGGCTCGGGCGAATTAGAAAAGCGCCTCGAGACAGGCGCGTCTCGGGCTTAGGCTCTGATCGACACGGCCGAGCAATATGCGCGCGTCCCATGGGCGTCGACTGCACTGGCGCAAACATACGCACGCACACACACACACACAAAAGCTACACTACACGCTAGGACAGAGTTGGGAGCGAACGACGAAAACGAAACGAAAGTCAAGTACGAGATGGCTGCACGCGGATTTGTCGTAGTCCGCTTCATTGCATATTCAGTAGCAGCGTTCGGAATCGGACGGCTTAAAGTTTCAGTGCAGCGTATATATAGTTATGCGAGGCTTTCGTCTTGCTGTGCTCTTGGAACTTTGACGAGAACAGCCGGAGAAGTAGAAAGAGGGGCAAAGCTCCGAGCTCCAAAGGGAAGAGAGGAGCAAGAGAGGAAGAACTGTCGCAGAGCAATTTGCTCGAATATGTATGTATGTATAGTATATAGAATGCATGGACTGCAGGCGTACTCCCTTCGCGGCAAGTTTGACAGTATTCGCGCCCGGTCGCGCGACGGCCAAAGAGGGGAGGTTGGCTGGTCGGCGGTGCGGGACACTTTATTGCTTGCGGATGTTGTACTTTGTTTTATCGATTTTCAGCCACCTCGCGGCTATATCTATACCTTCGTTTATCCGCGCACTCGCACGTATTATACGCAGCTATATATATTTAGGCCAGTTTATGTAGCCTCCTACCCTTGCCCGCGCCAGCCGCGCTGTTTATAAACGCGCCGCGTCCGTGTAAAGTCTGTAAATTTACATAGATGCTGCGCGATCAGCTAATTAATTATGCTCATTTAAGTGTATATAATGTTCCACTGTGTATGTGTGCGCGCGCGTGAATGAGTAGTGCCAAAGGTAGCCCGCCAAGCAGACATAAACATGCTCGCATTGTCCGACAGAGAGGAAATATTTGAAAACGTCGGGGTGCGCGGGAGATGATTGCGAGAGGCGCGACTGAGCGAACGGCCAGTTATTCGAGAAAAGCAGGCGAGTCATTATTTCGTGATCGAGCAGTGCAGATAGACGCGCTTTTATGTCTGTCTGTCCGTACTTGTGTCGGACGACGTCGCTGGAAAATACCGAGAATTCGGATTTCATCGGTACACCGAGTCGGAGAGACAGGTCAATACGCACGCCAGTATAAGAGCGCTCGGAGCAGAGGAGGAGACGGCAGCACTGCCTGACTGAGGCGCGCGGACTGCACATAAGCTCCGAAGCGACAGGACGGACCAACGAACGAATCGAAGCAACTGCTGGACCGAGGCCATTCTCCATCTTTTTCTCTCTCCTTTCCTCTCCCTCTCCTTTCGCCCGATCGCCACTACACGCGCTACACAACGAGATGGAAGCTTTGTCGAGAATCGACGCGATCGACGACCAAACGGCCAAGCGCACGCGTAGCCCTTATCCGCAAGGCAATGACTCGGAGCTAGCAAAACATGATTTACGAATAGACAGTGCGCTAGTGATCAGTTATATCTAATAAACAGCTCCGGAGCTCGCATCTAGACTTGAGAGATATGCATCGAGGCTGCATGAATTCCGCAGAGAGCTGAGAGGGAGTTGAGCGAGACTGTGTGTATGTGTGTGTGTGTGTGTGTGTGTGTGTGTGTGTATCGCATGACCAGCGCGAGAACAGTCAGCTACAGGATCGGGAGAGAAAGTCGACGAGTACTGTGCAAGCTGCTGCCACTGCTGCTATTGCTGCTGGCGCCACACAGTTCGCGAGAAGCGAGCGAGAAAGGACGAAGCTGTTTCATATGTCACCTGCAGACGTCGCCGTTCCTTTCCGTCATCGTCCCTCGCGTTCGTTCATTCGCCCGACATACAGCCCAAGCTCTTTGATAATAACAACAATAGAGTAGCAGCAGCAGCTCTGGCTAGTGGTTCGTCGTTGCCGTTGTCGTCGTCGTCGTGGCATGTGAAGCTGAGAGAACGAGAGAGAAGGACGCTGGCGGCATAAAGGAACGAGAGAGAGAGAGAGAGAGACAGAGAGAACGGGTCACAAGACGCCCTGTCACGTCTGAGCTTAGCAGCAGCTACCCCCAATCCTTTTCTGCTGCTGCTACTGCTGCTACTGCTGCTTGTAAAGCTCACCTCTCCTTCGTAGCTATTGCTCCTCTCTCCCACTTTCTCCCTCTGTCTTGCCGTTAGCCTAGAGGGCTTCGTGTATACCTTGATGCTGTACGTACTCACACACACGCACACAACTGCACGTAGCCGAGTTTTCTTGGTCGTCGTTGCGAGTATAATCAGAGCCGTGTGTCGACCTTTATTATTACTCATCGGCGCACACGACTTGACTGTAAAAACATTAGCATACGTTACGGGCTGCTCTTCTTTTTTCAATCGGCATCATCGCCCGATCTATAGTCATGTACGAACGCAATAGACGATGTTGCATGTACAACAGTTGTGATTCGCCTAATTTAAGCCAAACTATTATTACCTAAGAAAATTTAGGCATTTTTCCCCATGTAATATCTCATTTATAACCATTCATAACGTTATTATGTTGTGACAATGACTTTCTTTACGTATGTTATAACTTTATTTACTAGGGATAATGTATATCCTTATAATATAGGCGTAAGCAGATGAAACTATCATTTTATGGTTGATTTTTAATTATCTTCTACATTTTACTTAATTGCATCGAGTGCTTTTACATAGTTATTGAACAAAATTGAGCGATTGTTCGCTAGAATTATAGAGACAAGAATATACATTTCAGTAAAATTAGAATAAGCATACCTGTTACTTTTTATCTAATAGTACATTTTAGTTTCATGATAATGACATGCGTGAATATTTACAATAAACATTCGTCTCGGTACGCCTACGATAAAGCAAGACAAGAATCATGACTCTCAGATTAATGACGATTATTATAACAATAACCAATAATGGAATAATAATATTATTATTCAGATTAAATGTGATTGTTATAGTCATTTGTGCTTTCTTTAACTCACGAACTGACCTCTGTGACCGGCAACCGTGTCACTGGTAATATCATTTGAGATTTGAATGTATGCTTACCTGTAACAAAAAATAAAAAATACGTTATTGAGGATATTATGAGCAACTGTTTTGTTTGATAAATTTTATTATCGATCATGTACTAAAATATGAATACACGATTAAAACATTGATGTTTTGCTGGAAAATTAATTGACAAATGAAAAGACACATTTATGAATCGGCATACGTGAAAAACTTATTAACATAATAAAATCATGCAATGAAGCATTCTTTGGGCGAGAAAAATTCAAATTTACGATTAAAACTGTGGTAAAGCAAATTCAAACCAAAAAGCATCACGCATTATGAACGAGGAAAGAATAGCAAAAATGCAAATTATGCACAAGTCTGCCTAAAGGGCGAACATACTGCATTTTTATATGCATACGATTGTACACAGCGAGTAGAAGAAGTCAAACAATGCGCGGGGGCCGCTCTGATGTATACATAATTTAAAATTGGTGCGGGTTCGAGCCAAAAGTCATTTGGCCGAGCGATTATTAACTCGATTGGCCACACGAATGAATTCACTGAGCGAATACAAAATAAGCCACGATCATCGTCGTATTTTGACTCGATCAAAAATAATAATAATATGAAATTGAAATAATTCGATTTTAAAACAGTACAGCGTGACTCTTTTTCATGGCATACCTACTGATGCGGGGCACGAGCTTTCATTCGTACGTGCTGGTCGTACTTTTTAAATATTACCTGGGTTCTCTGAAAGAGAGAGAGAGAGAACATTATAAAATAAAAAGATTTTTCACGAGGGGTCTGGGCTGAATCGAATGCTGCCTGATGATGCGTTCCATTGTTTTTCATTGCTACTGCTAAAGCTCGTGATTTTTTATACTCACGAGTAATCGAATCGAACACGATGATTGGATTATTAATTGAACGAGTTGCGTTCGTGGACTTGCAAGTGGAGCACCCTACGCAAATTTCAACTCAACGTATGCTGCTTTTTACCTTTTTAGCAATGTTGCATCAAAAGGTTGCTGCACTTGTTTCTATAGGTCAACAAGTGTATGCATACACTTTTAAACTTTTTTTATTAGTTTTTTATACAACATTCATAGTTACGTATGAATTTCATACGTACATTTAGCTTACGTTATATTCTTAAAATTAGTTATGTTTATTCTAATAAATTTTGAGTAATAATATCGAGACGTTAAAAATACCGAGTCTACAATTAAATGAATCTATGAAAGTTGGATGTAAAGTTTTACTCACTGCTACAGTCATAAATATCTGGCTACTGTAATCACTCGAATTTATTTGTTTATTGATCGCTGACCATAGACACGCGCATACATACGCATGATATACACGGGTGTTATATTTCATTCTAATTTAGCGAGCCATTGCAAAAGGATAGGATAGAGTACATAATTTTACGCCAGAGCCCAAAATCGACACTTGTTATAAATCATTAAATGGTCTATTAAACAAGTTTACGTAAAAATATGAAAAAAACATGAAAATAACGATGTAATCCTGATGAAATCAGCGATGTAAACTCAGTCTCATATTAAAAAAAAAAACATTGAACATTGGCAAAGATTAAAATGTTTCGAATAAATGTTCAAAATATTTTCCAATGAATGATTTAATGAAAGCAAAGAATAAAGAAAGAAAAGCATTGGCACGTACACGCAAAAGAGTCTCGAAAAGTGCGAACAGTATAGATGAGCGGAGGAAGATGCGTTGCATCGAATGGCAACGCTTAAGTATAAGGGCCGCAGACGGGCGAGTCGGTTCACTCCCGAGAACAAGTGACGCGTTGGTAGAACATAATGAAGCAACCGCTGCGGCCGCAAATATGCACATATAGGTGCAACTCGAGCGATCGTCCCACGCGCTCACGTGTAAGAGCTCGAGTCTCGAGAGCTGCTGGGCTTGCGCTCGATATACGTAAGGCACGACACGGAATAACTCGAAAAGTGTCAGAACGATAATCTGACGTGAGCAACGTGATGGACAGAACAGGCAGTCCGCAGTCGTCCACTAACAGTAGTAGTCGGACAGCGCCAGCTACCGTCGTGGTGCTCCGAGAGAGAGAGAGAAAATAGAGACACCATTGCACTCGTCTTTCTTTTTTCCTTCTGCTTCGTCTTATTTTTTTCGATCAACTCGTGCGCGTACCCACGGCATATTATTGTATGCGCCCTCTACTGCATACCTATCAATTTACGTCCTTCGACTCCTTCCACGCGCATTTCTTTTTTATCGCGCGTACTTTATACATAGCAGATACGAGTATTCGTACTCTACACTTGCGCTCGAGCTCCAACACAACCTTTTATAATACCGGCGCGATATATATGTGTGTGTTTCTGCAGATTGAATGCTCCACTCGCACGTCAGTCATACTCCCGAGCCTCGGCGTCTCCTACAACCACTACATTAATGCAGCCAACGTCTCGCGAGGGCGTCAGAACTTGATCGGTGCGACCTCCCTGACACGACGCACTGCTCGCTCGCGTCGGGCGCGCGTCAATGTACTTCTGCTATTCATTAGAAAATACCTACTGCCTGCGCGATTGAATCTTTTTTCCTTCTCTCTGCATTTTCCCAGTTTTCTGCCTTTTTCGATCGATGCGCCACTGAAAGCTTCTTTCTTTCTTGATTGACTATCGCCGCTGAGTTTGTATTTTCTAACTCGACTGAGCTTCCTCGACACTCCAATAATGATAATGTTTTTCATTTTATGGTCAATCGTTACTGCTTAATAAAGGTTCATTATAGGTGAATCAATTACTTTCGCCAAGACTATTGATTTTTTCAATAACATACTTTTTGACTCCCTAAAATTCACCAGCATTGTATATCATTAATCAATTCAGCTAAAATAGCTTAACAGAAGGATGAAAAAATTTTACACAAAAACGATATTATGCAAAAAAGGTCTGAAGAACGAACCCATTTAATTCGAGTAACGCGTTTTGAATGAGTAATGTTCTTGGATCCCCGTGGATGTAATGTCCAATTTCACAGGTACGAGTCGAGATTTGTCGTCGTCTTGAAAATGAAGACGCATTGCTTAATGGAAAGAGTAACCGGTAGATGTATCAACGTTACTTACAATTGAAGCAAATTCCAAATCGACGAGGGTATTAATTATTTTCCACTTTTTTATTGCTCAAAATTTTGTATTATGGTGCCAATTGAATTAAAATATATCTTGAACTGAATGAGTGTATAGAATAAAAGCTCGAGTAATGTATCGATACTGGGTTAGAAGGCGGTGAAGCTGTTGAATAATTTCAGCTCTTTTATTGTGTAACCCAGAGTAATCGATCAGGTAGTTCGTAAGTGAATTGAAACAATAGCAAGTTAAAAGTAGACTGCACACGACGATTAACACCTTCTGAAGGCTCTCGATCTGTACAAAGAGACCCCACTTGCAAGTGCAATAACAGTTCAAGTCCAAGCATGCTTTTGGCATATTTTTTAAGGTATTCTACGGTTAAAAGCCGGACGGAGCCACGTTGAGTCGATTGCTTTCTCTGTCGCTTCGCTCGCGTTCTAATCACAGGATAGTGTGATCCTGCGTGTGCGCGATAATTCAACGGGCAGCAAGAAGTGAAAAAATATACTCGCGGATAAAGAGGACAAACACACACACACACATACATGTATGTATACACAAGCAAGAAAATCTGGTGGGAGGAAATAAAAGCGGCTACTCGATCACAAGACGCAGCGAGTCACGGAGTGTGCACGACAATCTCGTGTGTCCGGTGCGAGATTTATGCGAGCACGACTGATAAGAAATAATATAGTTCTCTTTCTCTGACTCTTCTCCACCTGCCAACTAACTGCACTCTCTTTGCCTCGTGTGAGTCTGTGTGCGTGTCCGCGTGCATACACTCATATATTTATGCACGTAGTTGGCGCGCTTTTTTGCTCTATCTCGACTTCTTTGTCTCTTTATCTCTGGCCCTAAAGAACGAGCTCATTTTTTCTCTCTCCCTCTCTGCCTCGCTCAGGCGCGCGCGCTCTCTCTTTCACTGGCCCGAGTAATACTGCCTTTATTGAAATTTTTTTAGCATTTATAAATCTTGCGCGATCCCGTGAACGCGCGTCGCCATTATCAATAGTTTATCGATGATATACCCTTAATCAGCCTCGTGTCGGATTTGTTTCTCCCATCGAGATTTATCGACCATTAGTGCTTGCTGTGCTAGTATCAAGATCTCGGCTACGAAGTGCGAGATCGCTGCTGGCTCGTTTGATGCGTGCGCGCCGGTATAAGACTGCACCTATCGGGTTTGTTGTGTCGGGAAGAGAAAGAGAGTCGTTTGATAGACACAGACTGACGTTTCCTGCATTTCGCTCAGCGAAACTACTCCTCCCTCCTGCACTTGGCCTCGCTCGCTTGCCTTATCACGCGCCAATACGACTCGTTTCTTACATTATATATACACCTATGCTAGCGGTATTTTCACGCCGTACTGTCTTTATTATATCGCCGATCGACGACTTTTTCCTACGCCGATAAACTATCGCTTTTTCAAAGCAGACTGTGCAAGACACGTAATTGCAATTAAAACTGCCAGATAGTTCAGCAATGCAATAATAATTTAGAATCACTTATCGACCTGGCGAGACCGAATTGCAGACGAGCTAGAAAAGCATATTGCGATAATTTTCTGCCATAATTTGTTGGATTAAGCCAGCGTCCAAGAGTATAATGATAGTAAACCAAGATCAAAGCCTAGACGAAATGATGAGAGAGCTATATAAGAAATAAAATTGCTGAACTAGAGCTAGAAAAAATCCGAAGCAGAGCAAGAAGGGCAACTCTGACTTGAAATAGGATGAGTTACCAGACGTTGATGCCCACTCATTCTAGACATATTTTTCTGGACGCGCGCGCACACACCCACAAACTCACGTACACAGGTCATATCCTTGCTCTATCCTATCAATTTCATCTTGAAACTTGACTTTCTTGCGACTTTATTTCTCGAAAAATTCCAACGCACAACTCATATGTTTTTTACTCTGACTTTTTGACGATAGTCCTGCACTGCACATTAGGGTGTCTGTCCAATCTAGATATTTTTTTATTTTACTAAAATAATTTGGGAAATAACGAACCCCTACTGCACATATAGACCACCAATTATTTTTCCCGCACTATACATTTGGATGTAGTCTTACTAATCTTTTGTATTCTCCAAAAATATCACGTACTCGACTTATTAAACAACAACTGGTGAAAAAAAATTGAAACTCACGCTAAGGAGACTATAGAGATGAGATGCAACGCGGAAGGGTGAAAATGTCGCGGCTGACATAAGTTTCGGCGGGGAAAACAAAGGTCAACCTCATCATTGCATACAAAACGTGGCAGAGTTCGCAAAAATCTCCAAAAAATATAAATAGCAGACTATGAGAGAAGTAATATGCTGCCGCAGTATCTGTCCTCGCGTTTTCCACGCAAAATTAAGAGGCGTAATATACATACGGTGGCGGCCTAATTACGCGCCGCACGCACGACACCGACGACAAAAAAAAATCAAGTGTCAGGTTGTTGTCGTTGCCGAAAAAAAGTAAATAAAGCCCCTATATGCATTCATGCCACGCGAGTGTGTGCGAGGTCGCAGCGGATCCCCCCCACAATTGCAGCCGGGTTAAATCAACCATGTACATGTGTATATATTTCACGGTATGTATAGAGTCAGAAGCTAGCGTAATATTCTAGACGTGCACGGGCTCTCTTTTTGTTGCACTGCCTCTTTTACACAGTTGGATGAATTTCGGCGACGCCACTGATTATTCGTAGAGTGACGTAACGCGACTGTATATATCCGACTGCGGCGGATTAAAATGCTAGACCAGCACGTGATTCTGGAGCGAGAGAAAAGCACACGTCAGCCCCCTGGAGGCTGCCGGTGGGCAAGCCTCTTGCTTTTGGCCTCGCGCGTTTCTTACTCGCTGCTACACCGCCACTGTTTTCCGGCATCGTTTTGCTTGCATGACTTTCGTTAGGCAGCAAACTGCTGCACCTAATTTTTGTTCAAGTCTCGTCTTTTGTCAGTCGACGACTGGCTACCTCGCTTCATTTTATCCTCTCGACTCGACTCTCTTATTTTAAGCCATATATATGAGCGAGAGAGCAAGAAAAAAGGTACCTACCTGGTAATTAGATTAGCGCCTCCTTTTCATGCACTTTACATCTCATCTAATTTTTCGTTTCATTTTTACAACTGCAGGCCATTTTTTGTATTACCCTCTCGCGTACCACGTTGCTTTAATCTTCAAACGCGGCATGTAAGTATATGATTCATTCTAAAAGTTAAAATGTTCAAGTTTTCAGCTGCAAGAAACGATGCAACCTTTCCTCCCTGTGACTGCAGCAGTAACAGCCACATATCGTGTGCCCTTTTTAAGCTTAGAAGCAAACCACAAACGAAAATAAAAATTTTCCTTCGCGCGAGAGGCGCCACTGTGACGCGCACTATTGCCGAGTCTCAACAATTTTTTACGACGCTCGTAAAACTGCTGCAAGCCGGCGCGTGAATTTTTATTATCATTACAAGTGTGGCGACGAGGACGAGCAACGGATATCATATCTGCTTATTTTATGCGTATTTGAATTTTTCTGGCTAAAACTTCTGCTGACGCCAACTCTTTTATTTCTCGAGTTCTTAATTTTTATTTCGATCAATAATTCATCGATCACTAAAAGTTTTGTGCACCTAAAAGCTGTAATGAATCCACCACCAAGAAAAATCAGAAATAATTAACAATGTAAGTAATAATTAAATCAATGTTTAAAGCTTGAACACAGTAACAGCTCATATAAAGCAGAGTAATTTGCCTGACTGACTGACATTAAAGGGTAACTGCAATTTTCGTTCTCGCGTTTAGTCTCTCTTTTCATGGTTACATGTAAAGAAGAAAGACACATGGAAAATCTAAGTCTACGTCGCGCTCGGTCCCTCTCGATAAATTCTTGCGCCACTGAGGATATTGACAGATATTTTAATGAATATCCCTCGCTTGTTAGAGGAAAGGTTCCACAGTCGTTACCCTCTTTGCAATCTCACGTTGCCTTGGCTTACTGAGACTCATATCCAGGCAAGCTTTTCTTTTTGTAATTCAGCGACGGCTCCACCCCCGCTTATATTCACTTGTCAAGTGTGTCTACCGGTTTTCGACCGCACCTCGTGGTCGAAATCTTCGTATCTCTTTTGCTCCATGTGCGCTTCAGTGGTACTGCAAACAAGCACGCATGCACAGAAACTGGCGCTGCTTCGGTTACTGACAGGCGCGCTTTCGTAACCGCCTTGCCACTATATGGCTTGGACACTAGACGACCTTGTTGTCAGGCGCATGCACAAACATTCCAGCACAAGAAAGAGAGAAACGGGGCAGAGAACGTTATAATAACTACATCAATCGCAGCTTCTGTTGCTGGGAAATTTGACAGCCACGACGCTCCATCGCTCGCGGCTTCTCATTTTTATCGGCTACCTCGCCATCTTTATCTTTTCACGATTCCCTCGACTTTTTTTTCTGTCCTTCTTATAACGCATTTATTAAAAATACATGCATACATGTTTGTAAAAATGATTAATTTTTCATCGTTTTTAGTTGATTTAATAAATGCCAAGAGTGAGGTAAATACGCAGTCTTCAATCACAGCTGAAAAATATACGTTCGACGTACTTATATGAATGAATGAATTCCCACTGCAATGATGTATAACAACTTCATTCATTTCAAGACATCTTTTTGAGGTCAATATTATAATTACAACTCGAAAAAATACGATCAGATTATACCATAAAACGATAATTTTCGAATTTTTCTGATTATATCGTCATTAAGCAATGTATTGACTATTAAGTTAATCTGTTTACAACCACGCTTGAAACCGATGCGTCAAAATTTCGCGTTTAACGCTTTAATCTATATAAATGGCACATCTCATTTTTAACCCTGTATTTACTAGTGACAGGTAATTTTAGGTAAAAACTTGCTAAAGAAGAAAAGGAAGGCGAGATTTATTGAGATTTTATGTGCATGTTCAAAAACAATAACAACGAGCCGATAAAAGCATCGATAATTTTTAGCAACTCGAAAAAATGAGCAACGTCGCAATACAATAGCAGTTGTGAGAGAGGCGATATGAATTCATAAAAAAATTGATTCCAATTTTATGGAGAGTTTCAAACGACGCAGTGTTGATGAAAGGGAAGAGGATGAGGTAAAGTGGGAGCAGACCGATGTAGCTATAAATCAATCGAATTCCATTAGATTTTTTGTGCAATCAGAGACAAAATAACGAAGCATCGAAAAATATAATAGTAAGAGCCTTCTGGTAAACAAATAAATAACAAAGAGTCCTCAGAAGCCATCAAGCGATAGAAAAAGTCAAAAATAAAGAGAATGCAGTTGTGTATGCAGTTTTCGTTTTTGCATTTGCTGTAAACGAACCATTTTGATTTTCAATAGGTCATTATTTATATAAATATAATTATAAGTATTAATTTTTTTCTGCTTTTATTTCAATTGCAGTAGTATGAATATTTTGAAAATGTACTGGAAGTAATTGAGATGTATCTAAGCATCTCATGATTTTCGAGTTCACTATCTCGGAGTATATACTAGACTAATCAGCATGTGCGTCAAAGGCTCATGAAGTAAGTAAATTAAAATAAACATTCATATTTGTAATTAATTTTTTCAGGTTCAAATAGAATACAACGTTTTTTTTTAAATAAATAATATACCCAAATAAAAAATTCAAATTTGAATTCGCGTGTAATACAACGACAACGACACTATAAAAATGCTGATGACCAATCACTGGACTAATATTAGAAATAAGCAAGATACGACAAGATAGTATTTAGATAAAATGATTCAATTTTCTACATGCTGCTAAAAACTAAGTGTTAATTTTTAACGAATTAGTTGTAATAATGATTATCGAACAAGTTTAGAAAATGAAAGAAAAAAAGTTTTACACGAAAACCGTCAATAAACAGTCTACAGCTCCAATTAATCAAAAATATTAAATACTTATAATTCCGTACGAGACAAGTATAAATCAAGGTAATAAAGAATTTAAAAATATTATTCATCCGATCATCGGAACTAAAAACACGTAGCGCGCGCAGAGCTTCATGGACTCTATACGACGACGTAGCGTATCGTGAGCCTAGTCTTACATGTACATAAACAAGATATATTTTCGTCAATCATAAATATATCTATGAACCAAGTATTTCATTATATTCACGGAAATTCACCTGAATTTATTGCTTTTTCGAAATTCTTCTATTAAATTGAATTCTGTCATTCTTCAAATATCACAGCGATACTTATACGCGTATTCACATATATATGCGTGCGAGAGTGCGAGAATAATGTGGGCGTTGCGAACGAATAAAATTACGAATAAATGTATACAAATATACACGCGCATATGCTCGATCGAGGCTTTTTAGCTTATCAACTTATTTATTGCTCGCAGAGAAAAGGACGACTCTCAACTCATGCGTGTTATTTTTTACTCAAATTCGTCACCGTCCGAGGCAATAACGTGAATCATTTAAAAGTTGATTAAATATTTTGATTGATAGATGTCCATTGGGAGACTCTGGCATAGCAGAAAGATTTTGCTAATCTCAAGCGTGCGTCAAATTGTTGTTTTTCCGACTGTGACTTTGGATATGCGAATGTGTAACTCATTTCATAAACCCGTTTTTAACTCGTTTTACAAAAACTCATGACGCGCGTTTGGTTGCGAGATTTTTAAATTGCCAGATGAAAATATTCGAAAGGTCATTCTAATTTTTAAGTTTTCATCTTTGTCTCGTTCGATATTGAAAAATATTTCTCGGCAACTGAAGCTGCGGATCATTCGAAAAAACGCCGTTATTGCATAAATCGAGACAAAGGGAAGAATAAATTTGCATGATCTTGTATCACGATTCAGAGTTTAGTGTGCAGGGAGGCTACGAAACTCGAAAAACAAAAAATCAATATAAGCAGGAGTCAGAGTGTTTGTGCGTAATGCTATCATGTAAAGGGGTATCTTCATAAATGTTAAAAACTGGATAAGCTTCAATTATGAACGTTCCATGAGACTTTGGTAGCATTAAATAGTTCAAATAATCCGCGGGAGAAGTTTTTCACGCCATCACGCAGGTAATCGTGCATCGTTTCAACGCGAGCTGCATGGAAATGATGTGCAAAATTGCGTAAAGTAGCAGTCCACGCGCGTCAGGATGAACAATGCGTATCGATCGAATCGGGACCTTTCGACAAAAGTCAAAACGACGAAACAAAACAAAACAAACGTAGATGCTTATCGGTTATAACTAATAATGCAAGCGGCTCCATTTCTCTGAAACAAGTAGCGCAAGTATTTAAAAATTTGAAACGCGAGCTACGCTACGCGACGCGATACATGTGTTCTTTGCCGCGCGGATAAACTGACTACACAAAAGTGTACATTACTGAGTTGCGTATAAATACGTACAATGACTAAATCATATAAAACAATGAATACGTTTCTCTCTGTTTCTCTTTTGCCAGAGAGCGCAGATAAAGAGCTGCATAGAAATTCGCGCGATCGCGAGTGTTTGTGCATGGATGAGGATGCACGCACATAGCCATGGATTCCCTAGACTCCGCTGATACGAATCGCGATAATCGAGCAGGAACAATCGTTTTGCGCCCATGCGCGTGTACATATCACATTGTAGCACAAATACGTCGTCGTACACGTGAGCTGATTTCCAATTAAAATGATTAATTGCCGATTTATGTGAAAGCCGGAAATGAAAAATATACACGATTTTGAAAGTCCTACGGCTTCGTGCAATAGAGGCATGTCGAAAGTATAAGAAAAAAAGTTATTCATTATTATTAAACTGATTGTTTGGAAAAAAACTGAAATTTTACACAACTGTGCAGATAAAAGTGTTGAGCAATCAGCGTAAAAAATCGAAATAAGGATAAAAATGGAAGCGGTGGCATAAGAACGGTACACGAGAATGGGAGCACATTCGAGCGAATAATCCGCCTGCTCAAACAGACCCATCGCGCGAAATAGCGTCGATAGAAGTAAGCATCGGAAATGAAGCAAATTAATACACCGAAAAAAGTCAAGACTAGCTGTGGCGCGCGCACACACGAGGCAAGGCACGAGCTCGTGACTCGATTCACGTTTCATTAGCAGATCGTGCGTTGCGCACATGCGTGCGCGCGGACGGCTGTACAGCAAGCGATACACATACAGCTCTATATATAGGTGTGCTGCTGGGTATTTACCGGGAGCGTTATCGCCGCGCTGTGACGGCCACCGGTAGGAAGGCCTTGGCTGCTGCTTACTTCGCATATCTTGCCGTCCGACTGAGCGGCGGGCACCTGCGCAGCCAGCCTCTGGGGCAGCAGCGTCGACGGCGGCACCGCGTCCACGTCTCTATCTCGATATCGGCCACTAGACTACCACTGAGACTTTCTTCTGTCTCTCGCGCGCGCGCAAGCGCGCACCAAGAGCTAATTCCCGACACCACTACTTACCTGTAACACAAGAAAAACATTTGCCTTTTAGTTCATTGTTGATGCATAATATATCACATTTGTATAGAGTTATATATTTATATTTTTATGAAAAAATTTATTTGTTTAATAAAGGTTGGCGAGCATAGTATGCTCGCCGCAGCGTGTATGTGGCTAAAAATAAGGGCTGGGGCTGGGCGAACGGACTTTTTAATTAATCCAAGAATGCCTGTCTCATCCCTTACGCGCGCGGCTCCAGCGCGGGCAGAGTCGACCGCGACACTTTGCGGAGACGGTCATCTCTCTTCTGCCGCTGGCGTATATAGCCTGCATTATATACGTTCGTCGTACTCGTCGTCGTCACAATGTCTGCGCGCGAAAATTATGTATATAGAGGCAGCTCGCGCGTGAGCACGAAAGGTATAGCTGAGCTAGCGGCTCGCATATCCCGCTAGTGGGATTATTTCAGCTCGAGAGAAAAAGAAAACGACTACGTGCGTATGTGGATGTGCACGAGCTGAAAAAAAGGCCATATAACCATCGAGGTAACTGTTGGAGGCTTGAGCGATGCCAGGAACGCTACTAGTCTTTTCCTCGCTGCTGCGTCGTCGTCGTCGTCGTCGTCCTGCAGCGTGTGCCTATATAGCCGCCAAGTAGTGTTGGCCACCCTGCTGCTGGCTCTATATCTTCAGCCAAACGTACGCCCTCGAAAGCGGGCCGCCTTTGTTTTTGATATTTATGAGGCGTTTTAATTCGCACCAGCGCTCCGAAGTTTGCTTGCGCCTGATATGCCATATACTACATTTACACACCCCTCAACCCACCCCACCCCACTTTCCAGCCATGTAGCTAAAAAACTAAGAGAACGACTCACGCCGATCAATGTTATGCAATGCAATGGGGAGTATACGTTATCGTGAATTCCCTACGAGGCTGCATGACGCGCGCGTCCTAGTAACTAGAGCCGAGCTGTCGATATATATACATTTCACTTTTCGACTCGTCATCTTTTTAGCAAAGTTTGCCGCTCAAACTGATTAGGCACAACCGTTGTGCACTGCAAATACTGCATTGATCACGCGAAAATTTCCGAAATTCGTCCCGAGCTCGATCGCATTATATGCGCAATTTTTCTGTCGCCGATAAATTCGATAAAATACGACTTTGTTTTTCTGGGCGTCCGAGCGGCATATCGAGCGAGCTCGGGCGCGTGCAGGATTGGGAGATTCCGAGTGCAACGATCGCTTACCTGCTGCTCTCTTAACTTTTATTCGCGCGCATAAAACCAAACGGTAAATGCGAGACTAATTTTGAGAGACTCGTAATTTTCCATTGCCGCGCAAGCTCCAATTCTCAAGACCGATAAAGGAATAAAATATGTTTTAATTTTACTCGAGCAGCCTGGACATTATTATATTCGATCGGCAGCGTTAAGCGTGCAAAGCTTTTATATCATCTGCATGAGCGAGGCCCGGTAACGATTCGCCGTCGAGATATGAATAATTTGAATTTCATGAAAATTGATTGGCGTCGAGAATGGTCGGCCACGAGCTTGAAAGAACATTAAAGCTCACTAGCCTTCGTTACAACTGCATAGCTCATTATATGCTGATTTTTGCGAATAATTTCGGCCAATGTTCGGAGGGTGAGGTGGAATAATTTTGTTTTGCGGCATCCAAGATATGAAAAAAGCTGCTTGACTTTTCGCTCCGGAGGATGCTGACTTTTTTTCGTTGGGGGTTGCTGCAGACTGCTGCAGAGGGCAGCCGACTGAAGCTGGCGTATCCAAGTAACGCAGCGAATTTAACGGAATAATAGTACGTCACGGCCACTCCTCGGTGTACGGGTGAAGCATGTGTGTGTGTGTGTGTGTGTGTGAGCCTAACCCTCGCAAATAGCAAGACCGGCAGCACTAGCACTAGCGCGTACCTACTAGCAGTAGCTCCTTAACAGCCTTCAGTCTCTAAAAGCCCCGGGTGTGATGTATGGCAAGACGTTGCGTCAGTCTCGTACGAACGTAGCGGCGAACAGATGCAGGACTCGTATATTATGCTCTAGGCCGCAATATCTGGGTGAAGGGAGGGAGACGCGAGGAGACGACGAGACGAGAAACGACGAAGAGAGAAAAGTACGCGTACAGTAGAAGAGGAGGAAGCCCGAGCGGAGCTGAGAGGAAGGAACGGAGAAAGAAGAGAGCGAACTGGCTGACTGGCTATACAGCGCATCTCGCGCGTATCTCTCAAAAGAATAGTGCGGCAGCGAACGACACAAATCACTCGGTCTTTTGTGCGTCTCGAGGCCCGTAGTCGAGCTAGACTCGTGCACGGAGCAACCTGTGCTGCCTCGAGCTCGTTTCGCGCGCCTCGTCTAGCGCCTCGCTCGCAGCTACCATACCAGCGCACACGAGCAGTTGCTAGTCGAGCTCGACCTATTCTTTCAAGGCTAACAAAAAATATTTTTTACCCCCGGCAACTTTTGTAGTTTTCCGTAAGTTGTTGCGAAAATACCGCGAGCTGGCCTCGGGCCTCGAGGATAAGTGTCCGCGATTTATGTCATCTCTATATAATATGTGAGCCACATCTTTATGTATCTACTGCGCAGGACGTTGCCGTGACCACGCAAAGGTTATGTAAATTTGCGATGAGTGAGAAAGTCCCTTGACACGCTGATTTAGTGTCTCCTTTTATTGTAACCCACCGCACGCAGCCGCTCGACGCTACAGCACGCGCGCGCGCGACCCGAGCCAGCTCCGCTCTTTTCTTTTATCGATATAAATTTTTCCTTCTTCTCTCTCCCTCCCTCTCTCTCTCTCTCTCTCTCTCTCTCTTTTCTCCTTTTTTTTATTAACGAAATTTATTAGCGACATTTTTACGATTTGACGCCCGATGAGCTTTTTTCCCCTCACCCGCAAAACTCGAGATTTATTCCAACCGGGGGGCAAAATTACTTTTTTCTCCTTTCAAAGTATCGTTGGTAATTCTAACTAAGGAACATCTTCGAGGCGAACACGCGCCAAGCGCATAATTATCAAATTCATGGCTGAAATCGATGGCAAACGGCTAGTAGCCTTTTTCTTGCTCGAGATTACGTCCTATCACGATAACTTACAGACAACATTTCGCGTTTTAAAATTACGAGTGAAAATCTGGCGAATTAACCGAGTTTTTTCATTGAAAAATTCGTTATTGTCCACCAACTTGCATCGAAATTTATTTAGATCAGCCTCATCTTCGAGTTAACATGAATTATTAGGCAACACGTTCTGCACTTACATGATAATTCATTTTGATTTCGCATTTACTCAAAGAATCTGCGAGCACGCGGACAAAACATTTCTGCTTGAAGCCCCTGAGAACACATTTACGGAGGCGCACATATAAATGTATAAAAGTGCGTCAGCGTCGGAGCGGCATCGAAATTGAAATGATTTCGGAGAGTAAATCACTATTATTTACAGGCTCGCTTGTCCGTCGTAATTCCCATTCATAAAAAAGCCAATAAAACACTTTTCTCTCCCTTACAGCCGACATAATTAACAGGGTGAAAGAGCAGTCGAATTCAGCGAAACGCCCTTACTCTTACATCTATATACGAGCATGTATGTATATGTGTATATTTGTATACGTGCGTGACACGCATGGACGTATATGCGAACTCGCATTTTAGATGACCCGTAACTGCCGTAACAGCTGACGAGATCCTTGTCAAGGCACGAAAATCCTAATAGGAAAAAAAGCCATAAATCAGTTAGACTTTTGGCTACGTGTTTGCGTCGTTTGCCGAACCCAGCCAATAGTATAATAAACACGTGAGCTCAGGCTTATAAGCTCACAAAGTTGGATAAAAAGAAACATATATATATTTATACGTATGCGTGTGTGTGCAATGTGTGTGTAATATATATATAGCGTTTTCTCATTGTCTCAAATGATCTATACGACTTTATATTGTAGAATTTTCTTTCCGTGCGATTATAATTTCAAAAAGTCAGACAAGCTCAATGGAACGTCCGCAAAATGCGTAAAGTGTCGTCTGGTGAGTATTGTATAGTATAGCTGCGAGACTCGTAAAAACGTCGCAAAAAGAATAATGCGCGCGCGCATACATGAATAGAGCTACATGTGCAGTTTGGGATATTTTACGAAAAAATACCGCAAAATTGTTTGTTAGAATTGCGGTGATACAAGAAAGAGGCGAAATATACATCACTCAGTTGGATCATTAATCACTCAATCAAAACGGAGCCGCCTTGGGAGCTGCTTGGCAGCAGTGCGTCAATAACATTCACGTCTCACTTGCGCTTACACATTCGATGCAGGCAAGTAGAAAATAGCGCTACTACGGATGCAATCCATGCATTGTGTAAACCGTGGAGGGACGTACGCTAAAAAGCAAAGAAACGCGCGTAGCCACCTCTAGTCGTAACATCGTTGCAGTAGGTTTAGAGATGAAAAATTAAAAGGAGCAGACGCGATCGAGATATCGAGATGCGTTTTTTACGGATCGCGTCAGGAGCAGTCATGCAGTGGCGTGCAGGCGTGCGTGTGTGTTGGTGTGCTGGGAAAAGAGAGAGAAAGCTCGCGGGCGGCGGGCGGGCGGGCGCGACTATTCCAGAATCCCATAAATCAGGTCAGGGTTGGCATGGCTCGGGAGAGGGTCGTTGGGTAAAGGTCGTCGACGCACAACAAACACACGCGCTTCCCCGCCGCCTTCGCAGCTCCTTCTCCCGACGACCCCTCTCCTGACCCCTCTCTTTCCCCTACTGCCCCTTTCCCCTACTTTATATTATAGCCCGGCGCAAAATTGCGACGTACGTGTATATATGTGCGAGGAAAGCTGCTGCTATTCCGGCGCATGCTCGCGAAAAGTCGTTTTGCCGCTCAACGCTGGCGCCGCTCCTATATCAGAATTTATTCACAGCGTCTTTCTCGCGCTCTCCTGCACGAGGATGATGCAGCAGTAGCAACTGGCTCCGCTCGACAAGGCTACTTTGAACGTGACAAAAATTTAGGAGGGTAATTAGCAGTAGCTTGCTTTTGCGCTGATTGCATTGCGAGCGACTGATTCCGACTGCCTCGCCGTCCCCGAGCCCCTCCGAGCCCCTCTTGTGCTATGTATCTCTTCCGTCTGTCGACGCGGGCGATGATTCGTTTCTCTCCGTACCGACGATTATCATAATTAAGCTAAGTGAACGCTAAAACGAAGCTAGCTCGCTTTCCACGTTCCGACAGATCTATTGTTGCTGTCGCTATGTATTCCGACAACGAATGAATATGCTCCGAGTTTTTTCCTCGGCAGAAACAACTCATATCTACCTGTATTGACTCGTCTTATGTATCGATGTATTTATGTAGAATGAGTCGATATCGCCAGCAAACGACCAGACCAGGCGGAGACGAGGCCTGGAGAAAAAATTACCTCGTGCGCGCGTAAGGATCGGGACGCAGATGGAATCAGTGCAGTTGAGAGTATTGGAAAACGTCGATTCCAGTCCAAGTGCTACGAGCATAAGGAACGACCGCCTCTGTTTGTATATATTATACATTATACATATACATACATTCATAGGAGAGCTAGCAACGAATGTATAGCAGAAATAAGTGCGGGGGCGAGAGATCGCCTTGTATTTATGACGCGTACGTGGGATTCACTTCGGAGTTGGAAAGGAAAAAATCTGGTGCTCCCACCGCTGCTGCGAGCGAAAGACGTCAAATCATTGGCACAGAGAGAAAGATTTGTTGCGAGATCGTCACACGACATCTTCTGCTTTGCAAATGCACCTTGCTTATGTACAGAACCTAATTTGTATCGAACCTAAACTTACTGTCGCATCTGAGTCTTAATTTTCTGATGTGAATGCGTCTAAATATTTTTAGTATGGACTTATTTTCAGGCTGAATGAAAAACAAAGCGATTCGTTTGCGGAGAATTTTGAATCGAAAACAATAGTATATTTATTATATTGTTATGAGCTATCGTGTCGCTGATTATACCAATAGCAATTAACAATTACTTATTACTTTCTAGCTTATCAACCCATTATAATTCAGAAATAGCAAAGTTTCGTTAGTATTATTATTGTTTTTTTCTCTAAAAACATGTGAAGCTGCACGCTTGCCAGCCACACCTTGAAACGACAGAATATCGACCGAAAACGTTATTAATTTACATGCTTACTTTCGAGTTATATACAGTAACATAATTCTAGTCGTCAAACGCAGAATGCAGTGCAAGATGGGGAGTGCAAGTTCTTCTATTCGAAAGTTTGAAAGGTAAACTTTTCAAGCTCTAATCTAGCTAGCACTACTGCATTGAAATGGCAAAATGTCAGTCAGCGAGGAGAACTGGCGACGTGCTACACCACTGCAGTTGTTGGACTTGGACTTGGTGAAAAACTGACCAACTGAAATGGCCAACGAGGTGTTGAAAAAAGATAGAGAGCGAAGCGAGGCTCGCGTGACTCGCAATTAATTCACTGCTCCGAGCTTGCGGATCGCTTCGGCGGTGACTACAGCTACTTTCGACGCATTCGTGAGCGAATTCTCCAGGTGAACGTTACTTTCGATTAGGTGTAGCGCGGATGTGGGCTTTACGCGTGGGCTTACATAGTAGCAGCGGGCATATATCGCGTTGTTAGAGTCAGCTAGATGTCGCGTCCCAAGCGTCATCTCGAGATGCGTGAGCTTGCGCGCGCGAGCATATATATACATAAACATGTGATACAAGCCGCTGCAAATGTGGCAAATCTAATGCCGCCGCCTCGGCTCATTCTGCAGCTCATCCGTTGAGCAAGTATATACGTGTACTGGAAATGTATCGTATACGAGACTCAGGTGAGCTTTAAGTGTATATAATACAGTCGACGAGAGCTGATGAGAGTCCGCTTATTATAGGATGCATAATTCAAAGCTCGCCGCTGCATAGGACGAGCACTACAGGCCACACGCTGATATTATGTCTATATTTTCGTTTGCAATTTAGATCGAGCGCTGGAGATTCGGCGCTTTATTAAATAATGCCACTGGTCTACTGCTACATTTGCGCGCCAACTGTTTTATCGCGCGATTAATAATAAATCATCACCTCCGATGGTATAGCTGCGCGCACGTGTGCTACTGGCGCCGCTGCCACTGCACTACCACTACTATATATATGAATGAAAAAATTAATGTGTTTTCAATATGAGATTATCGGGATTGATGCGATTGAATTATAAGCGAGAAGCTAATTTTAGGTTTATTTATTGAAATGCTATACGATAAGTCACTTTTAAATTATATAGCAAAAACATTGATTAGGATACTTCTGGCCGGTCGTTATATTCATACTCACAACTACACACACACACACACACAACGTATATAAATATGTATTTATTGAGTAGATCGGGGCAAAGTTCGAGTGCTTCAAATAATTACATTACATGCATTTGACTTGGACGTGGCAGACAGATAATGTCCCGAGCTACGCGCAGACATACCAACTGCCTTCGTATATTTTATCGTTCTAAATCATAGCGCGAATAAACATAAATATAAATGCGCACGCCTATTCGTAAAAGCGAAAATGTATTAGAGCGGCGACGATTTATTTGCGCTTCGGCCGATAGAAATTAGCCAGACACCGAGTGAAATATTTTCGAGCCATCAATATTCGCGAGTATCCACGAGGTGCTCGATTTTTTTCAAGAAAGCTTAACAAAAATTCGGCTATAATACATTATTTTGCTGGAATTACCGATAGCGTCAGCATGACAGTGGCGAAAAGTCACTTGGATTGATTTTTTTTTCTTTTTTTTTTCAAGAATTTCCTCGATCTGCGAATAGCAGCAATAATAAAGACGCGCCTACAGGATGGATTAAGCGCGCAAAGGCTGCGATAATATAAGCGCACGGCATTCCGTGGAGGCAATGTGTATAGCGAGCCGTCGTAAGCTAAATCTATTCTGGTGATTTGAGCCAGGCAAGAGCGCGTCTAATGAATCAATCGCGCGAGCGAGCGAGAGGCAGAGAGAGAGAGAGAGGGCCGTGACTCGTGCTCTCAAGAGAGTAAGAGCAGCAGAGACGAGCTACTCGCAGCCCACTCCGTCTTCGTCTATCAAGCGATGAGCCATAGTCTGCATCTCAAAGTGCAAGAGCAGACTGACACGATATACGAGCGCTCGCTCACTTACTCTGTGTGTGTGTGTGTGTGTGTGTGTATGCCAACTTGAAACAACTCGGCTGAAACTTTGTTCTTTCTCTCGCAGGCGCAAAGGGGATAAAAGCGTGCGCTTAGATCGTCCGCAGTTTTCTTCTAATTTCATGTACTTAATTGGCGAGCTCCAACGGACTTTACTGCTTGACCCCAAGTGCACTTGTATTTTATTTTTATCCCTGCTTTGGCTCCGGCTGTCTCGCTGCACCCTTTAATTATTGAACAAAGTCAATATTTAGCCGGTCCGCGAGTCGCGCGCATCCGAATTATTTATCGACGCGGGCGCGTATAAGAGATTTACATATATTTCGGATAACAAATCAACGTCACATATTGCAGCTTTGCGATACACATCTGGGGCCATCCATCATCATTTAACGAACGTCAATCTCGACGTCATATCGATTACTCTCCAACTATACACACACAATACACACACCAACACGCCACACCACACAAACACAGAAATTCTCGGGCGTGTATACTATTTGCGTACATGCTATGCATCACGTATAGAAGACAAAGCTGAAATTATAAATAATGTTCTCGCGACTAAATCGAGCAGCAGTCGCATCAGCACTGCTGATGTTTTACAAATAAATACAATATATGTTTTGCACGAAATTCGATGATAAAATTCTATTTTTGAAAGAGCGTTTGGCGTTCGTCTTCCTAGCACGACCGAAGCCTATTAAATATTTATTATTTTAAAGCCAATCAATCTAGCTTATTGAGCTATTCAAATTTTTATCAGGGTTGGACCGTCTTGGACATCATATCGTAGGTTCGATTATACTTGAATTGTTTACACATTTTTTCGCACAAGCATCCAAAGGAATCAAGGCATCCTCGCATGTCAAAAGCCACTCTAATAATCGTTGCAATGCGCGATGAAGCGAAGGGTTTTGGGATTTATAAGTCGTGTCTTGTTTTATAGTCGAGAGATGAATCGACTGCAGCTACGTGGTCAAGCGCGGAGAAGTGGCAATTACAAGGACGTCGGCGCGAAATGAAGATACGCTAGAGGAAAAGTCAATCGCACGTACAAGAAGCCGAGTAGGCGCGAGTTTTCAAAGTCGAAAGCTGAATTATCCGCAGCTGCTGCTTTTAGACCTTTTAGGTGGGCTCTGGGTGGAAGAGTGAAGAGGCAACGCGAAACTGGCCCAAGCCGCGGTGGCCGGCCGTCTCTCTCGCTCATACTGTACAATATAATATAAAATGCTAAACGTCGGCCGGCTCGAGCTGTTACTCGAGCGCTCGACGCTCGGTAAACCTACACCCGATTGATCCGCGTAAATTCACAAGAATAAATTATGCGTCTCGAGTACGCTTGGCTGGGCTCTCTCGATGGCTGGCGTAGCTGCTATTTCTGCTACTGCTGCTGCTGCTGGCGGCTCGTCTTATTTTTCGGCCACGTCGCTCCTTGCTTTAGCCGTCGATCGTGTCCGGTGCACTGACAATTTAAGATCCAAATACGCCTCGTGCTAATGCTAACTGATTAAGCGTAGCGAGGCAGTAAGTCGATATCGACGGCTACTTATATACTCGTGCAGTTTACGCGCGCAGTGCGTCGCAACGTACGCCACTCGAGGTTTTTATATACACGCACACATAATGTATATTATAACAGGTGCGCGGCGACAAGTGCACATTGCGAAACATTCAACGCTATTATACGGAGATCGAGTTGACGCGCAGTTCCGCACACTCCAGCTAAACTGCATTTTCGACTTCTTAGCGAGGAAATGGCAACAATCGACGATCGTTGCGTCGAGCGCAATATATGCACTCGATCTTACACTTGGCTATACATAGGACTGTAGGTAGGTTCGCGCTCGCTCGAATCATAAGCTTCGAGCAACTAGTCTGACCGATCGTTTGCAATTTTCAACGGATCTGCGATACCTGCACGACTCGGTGAATTATCAATCGTAATTTCTTGGCTCTATCTCGTAAGATAGAGCTGTTGGCGTCCCGAGAAAAACCGAGTACGCATAGGCAATGCCAATCATAGAGAACGAGGCCTGCTATATAGATAATACAACGCGCTCCGAGTTTAATTAGTTCCGTAAATCCTATTAAGAGAGCGATCGGGCCAATCGTCCACTCGTTTACAGCGTCCGTTCAATTACCGAGCGAATATATTAAAATGTTCGCGACTAAGCGGCTACGCAGCATCGGAGCTCCCGATAATATACGTTGGTAGCGCCGCGCACAAACGCCGTTCTGTGAGAGAGCAAAACTGTCGACTCACGCAAAACAAAACGCAGACGCGCACGAATAACACAACCTTCCTAGTCTCGCGTCTACCCTCACCGCAAGCTCCCTTTTTTTTTTCTTTTTTTTTTTCTATAACAGAAGAATCATTTCCTGCCCGATACACGTTACGTATGTGTGTGCAGCTTGTTCTCTTTTATATATATAGTATATACATCTTGTGTGATTTGCGCCGCGTTCGTCAACGAGTGCGGGGCGCGAGGCAATAAAGAAAATAACACCGACTCCGCTCGACCAGCGAAGTAATTAAGGCGATTAATGATTGACAGGCGCTCGGTGAGTACGCAAAACTCGTGCATCGGTCTATGCTGCTCGCATTGACTTTTTGGAAATTATATCCAAGCAGCCACTGGTCAACGATTCACAAAAAAATGTATTGACCCTCGGAAAACGCAAACTTACTAGCCGGTACTAACTCGAGGAGCAGGAAAAATGAAGGTCACATAGAAAATGCTATAATGGTCAGCAGAGGCAGGCTCGACAATTTATCGAGCTTCACTGGCACTAGAGCCACGATGTATAGCATACATACTATAATATTGGCGCGTAATGATATTTTCTGTTTCGTTTCTGCGAAGGAAAAAGCAAACGTGCGTACAAAGGGTAGATGCTGCTACAGGTCACTCGTGTAACTCGTCGTACAATGTATGTGTGCGTATGTGCGTGTATGCTGTGCGCGTGTGGTACGTATACTGGTACAGTAGAGCTGGGGTGATTGATAGAATGTCAGTCATGGAAGAGCCATCAATCTCGTCGATTTTCTATACACACATACATTCCACGACGCGGACGTGTGTCTGTGCAGCTCATATAATGCTCGACACTGACTGACACAGCTTCGCCACTTGTATACACGACGCGAAACTTTGTGCTCGCGTTGTTCGCGTCGACGGTATACTCGAGCTTGCGATAGAAAATTCATCGATGTTTTCTTGCAGACGTTTGTTCTCACGATGCTCGCTTATGCTCCTCATTTTCAGGAGTTGATCATGCCTAATATATTTATCGGTATTTATAATTTCGACTCGTTGCATTATCACAATGCTAAAACTCGATATAGACATCAGCGCGGACCCCCTCGGAGCATTCGTTGTCAAGGTAAAATTGCTCATTATTCCGTTGCATGATAAATCGATCCACATCATTTACGATCTATTAAATTAGCCATATAGTTGTACATGTATCAAGACGTGTAGTGCGGAGGTATACGTAAGAAATCTGAATATAACAAAGTATAAATATAGATCGCATTGTCACGTAAGCGGATCGTCGAGCGAAGCGGACACGATTCGACGTTGAGGGAATCGACCTCTCCGTGCGGCAAGTACGGCCGCTGCCTTTGTACGAGCGTACACATTCGTGCCTGCAGGTATGCACGTAAAGCAGAGACGTCGACGAGGGCGGCACGAGTCGCAATACTCGCATTTGTCAGCGAATCAAGTCAGCTCTCTCGACGATCCATATATATGTACATTATTACATACAACAAAATAAGTCGTTACAATGGCTCGTGGCCTCTTTTTCTCTCTGCCTCTCATTCAAACCCCCTCCTTGTAAAATCAAAGGCACATAATAATTGCGCCGCTCGCTCGCTCGCTCGCCGATATGTTCTTTTCTCTCTCTGATACGCTACATTAGCATAAAGCGATGTTGGATGCAGTGCGTTTGTATTGCGTCGGGCTGGGCTAGGAAAAAGTGCAGGAAAATGCACACGAGTTGGCGATTTCTCCGCCCCGCAGACGCGGGCTCGAGAGCGAGAGAGCGTCGTACGTCTAGAGCGACCACACGGCACGAGGCGCGCTGCAGTCCGCGGTATACATTTGTTCTCTCCAGCGACGATGCCATTATATTGTTTGCCCATTGCCACGTATCTCTGTTATATCACTCGACGAGCGGCTGCTATATTTTATATAATATATCTTCGTGTACCGCAGCTGCAGCAGACTATATACTAGGATATATAATAATAAAAGCCAAGCCGGCGATCGGCTACACGCGCCATCGAACAAACTCGTACGCACGAGCTACGATGACGCAGCAGCTACATGTGCATATGCACCCATAGAAAAGAGAGTCGCTGACAATGAAAGGCAAATCGAGCGCGAGAGCTTTTCGATCAAGATGCAGCCCCGTCCACGCGAGCCAGCGATCAATGTCATTAGTTTAATTTCGCTACTAATCGATCGCATATCGCTCATCGTGTATTAAAACGCTCATTTAAACAGCATAAAAATTATTGAGATAAGTTTTTAAATAGATCCTTGACTCTTCGCATGTAGAAAAAAGTCGTCGGCTCCTAGACTGGCTGACTTTGTGCCGCGTTCGTTTACAGACAAACGCGCGGCATATACAGTCGGTGCGCTCGATCGAATGAGCTGCGTCACGAAACAAATGCCTCGAGTCTTACACCGGCGTCCTATAGATCCTCGCAAGGGTCACGCTGCGGCTTGCGCCTATATATGCGTGCAGATTTCGATGATCATTCAAAGATGACGAGACAGCCTCGGCTCGATGACTCTTCCATTGCCTATCGAGCAGCTAATAAATCTCGGGATTCATTCTGAGAAGGATTTCGAGCGTTTTCTTTCCCTTGCCGCAACCGTACATCGTATTATATATTTATTATCCTTGGCCAAAAACGTACGCAACTCGAGGCTAGTTTTTTCTTCACCTTCAAAGTGCTTCAATGCATTTTATGAATGCCCATACGTAATATGCAGTCACTGCTAAGGCCAACATACCGGTAAACTTCTATACTCTGAAGCAATAAGGGCGGAAAAGTCGGCGATTTAGGAGTTTCGAATTTCTGTACTCGAGGCGAGCTAGGCATCCGAGAACGACGGCCAGCAATTTGATATCTTTTCGAGCCGGACACGAGTCTGTGCGCGCACGCGTTTTTGAGCCTCTTAAAGAATCGCCTTTTTTCTCCTCGCAGCTCTTAGCTGCTCGGATCCTTGAGAAGAAGCTAAACCTTGCTGGATCGGTGCGTGATATACATGCACGTATAGTGATTTCGAGAAAAAAAATCCACACCTTCTTGTGCACGGTAAATTGGAAAAAATACATGAGTACTTGTCGTGCGAAGAACTTGGATCACTGAGAAAACTCGCACTCAAAAATTTAAAGTGTCTAAAATGAATATAAAGTACAAAAACAAACTTAAAGTTTAAATACATGCTTGCATTTATAGAGCATAGTAGCCTCAAGAATTTTTTTTTATTTCTTGATCTTTTTCTATATAATGCCGAATCTAGTAAGTGAAGTGGAAGCTGCCAAATGAACCACCTTTTTTTAAGAGTAGCAACTTAATGTACACATTGAAGTCAATTTTCTCTCAAGATGGATCTTTCAAGCACGTATACGTCACTCTTTTACAATTATGAATCAACGCGTTGCATAAGAATCGATAACGATAAAACTGAAATTATACCTTTTAGTTTGTATAGCCATGTATACAGTCGGACTTTGAAATTATTTCCATAAGAACTTTATTTTCAACAATTATATGTAGAATAAATTGTTTGTATCCCATCGACGCTATCGTTATTGCGGGACAATGATGCATCCCAATATTGAGTAATAAGATTTGCCATAACAGGTTTTTAGGAAGCTGTGTCTCTTTCACAATTTTTTACGTCCTCATTTTTTAAGGTAATTTCATCGAGTGAAAAGTGAGATATATTATCGATCGAAAGTTTGATTGACATCTTTTAACAGCTATTTGAGATTAATATAGCTTCCATATACATATAATATCGGTTTACACGTCTGAAAGTCTGATGGCGACAATTTTGAAATTCATTATAGTTTCTCTAGAGACGGTGATGTATTTGTGGCGCCGCATTACCGGATCAATAAAATTTTTTTAAATATTCATTATTATAATATACGAGAGCGAAAATTAATCGAGTGGATTTACGAAAATCAATTGTTTTAGAGGATCATATAAATGTAGAATTCATCAAGAATTATAATAAAATTACGAAAATTTAAGCAAGCAAATATATATTAAAGAACAATTTAGTTTCAGCATTAGCTTACATTAGCTATTGAATATGTAATTTTAAATTGGATTTTTGGTGTGTTAATAGCTCTAATAAAGCATTTCTAAAGATCAATCAAAATAAGTAGCTATAAAAGCGATTATAAAAACCAATGGTCGCATTGATCAGTTTACTTGAAGCAGGTACAAAAAGAAACCTCTGCGATTTATAGCATCTTTAGCCTCTTGGACAATCCAAAAAGATAGTATTATTTTGCTACTTCTTTTATATAGATGCGTTGATAAAGACTGCATTAAAAAAAAGAAGGAAAACGCAATATTACGAGAGTTGCATAGATTCGATCAAACGAGTAGAAAAAAATCCAATAATATATGATGAAGTTTACATTAGTGAGAAAAGTGAGCTAGCTTATTTGGAGCACAGGAGACATGATGCAGCCCTTACCCTTGCGCGTCGAATGCCGATCAAGCGAGCAGATACGCGCGCCATCTGCGTTGAACGCGATCGGTGCAGGCAAAAACCATTGTTATATCATAGCCGCTGAGTGTAGTGACTGCGGCTACGGCAGTCTTATTTACACTGTAGATGCATGTGTTTCTATAGTGCTATCTATCATCGAAGCCGCACACTCTATATTTATATATTTACGTCTGTATTATGTTATGGGATGATGGTTGAATTCTTACATATGTAGCTTTTCTTTATCGAAATTGGAGCGAATATTTTTCTGCAGTTACAGCAACCAACTCACGACTCAAGCCAATAAATATCCGGCCGCTTTTGCAGTAGGTTTTGCGAGCAGCAAACGTGCAATTGCATCTTTGCCGATTTTTATGCGTGGTGTGATGTACATGAGAAATGGGAGTGCACAAGTGTTAAGAGCGTAGTGTGAACTTGTCGGTACTCGTCGGTAAGCTATGATTTTCGCTTTTTCAAAAATTGCTGTCGGAATCGATCCAGGGCTATTTGCTGCTCCACGTTTACCACTATTTAGAGAGATATGCGTTAACACTCAAGTGCCGAGCCTGCTGCTGTAAACGAGGAACGAAGACGACGACCCGACGACGTTTGACATTTAATGGACATTTCGTCATGCAAATGCAGCTCGGTCTATTAAATAAATTGAATATAAAATTGTAAGAAATGTGACAAAATCTCAAGGCAAAATTAAAATCCATTGAAATTCATCGCGCTGGAATCGTCGACGAGTCTCTGCACTCAATAAACTCTACTCTATTATATACAGGTGTTTCTCTCAATGAATTTCAAAGTCTTGCCAGTTGCAATATAAACGGCTTTCCTAAGAAGCTCGCTGGATTATTATGAGTTTTGCCGGTCTTACTTTTCTTATGAACGAATCTTCAAATACTTGCGCTAATCGCGTTGGAGTTTTTTATCACGATCGTGCTATGAAATCAAAAATGAAGGTCAGAATAAAATAGTCAAACTAAAAGGGAGTCAGAACGAAAAGCCTCGAGGAGAGTCAAATTTGATCGTCGTTGCCGTTCGAATAATCATTTAAAAGCTGGCAGCTATGTAAGGCGCCCTTGTGTCGCGTATCGTCGATTGCAGCGATTCCAAGTTTGGCTGCACGCAAGCACTGCAATATCCCACTCAAGTAGGTGCCGCGAGAGTAAGAAATCGAAATTCAAGCTCCAAGTAGTGCAAAGAGAGCAAAGTTGGCTCGCGGAGGACGAGGCGAGGAGCGTATTGTTTCGTCGAGCTTATGAAGGACATGTAGCGGCAGCTTCGGATCGATTGTCGTGCCAGGCGAGCCAGTCGACACAAGTCGACAACGCTGCAGTCGAAGCGTCGTCATCGCGAGGCAGGACGTCGCGCAAAATTCTCCGTGACTGCGGCAACGCGACGAGAGCTGCGCATATTTCTGCGAGCTGTGCAAGAGCACTGGCACAAGATGTCGTGCCTTTCTCTCTCTCTCCCTCGCTTACTCTCTTGCAAGGCACCGAAACGCGTCTATATCTTGTGTATACGCTCGACTACTGCTCGCTTATAAATGAACGGACTGACAGGAAATCGATTGCACTGCAGGCGCGAGCGAACGTTTTCTTCGCTCACTCACTCGCTCACTCACTCAGTTAGTCAGTCAGTCAGTCAGTCAGTCTGCAGTATCTGTACGCAGGCTTGTTCTCGTTTGATTTAGTTTATAAACGTTATACGCACGCTGCAAAATATGTTTTGCGGATGGCTTTTTTTCCTTCTCCTCCTTCCCCTTCTCTTTTTCTTTTTCTTCTTCTTCTTTGCTTCTTTTACATGAACAAACGCTCTGTCGGCTTTTCATTTTTACGTGACGTCAGCGAGTTTTTCTTTTTCTCTTTCGAGCAGCTCGTACGCTCGCTTCACAACCTTATTGAACGCTCTATTATGTGCACATTTTTTATTTCATCAGCTTGGCAATTTATATTGTCGACTTGTGGTACTTGAACGTTATATTATATCCTCAGGAGTTGCAGTACGTATCATATACAAGCGTTACAACTCTATTTACGTTCACAATGTTAGATTCAAATTTGCCGCTCTCTTCGAGACACGAGCAGATTATTAATTGGCTTTGAAATTTTGATTGGCTCGTTCGATCAACTTCCCATTTTCATTTTCGTTTTGCTACGCAGTCATTTCTGCTTATCTTTCGCTCAACTCATGTGAATGGAATACAAGTACTTGGATGACTAATGCGAGGACTAGGTTCTCGTGGACAATCGATAGATCGATACGCGTGCAAGGTGCACTTTATTATAAATTATCACTAATAAAGATCGTACGTCGAGTATCTTACAGCTTTCTTCTTCGACTCGAGTAGATTTTTCCAGGCAGCTAGTCGGCGTTCGGCATTTAGTTAAGAGACGATTAATTAACTTTGATACGCATGTTATTCGTGCGCCTTTGTCCGTTGAGCTATAGCATGAATCGGTGCGATTAATAAATATGTTTTTCGCGCAGCTCTCGCGGATCGAGCCGAGTATCGCTGCGAAATAGCCGAGCTTTACATGCGGCGATTTTTCGATTGAGGTCACTCGTTCGCTACACGTATACATAGCCGCGCGTACGACGACGACGACGACGACGACGACGATGCCATGCTTCAAACGCGCCACGCTCAAATATCAAAACAATGAAGTCGATCTAGCTGTCAAGGTGCACGATAAAAGCGTAATAGCTCGACTTGCAATGCTCGACGGCGCATCGCTCCAGCTGTTGCGAACTATATTTTTTATCACGATATAGCTCGATGCAAGTTTCAATTTTGAAGATCCACGTATTAAGTACGCCGCAAACTGTCCCGATTATAATACTCGACGCCGAGCGCGTGGCTGTGGCTCTAGTCCGACTTTTCTGTGTGCATCGACACTGATCAAATCATCCAAGTAATGCAAGTTTTATTTTGTTCGCGTCCCGCTCGGATATACGAATTTTTCTCTCATCGATCGCCCTTGTTTGCAATTACTTTAATGATGAATCATCCTCGCTCTCTCGCCGTAAGTAATGACGGATGCATCAAGGCCGCTTTGTGTACATTTTTTTTCTTTTCCGCGATATCGCATATCTGCACGGAGTCGCGTTCGCATATATATATATATACGTCATGTATACGGGCGGAGCGCGCTTACCGCCGTGTCACCTGAACCGATCGATCTCGATCAAGCATCAATCAAGTTGCGTCAAAAATAATCGATTAATGTGACAATTTCTTGAGTTGAGTCTCTTTTTTCTGCAGTCATCGTTGTTGGGAGCGCGGCGACAAACTAATGCGCGAGCGAAACACCAGCACATTCTCGTACACATACTTGCGCGCGCACACACAGATACATTCAGCCTTATAAGAACGGATAACCGATCGATCAGAGTGTGACAACCGGTCACGTTGGCGCATTGCGTAATCCAAGCGCAAAAGAAAACAAACGCGTGCTTTGCGCGACACTAACGCTACGTGTGTGCGAGTACGTGTGCATGCGTGTGTGCTCTTTTTTGCCGGCTTCGAAACAACTTTTTAATTTTCAATTAATTTTTCAAGCTCGCGTGTTGAGCTTATCGAATCATCATCTTTCGCGGCAGCGGCCTGGCAAAAAATCATCGCACTGACGGCCTGTTGACGGGGACGGCAAATGACAGCTAACATCAAATTCCAATCAGTTTCGCAGCTCTCGATTTTTTTCCTCTTCTGCTCATATATTAATTAATTTCGTTCGCACTCGTGTATTTGAGCAGCTTTCTCGGGACTGCGTATGTGTCGCGCTCGTTGTGAATGAAATTTTGATACAATGTCCTGAACAATGTAATCAATAAACATTAATACTCAACGATAACACATAAACACTTTCTTTGAACCAAACATATAGTTGAAAATGAATACATTTTCAACTGAAAAAATAGATTAATAGTTTTCTTTAGCGTAACATCGCCATCATTATTATGATTTCTTCTCTATATATAAATCGCACATCATTTTTATCGTCGCTTTATCATTAATCTAAATTAATAATCAATCAATTATAAGCGTACTGGTCAATCATAATGTCACTGCAATGCGAAAAATCGATAGATAATGTTTTTTTTTTCAATAATGCATTATTAAATGTTGAATATGTCTATGAATTAAAAAGTTTTTGGATTACTTATTGAAAGAGTCAGTGATGATAAGTTAAATTAAAATGAGAGCTCCGAAGGTTAAAATGATTTCTATTCGATAGCTTCACTATCTTATAAGAAAGTATCTATCCATCGGTCAAAACATGATAATATGATTTCGCCTACACGAACATGGAATTTATTTCTAGTGATTTATTAGATTATATTATTCTATTCTAGTATATTATTCTAGTATTTATTTAGATTATTATAAGTGATATAAATGTTGATATTCATCGCAAAAATGACAGTTTGAGCTTAGGAAAAAATAAAGTGTGCTGATCGATGAGTTTTTAAGTGCGATTTCTGTGATTAGCAGTAGATTCTTGGTACATTCATTGTCGGGAATACAAAAGGAATGAAAATCGAGCGAGGTGATAGGTAATAGATATTTGCAGGGAGCTTTCACAAGACGAATACCATCGGCGGCTGAACCAGAAGAAGCTCGCGCGAGTCCCGGTGCAGGGCAGTGCAGGGATGCCGAGTTTGGATACATCTTGGTTGACAATGCAAGTGCGTTTTAATTGCGCAGTCAATTTGCATGTCCGAATGGCGCGGCGGGCGCGTGCGTTTAATGGCGTATAAGTGCAGGGCTTTCAGGCGGCCAGCAGCGTATAGCCGGCAGTCCGTCAGACGTGCGGCGAGAGAGTGATGTATGCGCGTTCCGGCCGCACGCCAACTAGAGCACGTGCGCTGCTGCTAGCTGCACACGAGCCGCGCATAGACAAAGCAAAGCCGGCCGTATGCGCGTTGCTGGCTGCCATTGAAGCCGAGTTTATGGCGACGTATCGCAGCCGCAATTATTACCAGGCATTATCGGTATTGTCCTCTCCTCGGGCTGCGACCTGTCTCGGCAACCTATAGCACAACTGCACAACTCTCTCTTCCTAGCTCAAGCGACTTGTCTCCATGTATTCGTATGCACTGCGCACACGGAGAATGACCGAGGAAGTCCACGTGTTTGCTCGCAAGACTTTTCAACGTTGCTCTACCAACGATTGTTGCACTCGAACCCGATTGATCCCCGATACTACTTAGGCGCGTCTGCTTCGACGAGCAGCATACATTCATATGCATGCAATGACAAAACGAACGGACGAGTTTTTTTGCGCGATTCTACATTACGCAATCGTTAAATTATAATGCGTCTATGAGCTTCGCTAAGCGTCACAATACACCGCGTGGCTCGCTACTGCGGCTACGGTCGCGTATAATTCCGTCTTGCTCTCGTAGCTCGTTGTATTACTCGCCGAGGATTGCGCAAAACTCATGCAAGCCGAGACAAGCATTTGTAACGTTAAACTCTAATTCAAAGGCGCGTGAGTGGATTAATGAGCTGGCGTGATTATAGTTACAGATTGATTTATGCCAAGACGCGGATCGACAACGACCACTACTATATGCCAGTGTCCGTCTACGTTATGTCGCGCTCACGTAAGCACCTCCGCCGCAATAAACAATATCAAGGTTTTCCTACGATTTTCGTTGCTCCACCGATTTCCAACATTTTATTTGTTTTACTGACCTGTTGCAACTCATAAAACTGCATATCACACAGTTAAAGACACGAGCAAAGATATTTGACATCTCGTACTCACCTGAAACATAAGCATTGACGTAATAAATACACAACGTTTCATAAATAATCTTGTATAAAATACGAATGAAGAAAAAAAAGTATAGTTTGAAAATGATTAAAAAAAGGCACGATGAGCAGGAGCAATGACGAGTAAGCTAAACTTATGCGTTATTCAAATGGTTGAAGATTCTAAAAGCTGCACCGGATGGCGTTGGGCTAGCCGCGAAAGCGGTGTAAGCTCGTAACTCATCATTAATTACGTCACATAAATTCGCCAACTCCTTGCACTTACAAGCTCAAAGGCTTTTTACGCATAATATGCAGGACAAGTGCGCGTACGATCGGACGCGATTACACGTACGAATGTCGCGGGCTAGCTTGACGTAGCCAGACCGACTGACAAGTACCACCTGCCATTCATTTAGCATATCTACTCGCGAGCGAGAGAGAGCGAAAGAGGCATAGCCGTGAGTCGAGCTTTGCAGAAGGCGATCGCGTGTGCGAGCAGTAACAACGAAGGCGTTTGCTCAGGCGGTCACGCTACCATGAGAATTATTAAGTGGCTCGCTTCTCTCTCTCTCTCTCTTTCTCTCTTCTTCTCTTGGAAGCTATGCACTGGCTTGTCGAGTGCACTCGAAATTTCAGCTGCGCCTCGAGAAATTATCCGTCGAGCTCATTCATTCATGTAGGTCAGATCGAGCCTGCAAGCTAATTCACACAATATCGTACACGGCTATATTTACCGCTTTATCTTTTTTTCATTTTCACAATAGTTCAATTTTCATTTTTTGAAAAAACTACATCACTACTGATCATTTCAGCCCATTATCGACTCTTTGAGTAGCATCGCTGAGTTGTTTGTGGCCTGACAAAAATTCCATCGAATATAGTCGCCCAAGCGCAGAAAGTGTCGTTTTAAACTCGAAGGTACTTTTTGATCTGTGAGTTTAAAATGACATCTTTATGCACTGAGGCGACGATATAATAGCGCGATTCGAAATTTAATATTACAACACATGACGATGGTTTAAAAAATAGTTAACATATGCGATACGCGCAATCGACAATCGTTGACTCGACTCTCGGCGCATCGTTAGGGAGTTTAAATACAGCTTACGCGAAAATATCCACGTGGAGCTGCAAAACAAAGCGGTAAATAACTCAAAAGCGTAACGCAGTCATCGTCTCTTTGGCTCGGCTAATTCATTCAGCCACTTATATGCATCGCGAGTCGCTGTTTGTGTTGCAAGCTATATGGAAGCTGTATGGTAGCTGGGCCGCAGTAGTCACGTACACGCGTCAGGCTGGATAAATGAAATTTTTCAAAGCTGCCGCGCTCGATCACGGTCGCGATCCGGCTCGAGCTGGCCGCTCTACAGCTGGTGTAGCGCGCACAGAGGCGCTCTGTGATAGCCTCTCGCTATTTCCGGGCCAGCTCAACGCGACCGTTTCGAATTGGCTTAATTAGCGTACGTACGAGCGAGTCGCGGCCTGCGCAACCGCGGCTAAGCCGTGCTGCACCGGTTATTTATAAGACAAGCGTGGAGCTTTTCCGCGCACTCGAGAGCCACCGAGCTCGTAGCTGCTCGGACGAGCCGCTCCACGCAAGCATGTTAGAAGTGCACAAATTATGTGCTCGCGATCGACTGGGCTGATCGATGTGACGTCTTGAGTGCAACTCGGCCGGCTACTGCCTCGCGTACATAGTACTTACGAGCCACGATCTTGAAAGAGCCGCGCGCGACCGAGCTTCGTGTATCCCTCTCTCTAACAATCGTACAAGCCAACTTCTCAACGAGAAATCATTTATACGCTCGGTCGTACTTCACCGATTCGAGTCAGTAATAGCATGTGTGCGTACATTTGCAGAGGCGACGAATGCCTCGATCGCTGATGCTGCATTACCATAATGGGACGCGCCAACTTATTGTCAGGCACTTGTTTGTTATTACGCGACTCGAGAGCTTGATTCTCTCGAGTCTGATCTGCTCCCTCTCTCCTTCGGAATTACGCTGGTAGCATCAAATTTGCATCCAGCTGCGCCACGTAAATCGTACCGAGCCATTAAGCAGCAGCGCTTATATGCGTATACCGATCGAGACGCCAAATGTGTCTCTCGCCTTTTTTCTTAACGCGTCTATGCGATCGATGGACGAGCACGAGTGTAAATCAGTCAGCCGCTCGGCGCGAAAAAAGCCAATAACTGCGTATACGCTTTTCTCTCGGGCTACGATCGAGCTCTAAATTCTGCTCTTATACGAAGCTTGTCATCGCGCCAAGTGCAGCTATAAAGGCAGGAACGCACGACGACTAGGCAACAAAAGCTATCGGCTGCTGCGCTTTCTTTTCGCACGCCTGCACATACGCAGAGCCCGCAGCATTGGATATCGCTGATCAATCATCCGGCCGCGTCAATCTCGGGGCCAGCTTCTAATAAAAGTCAGACAGACGCGATCCACTCGTGCATCGACGTGCTCGTTTACAAAATTCTATCCTCGCTTGTTTCTTTTTTTTTTCGACTCTTTTTCGTATACACGTGCATTCATATGAGACATATCAAGCTTTGATGACTTGATGGACGCGCGAATATCTCGCGCGTGTGTCTACGCAAATAAGCGCATTAGTCAAATGACTCAACGTTCTATTTTGGTTAGAGGTATATAATATAAGGTGTGTTGCCGCCACTACTTTGCTACAGCATCTTCTTCGTCTTCTTCTTCTTCTCCTTTCTGCTTCTTAGTATTCTCCTTCTTGATACTCGTCGGCAGATTCGAGGCAATGCACGTGGAGGGAAAGCAGAGATCTGTATACGCGTAAATATCTCGAGAGACATCTATCATTTTCCATTTTTCTTTTTTATTTTATAGGCGAGAGACAAGTTTCGCCACTGTGGCTGCTGCTGCTGCTGCTGCTGCAACGCAACTGATCGCGTCAACGTCGCAAAGTCCAAATCTCGAAGCTTGTACATAAACTTGCGCAGACGATTTTAGATCGCGAGAGAGATGATCTATAACGCTGAGCGCACTCTCTTGTATTTATAGATTGTATGCGACGCGCTTGCATCCATATGCTCGTTCTCTCTCTCTCTCTCTCTCTCTTTGACGAGCCTCGAGTGGAGAGCTTTTTTCGCCTCCTATTACCTCCTCGAAGTTTATAACCGCGAGTCGTGACGAATGGTCAACTTTGTCGTTCGAATCTGTACGTTTTGCTAAATTATTACTTTCGCGCCCTATCCGCAGTTCAATTGGACGACTGCAGGCGAGGAAAAAATCGACGACTCGTGAATTTGTTCAAAGTCCGACGAACTTAGTCGTGACTCAATTCGAATATGTCTCAAGCTCTCCCAGGTCTTATACAACGGTTTTCGCTAAGAGCGAAATTTCTATCGTCACGGGACATTGTTCCGGCCTTGGTTCGCCACTATGAATTGTGCATTATTTCAATACAAGCATGGTACGAGCTGGCGAGCATACAAATTCGACTTTCACAAATTAATGCCGTACACAAAAGCGCGAAATCATGTATGGCTGCAAATAGTATTTTATCGTAATTGTATCGGCTTGCGTTGGCAAAGAAAAAAAAGTTTTAATTGGAAAATAAATGTACGCTGCACGTAATGCAATTTTCATTAAAAATTGTCAAAAACACTGGGGGCAGAGAGTGAGAGAGAGAGAGAGAGAGAGGGAGATGGGCAGAAGCGGCACAGGCAAAGAGGGTAAACCGAGCCAAAGCAAAGCAGTCAGTTATGTTGAAAGTGAGTTGGTACGTGTATATGAATCGCGATCATTAGACAGCACGCGTAAATATTATCATCACTCCGTGCACAATAATTGCATAATTGAGAGCGCACAATTTTCTGCGCGAACGATCAAACCCTTGACTTGCAGAGAGAAATGAGCACCCGCGCGGAGCCGGGGTATTATGTGTTTATCCTGAAACGCGTTTAATTTCTGTCTCACTGTCATTGTTTTAAAAGGCAATGAGGAGAGAGAGAGAGCGAATGTACAGTCAGCACAAGCAAGTATACGCTTTGAAGTCATTTCGCGATGGCTTTGCTGGAAAACATTTTGTCATATATAATAATATCCTAACTTTTCTATCCCTAGAAACACAATCGTATTGCTTTGAGTCATTCGAGAGAAAAATCAAATTTTTGCTCGAACGAAATTGGTCGTCCTTGCACAAGTCAGAGGTTGCTAATTGTCAGCTGTGTCATTTGGACGAGGCGATCGATTCTTTGTATGCATCGTTTATCGGCCACACTAGCCCTGCTGGTCCGCAGTCAGCTATCATTAGGAAACAAACCGCCACAGGATTAGCCGCACGGACAAACGTGCGATCCTAATCTTATTATATCTCTTTCTCTCGTCGATAATAATTAGTACGGGTATTAAGGGCGCTTATAGCCTTAGCTAAAAGCAGCAACCTTTGAGCTGGCCCCCGTGTATATTCTTACTCGGTTCCTCGACACATGCAGCCGAGTGCAGGCCAACTAATACGCTTAGGTGATACGTACCAAGAATCGCGTGACACATTCCCAGTGTACTCGCTAATGCGTGGCTGCGCAAAACCAAAGTACGAGTAAAGAGAGAGAGAGAGCAGCGAAACGATGAAAGATTAAAGAAGGCGACTACAGACGCGGAGCGTTCTTGACGCTTCTCGCCTTGATAATGGCCGACTCAACGGACGGAGGAAAGAAGATGCAAGCGCGGCTTCCTTCAGCACCGAAAACTCAATTCCACGAGTTACGCGCGCTTATCTAAGCCCGCTGCATCTTTGTTGCTCGTGGACAAATAAAAAGAAATGAGTCGGCCACCGAGTAGAGCGTCATCGCTAGCTGCCACCTGCATAAACGGCTGCGTGCAAATACAGCTGCACTAAATCAGGTACGTCTCGATTTTTTCGTCCTTTGCGCGCGTACGTGCGCAGTCGACACACCTGTCAACGAACTCCAAGCTGCCACGATCACTCTGTATAATAAAGCGCGCGCCAGTCGCTAAGAGTTATTCTTTACTGTATATGCCCAGTCTCAATGTGAATACTACATCATTTACACCTTATCTCTCTTTCTGACTCTTTCCGTAAGTGGCAACTCGACTGCAAGGCTCTTTTTTCTTCTCCCTCTGTCGATGATTGATTTTTCTGATAATAGCTCGTATCATAACTGTACCGGGCAGCGCACGCGTATCCGCTTCTATATCACCTGTCATTTTTATCATGCGAGTCCGGCTCTAAAGAGATCAAAGAGTAATGGCAATGCTGCGATCGCGGCCTGACATCTGCGGACACGCGTATCGGCAATTCCTCGACAGAGATATCTGCCCCCTCTCGGTGCGGATATCGGTATATAGCCACGAGGCCTAATTTCATCGCGGGCCAAAAGCATTGGGCAAACTGGCCCTCGCGCTCAAATGCGCGCCACGATTACCCACACACGATATCGATTCCCGTACATAATTAAATACCATAGCAGAATATAGTACGTAGCAAGTTGTAGAGAGAAAAAGGAAAAGCAGCAAACGGGCTGGCTTTTTGTGTATATGCCTTACAGGTACGCGTGCTGGGCTATATTGGAGCAAGTCTTTGATCTGCAGCTTGATAGACAGACAGATCCTGTCATCGTCGTTGGCCTCGGCTAACATATAAGTACGATGCTGCACATAGGCATAGGGGCGCGTCGGCTACATGCTATATATAGGTATAGTAGAGCGTGGCGTGCGCCGGGCCGGGTGAGCGGGGGTTGCCAGCCGAGCCGAGTATTGGCTTGTCTTTGGCGGCTTGTATAGCTATTGAAATTGTGAGTCACAAACACGGCCTCAGATACAAGCCGAGAGAGCAGCTCCTCTTCTTTTTATCTTTTCCGATTGGCACGTGCACGAGAAAGAGCCTCGCTGTTTGTACGTGTAATTAGACGACGACGAGAATTACGAGTGCGCAGCAAAAGACCGATATTCAGATGCAGAAAATTGCTTTGTCATCCGATGTGCGTGTGTAGAACGACTCGTGTTATACCTTGTCAATCATATCGGCTCTTTTCTTTCTTTTTTCTTTTTTTTTCTTTTTTTCAAATGCCATGTATGCTAATTCAAAGGCTCGCTAGCGTCAACCTTAAGCTCGGCTAAACAACCATATCGTGCAATGTAATTATGCCAGCTCCGCGCTGTTTGCTCTCTCGGTGTCACGCCAGCATGCAGCCTAGTACTTGGGCCAATAAAACAGATTATTTCTCATAATTGTCTCCCAAGTGCTCTCACGCCGTTGTATAGCTAAGCTTCACATGCTCGCTTCGCTGTCGGAGCAGCCTATCGCAAATCATCATCAATTTCTTACGTCTTATAAATAATTAATAGTAATTGCGACTCCTTTGAATTGGCGCTCATCTGCACTGCTTCGTCTACATTGCAGAAATAAAAAGCGACAAATGCTCCACGTCAACGCGTCACAAGAATACGTTTATCAATCGACAATCAGATAGCTCCAACGATTGATTTCCATGTGCGTATAAGCCTGCGCCGTGAGTGCGACTTTATTTGATACTCGACGGCGCTTGCATAAGTCCTCCACTGTTACACGATCTCCTGTCGATCAAAAATAAATGCATGTGGTTCTAGCTGCCCAAGCGACGCTTACCATAGCTTGCTTATGTATGGAACATATCGCAGATTAAAACGCACCTGATTCGAGTCTGCTTCGACTGCGACACGCGTGTGCCTATCGAAGCATCATTTTTTATGCTAAAGAGCTGCAAAGAGGAGCTGCGGCTGTCTCATTAGACCTGCGTATGCGAAATGTACCGCTCGAGGCGACGAATCTGAAGCAGCATGCGAATTAATGAGAGATATGCAACAGAGCTATAAGCGCGCAAAACAATACTTTGACGTTTGCATGGCACGAGTGTCTTTTTCCGCTAAAATATGCACTGCAACGATCGTGCTGTTGCCCATGTAAGCGACTTCCATGTACGGCATTGGGGGCTTTTTAGCACGGCGCCTAGCTGCACCGATTTTTCTCGCTTTTTTCCCCCCGAATCGCTAATACGCAGCCACTGTACCACAGCTCTTTATTAATAGTTTCACCCTCCGAATACCTGCAAAAGATAATCGACTCAGCAGCCGCCTGCTTTTCTTTGTTTTTGTGCGTGTTGGGTCCAAAATTGAAAAATCGCGCATCGTTTCATAAGGCTAGAAAAGATGTGTCCTTTTTTTACAAAAACACATCTCTGTCTTGTCATGTTTGAGCCGTTTTTGTTTTGATCCACGCTGAACGATGGCTAATTGGATAGAATCAAGCCCGCGTGAACATGTTCACAGTGCGCTCGATAAAATGTGCTCAAAATTATTCAGTCCGATCTTGGTGTTCCGTTGATTTTCGAGAAATCGCATTATTATCGCGACATAAATAAGTCATAAACGTTTAAAACGTCAAGCTGGTTTATGCGAATATTATGTGAACGCGAAGCTGGAACGACTTTAACTAGGATGGGAAGAGATGAGGGCCGGATAATACAAGAAGCGGGTAGGCAAGGCACGCGCGAAAATTAAAGCCAGGCGCGCGAGATTCGAACGATGCCTGCACGAGCGTTTGTTCGTCAGAAAAAGTCTCGGCGTATATGAGAAACTCGGAGTTAATGCTCATTTTTCTGAAACATTTCAACTTGTACGTAATTTGCGCTTAATTGAAGAATAATGACTAATCAGCGCGAAGCTCCGTAAAGTACACGCGCTGCATACAGCGCCATGAGCCCGAGCACGGAAAAACATACACGAGTTTACGTGTACGAGCGTAAATAATTGCTACGCGCGGATTCATAAATTTTCATCGTTTGACGTGAGCGCGCGCGATCGCGTCCTCGACGAGTCAAGTTGATCCGCGAGCCGCGGAACTGCGAAAGAGAAGTAGGTCGATCGCAATAACGAGTCGACCAACGTATTATATATACGCCGCGCACACAGCATACGTATCGAAACTGCCGAGCGTGTTCTATTATTGCCGCGCAGTTTTTCCGCGCTCAACGTGCAATATTGAAATTAGTTGCTGCGTCGATTTTCATACGCTCGCCTCGCATGCCCATACCGTAGACTTGGTCGAGAGGCGTCCAGATGACACTTTGCCATTTTTAAATAAAAATTATTATGGATATATTTACAAAGAATTATAAATATTGGCCGGATAGCTAGGGAGAAGGTCGAAGCGGCAATTATATTGGAAGATTCGGGTAATCAATCAAGCGAGATTAGAGATTAAAGTGCGCGGCAAGTAGCGGCTAAAGTAGCACTGCCGCCGCAGTCGAGCATTGCTAATCCCAGCATGAGACGAGCACGAGAGAGGGAGTGAGAGAAGTGCGTCGATCTTGAGGCGTATTATACACATCTCTCGTTACGCAATGCAAGGCTGACGCTGATGCTGTTGCTGGCCATGTTATTCGCGCGACAACTGATGCGTGCAACAGAAAGACGAACGATCATGAAGAGTGACAATATTTGCATGTGCATGCGTTTATATATACATACGCCAGCTCTCAATCATTATTATTCTTATTTCCTACACTCGATCGTATTGGGCGACGATTTTTACGATCGGCTCGTTGGCTTTATAAATGTGCAGCGTAGTCGTAAAATTTTTAAGTGCACGGCGAGGCTCGAGCAAACAATATATGCAAGAGGATCGTGACAATTTCTCGCTCTCGACTCATTAGCATGTTTTTTCTTCGCGACGAGATGATTTGTGCCTGTCTCGCGCGACTGACTGCCTTTTTTTCGCCTAATTTCGTATGTATATCGCGCTCGTAAAGCCCGACTCGAGCTGCGCGATACGCGTATGTATATTGATTTTGAAAGCTGTGATTGGACGATCATTAATAATGGCAAAGACAATGTCACCCACTCGAGAGAGCATCCGAGAGTGAGAGAGAGAGAGAGAGAGAGAGAGAGAAAAGAGAGAAAAGTGTCAGGCCGATGCGTCACCGTATACATATAAAACACGACCGAGCAACGAGATGAGACTCTGGCGACTCGGCTCTGCGAATGATTCCACGCACTTTTAGATAGAAGACCAATAAAACTGTCAATCCGATGAATTCGAAATCTTTGTTTGTTTGTTATATTGATACACATATTTACATACACACACACATATCTCTCTTGGTGCGCGACTAAAAAAAAGAACGGGAATATACATTTTTTTAAAGCGAGTGGATAAAACGATGACGTGACGCTGAAAACAATTTTCCAACGCCGAGATCTGACAAACTTGACGCATTAAATTCAACTGAATCGGCAATTACGCAAAATTTGGATCGATTACATTTCAGCCTTTTAGCATTTTTAGTTCCTCTATAAAATTAATATAAAAACACATAAATTAATGTATCAAGATGATTCCACGTACTAGACTAGAAAATAGCGAATATTCTTCAAGTGAAAAAAAACGTAAAAAATAGACAGAACGTGCTGTGCGCAATTGATGCGCATACGAGCGCATCGCACCTTTGGCGCGAGGAAAAAGTAATGCGCGAGTTACACACAAGTCTGTTATTGTAGGCGAGTATAATGTGTACGACTGGCGAGGAAGACAGGAAATGATGGATTAACGGTGAAGCGCTGAATCGTCGCGTTGACCGAGGGCTAGGCTACGTTGTATGTATCTATAGCGTGACTGCACACACATGGGATAAGGCGATGAAGTCGGCGAGTCGCGCAAGTGTTGCCGCGCGATCGTGACAATTCTCTTTCTTTGCGCTCATACCTGCAGCTTATATCGCTGCACTCTGTTTTTGCTCCAATTTTTCCATCCCTTTTATTAATTATATACCGATTCGCCGAGAGCTAATTCAGCGCTGATCGCCGTGAAAATAAATCTAGGCTTTATTATTCAAAATAACACGAGTGAACATTTACCATTAAAATTCAACCAAAGCGATCGAGCGAGGGAAAGAAAAATATCCGTCGGATTAATGGAGCCAAAGTAGCACGCTTATTTTGAATTGGAATAAAAAGATCGCGAGAAGCGCATCACACGGACGCATGAACGCGTACACATATGAGAAGCGGAAAATTGATGGATTCGCGTCGAAGGCTTATTCATGAACTGTAAGCGTTGAAGACTCAACTGTGCGTTGAGCGCGCGACAAACCCGCCTCTACGGACGAGTAGCACATATATAATATTTGCAGCTGCAGACATTGATGTACGTACATCAGCGTGTAAAAGTACCTTTTATCCTCATCATGTCACTCCTCGACGCTCTGCACTTTTGTGCGCATACATATATACGAGCATCGCGCGAGCCACGATCCTTTTTTATGTATCCTGTTTTCTCATCCTCTTCCTACTCTTTGGCGCGCGAGCTTATGCACGAGGTGCGACTGCTATTTCTCTCCTCCTTTCGCTTTTTTTTTTCCTTGTCATTCTCGTTTCTTTATCGTTTTGCCTAAGCTTTTTTCTTTGACGTTATTATTAAGCTTAGCAGCCACATAGCAAGCACGCAATTCGTATATCGATCATCCATCTAGCTATGCTTGGACAAACCAATATTTTACCCTATTTTTTCGATACATTTTCTTTCGAGTATTTGATCTGAGAAATAATTATAATTGTCATAAAGCACAAATGCCATGCTATAGTCGATCATGCTGAGTATTTTGAAATATCAGTTTACGATCGGCTCGATATTTTATTCTTTTCATTTTATCCGCAATGAATAAAAACGCTACTGACAACTATGCCTCGTCCAAGTGCGACTATCAATGCTGACGTGTTTGTATAGTGATGCACTCGTGGTGTCATTCGCGAGCGCGATCGATGCATATACGTTTTCACCTTAAGGAAACTTTTCACTTTTTTCACTCGCACGCACATTTTCATGTGTGCATTGCAAACCCACACATCTTTGTGTGCTTTCGATTAATTCCATTTTATATTCATTGCTAGCAACGACGAATGATCGACGAGACACGTTGTTTGATGGCCTACATTTATTTCTTCGTTTTTTTTTTCTTTTTCTCAACAGCAGCAGATACATAATCCGCGGTAGTCATGGCTATGAGTAATCAAGTAGATCGATTTGCGCGCCACTTCGCAGGAAGTCAATAATTATTGAGAAACTCTCGCTGAGCGATGGAAGAAGAATGTCATTATAATATGATATGGGATATTAAATAAAATGTGCCATATTCAACGACGGATTGCGTCAATGTGATAAGAACGACGTTTAATTACTAATTGAACGATGGGTTTTCCTTTTATGTAAAGCCATTGGGCATTAAATTCTCATTTCGACGAGTCTATGAATTTGGTAATAATTTCAGAATTATTGATGGTTTCTAATCGAAAAAGTCGAAACTTACGAAAATTTAATTATTAAAGGTGCAACTTTGAAAAAAAAACAAGTGATTTTTTTACGACAAGAGAGAGCAAAGGTCAATGAAATGATAAAGTAAATAGTAGTACACTTAGCCATCTCACAATGTACCGTAATGCAGTAATAATTGATATTCACGCGTTACTCATGCGAATTTATAAAATCAAGTCCGGTCCTTTTACAACGTCCCTAATAAAAAAAATGTCACATACACGCGCGCAATATACATTCATGGGTCGGTACGACTAATCCACCAGAGATCGTTCTCACAAAGCTTAATGCATTTACACTATATATTATTCATAAGATCGCGCAGACGGCGCTGCATGATTCAGACACCTGCAACGTGTACCCAAGTACTTCTATAACATTCGTGTATTTGTATCTGCGCAGCTAGTTCGCAAGTGTGCCCGGCGTACTTTTGTTGTTTCTCGAGCTTGACGTTGCGATAGAAACATGTTAGCGCTGAGACTTTTGTCATCATCGCATGCGGCGCGTTACCGGCCTGCTATTATTTGCTACAACATCAGAGTCATTACTGAATAAACAAGATTTTAATAGCTTTTTCAAACTAATTTAATGAAATTATTGGAAATCACGACGAAAAATTAAACATCATCCATTAAAATGTGTGCACCAAGTTTTAATAGTGTCATTTTATGGATGATTAAACATGTTTGCCAGCGGGGTTAGGAGGGTAAAGCGTTATGCATCTGAAAAATCGTGACTCGCGAAGAAACGAAATCGGCTCTAATGATTTTATTTGTAGAAAAATGTACTCATAGTGCGCTTCGGATTTGCAAGTAAACTTTTTGGCTTGCCAAATTTCCAGGAAAAGCAGCTCTAACATCATAGGGCACGATTTCACGAGCTTCGTCTGGCGCGAGAGTAGACTGTTGCTCGTTGCGCAAAATATAGAGATAAGCTGCGCGAGCTTTCTCACGTTTGACTATATAGTAAGCGAAGAAGGACCGGCTTTCGTTACAAGACGCCTCTTAATCATCGCTCTCGCGTGGGGTCGAAACTCATCACGACTGGTATAGTAGAGCAGGAAAAGTTGAAGGTGCGCGAGTCACGCGGGCTCGGCTCGTCTGTCGTGGGGCGCGTACTCGCCGACAGTCGCGCGAAATTAGATACAATTGCGCTAGAGAGTAAATAAAAGTAAGGCACGAGGCCGTGTACGCACCATGAAAGTAGTGGTTCGTCTCGGCTTCTTTGTCACTCGAAACGAGCAGTTTGTTAGTCGGTCGCTGGGCGCTGAGCGCGAGTCGCCTATATTCGGCACCGTATTCCGCCTGCTGCTCGTGCTGCTTGTGCGGCTGCACTTGTAAGCACGTTTTGATCACCACCATAATATCACCACATCAACGGAATCTCAAAGCTCTCTGCTCATCGCTCGTGCGCGTGCAGCCAGTTGTCGGAGAGCAGCTGGTTTTTGTCGATCGATCGGCCAATGGAGCAAGCCAGCCAACGCGAACTCGTCGAAGGCGCTCGAGCGAAAAGCCAGCAGCTGTCGCTCGACGATGCCTAGGATTCGGAGCTCCGCTGGTCTAGCGTTGGTGGGATCGATGTTTTGCTTTCTATCAATGTTTATCACTGACGCCGTTGGTACACGAGTCTCGCAGTCGCGCACACCGACACGAGAAGAGAGCGAGCAAAAGCCAGCGCCACTCGCGCACTAAATCTTTCACTTGTCACTTGCGAGCGCAAATAAGCCTGCAAATACAGAGCAGTGGCCAGACGATAGCGGATATGATACGTCATCCGGTGTCGAGCGATACTGTACTCTACCGACGCTGCCGAAGCCTCGGTTGCCGGCTGCAACCGATCAATCGCCAGGCCAATAAATAGCCATCAACATCCACCAGCGCCGCAAACAAATATTATTCACTGCACCAACGATCTATGCAATCTATTTCTTTTTGCAATATACAATCCTCGTATACAAGGTTCACTAAGCACAACAACGTTTGAACGTCACTTGATCATCAACATACACATAACACTGCTCGAGGCCTGACTTCGTCCCACCACTGTATCTGTCAAAAAAGCTTATGTTGTTGGCTCTCTTTGACAATGGACACGAGCTAAGGAAGCTCGAAAAGCACAGCCTCTCGCGAGGACAGCACGTGGCGCACTGGCGACAATCCGCACTTGGCGGCAGTCTATCCCCTCCTTTTCGCCGCAGAATCGCACGACTGCGACCCCCTCTCGGACAAATATTGCGAATGCCTTGCCAAGTGGGAGAAGGCGACTTTCTCCTCGGACGCCCCCTCCAGCCTGCGATCGCGCGGGGTGGAGTACGGGAGGATTCGCTCACTCCTACTCCAACTTGGCACGTATCGTTCAAATGTGAGCGCGCGTGAAAGAGAGACGAAGAGAGCAAGCTGTCTATTCCACCCACGCCCCCGAACCAGAGGCAGCTGATTGCCCGCTCTCTCTCTCTCTCTCTCTCTCTCTCTCTCTTCTCTTATTATCTCAACTTTTTTCTTCGTGCAGTACCACTACTATATTCCCTGCTCCACTGCTTATCTCTCCAACTTTTCTTTCGCGATGTTTTTCCTGTTGACATGTACCTGAGCGCGAGAGTATGCGAGAATTGTATGGGAATCAATTTGACTTACCGCCGATGAGTCGATCTAACATTGATTATATTTTACTAATGAGATATGTAGATATACCTGATTTGAGAAAGTACGAAAGTTTGAATAAAAGTAATAAGTGACCCAGCTTAATTTTTATCAAATTATAAACATTTACAGGATAAATTGCTTTGCAATTTGAAAAAAATTAAACATTTACTCAATTTAATATTAATTTATGTAAAAGTCCCATTGACACTTTTCAATTCTACACAGACTGATTAAATATTCTAATGATTTTATATAAGTATAATACTTGCAAGTTTCAAGTTGATGCTGATTGTGATGTTTTATTTTGACTTACCTGAAACAGAAATTTTTATTAATAGATACAAACTAATAACAGATAACACAAAAAAAATTTAATAAATATTTAAAGATTTAAATTTATAAAATTGCATTATATCATCTCAGTATAACATCTATCATAATAAATTAAATTTCATTTTAATTTTAATTCCAAAATGATTTTGGTAAATAAATGAAGGAGCTGATTTGCAAAATAAATAAATAAAAATAAGTTTGTCATTCATCTCGTCAAGATTTGGTTTGACTTTTTTGGTAAAAGTACAGTTTGCTGAGGAGAGAGAAAATTAACGCGTATTCCACATAAATCAATAAATTCACGACAATAATGTCGCTATCCGGATTTTGTCTCCCGTGTCTTATAATATATGTCGTCGAGATGTTTATGGACAGGAGAATTGTAACAAGGCACTTTGGAGGGAACTTTGAGACGGCCTTCTTTTATCGCTGATTTATCGATTCTACGCGTCTAAAAGTTAAGATTACGATATATGTGTGTGTGTACGCGTATACTCGTGAATGTATGTGTGGCAAGGACCATCTGCGTGTATACGAGAGTTGAGCGGCCAAGACACCGGATGACTGACGAGTCTATATACGCTCCAAGGTAACGCCTGTTTATATAGAATCGAATATTTTGAATTTATGCAATGTATTCACCGAACAAAAATTAGCCGTATTTTGGAGTCATATATGGTTGGGCTAGAAAATATGCGCTAGTTATGTAAGTTGGTGCTAAAATTCAATTTGTTTGGTGAAGATACAATTCGATATTCTTAATGCATTTCTCATCACAAGTGACTATTATTCGTTTCTTAAAGAAGCAAAGTAAAAAATTTACAATTGATAAGATAATTCAGTTAAATAAATTACCCATTACTGATTATAAATAATTCAGGTTTGTATTGATTTTGGAAAGAAATTTTCCAAGCAAAATTGTTGGATTAAATTAATTTATTTGAACAGTGATGACGAAGAAGTTGAAAAGTTATAAATCTCAAGGCTGCAAATAGTCTCGACATAGATGTAACTTTTGCAGTAGAGTAAGCACTCAAAACGGCTGATATTGAGAGAAGAAGTAATTAAGAGGTTGTTGGCGAGTGACTGTTAGTCTAAGAAAAGTATGAAAGGGCCACAAATATAGTCATTCATTGCTGCGATTGCAGTGGCGACAACAGCAGCAGCAGCAGCAGCAGCAGCAGCAGCAGCAGCAGTAGAAGCAAAGTATGTGACACACGCGATTGCAGCTATACGGCCACATATACTGCGCGTAGCGTTGCTTTTCACACGCGTTGAGTAAATTTGTTTAAAGATTTATTGCTCGCTAGGCGAGAGAAGTACAGAGTAACAGTGGCAGCAGCAGCAGCAGCAGCAGAAGAAGAAGAAGAAGGAGAAGAAGCAGAGCGAAAAAGCGTGAGGGGGTGGCAAGCTTTCGAGCAGTCGGCTTGCTGGCGTATGTTTCTGTGCGAGTGTGCGCTAGAGTGCGCGTAGCCGAGTCGAGTTTCGAGAGAGAGAGAGAGAGAGAGAGAGAGAGAAGGTGAGAGGTGTATTGTTGATAAAGTCAGGCAGTAACTCATTCAGCGCTCTGTCACGTGAATCTGGTGCGCCGAGACCCGAGCAAGAGGAGTTCGCTCGAGAGGCAGCTCGCGCGGAGTAGCACTGGGCGAATCGAAATGAAATAGCACACATGTGTAACTGCACATGCGTATTCGTCCAACACCTGCTTATACCTATAGTCACGAGTCGAGCGCGACGACGACGTTGAGGCTTGATTCGAACTAGCCATAGGCATCGAGTCGTGTGCGTATGCTCGATGATGGAGCGCAGTCGAGTCAAGCGCGCAGTTCGGTAATAAATCGTCGTTGAAAAAAACAGCTCTCGCCAAGCAACTCGCCTGATGCAGCTACGCACACGACTCTTTGCCTCTCTTTCTCGAGCATCCACCTCCTGAATTACCTCGACTTCTCTACCGATTCCGCATGTTGTACCGTCCTTTATCAATTCCGTCTTGTTCGACACACGGAATTAAATATGCGCGCGAGCTTTTATACGAATGCATGAGCCAAGTTAGACTGAGTACGGCCATATCTCGAGCTGTTGCAGTCGCAGGTCTCGCAATCACTTTTATCTCTGCACTCGCACGTTCATATGTCGCGTAATACTTTAACGGCTTAGCTCTCGCTTACAAGTCCGTAGCTTGATTACATGGATAAAACATATTTTCGCTCAAAATACCATTTATTCCTGTATGAATCATTTGACCAATCGATTTCAATCAACATAGAAAATATTATGCAAAAAGCTTTTGTTATTCAGCCACTAGCTGTGATTTTTTCTGACTTTTAAAGGGAAACTTCTTTCGTAAAATATTTCATATGAGCTATATTATCGAACCGATTGTTCAACATTTTGCGACGAACGCTGCCAATAAGCCTTACAAAGGAATATTGAAAAATCGACTTGGATCTATTTGCACTTTAATGTTGGCCCTTTTCAAATATTTGTCCATCTCATAGATATAATAATAACGCAATATCGTCTAAGAGTGTGAATTATTTGCCTTGACACTGTTCGCATATTTATTAAATCACATTTATCGATTCCATGAAAGCAAGTGAGTACGTTGTGTATTATTAGCATTGAATCGCGCATACGCTTGCTCGCGCGCACGACACATGTAGACTTAAGCGATGAGTAAAACATATGGCTTTGGGACAAAATATCGCTACAATGACGGCCAAAAACTAATTAGCATAGCTATTGAAAAGTCTATCATATTGAAATAAATCGATCCCTATAAGTCGTCGATTCGTCGATCCGTCGTTGCGGTAGGAATTGCTCAGACGATAATAAATTCGCTGTCGACCAATGAGTAATGCTTCGTTAAGGACAATTTTCTGACTTTTTTGAAAAAGATTGCGCAGACGCGCCTGATCAGCGAATCGACTTTGACGCGCTCCAAATGGCCTCTATATGAAATTCATCTTGGGTAATATTTTCAATAATAGCCGTCGAGGCAAAAGGAGTGACGCGAACAAAAAGTAGCGAGAAAAATTCCACGCTATCTAACATGTTAATTTATATTCGCACAGAGAGATGTTACAGAAAAAAGAGAGGAAGAATGAGAAGCGACTCGAGCTAAGGATCTACTGCTGAGCACTCAAAGGACATCTCAATATCATAATGCGAACGAGGCAAAAGCAGCAGTAGGTATTCGAAGAAAGAAGGAGTAATAATATAAATGACGACGTAATCAACCCTGACGTTTGATACTTTGCTGCTTTCTGGGACAGCAGCAGCTCGTAATTAATTGCGAATAGCGACACAGCAATTCCTCATCGCCTCTTGTGCGCACGACCAACGAGACCAAGAGCCAAGTTGTTTATATATATATATGTCACAAGACACAGTCGCTTGGATTATATAGCGAAGCAAGTGTGGATCCACCCGCAGCACGATGCGGCGATTTAGGTCGACTTGATCTATGCATCCGATGCTGCTGGACGTACTCTGGGATCAAGGCATGCGTCGCTGCTACTACCGGCGCCGTTTTTCATTTTATTCGCCGACTGGTATCGTGAACCGCTGCAGGAGCAGATCTCGTGGCAGCTCAAAGCTCTAGGCACAATCAAAGGCACCGGCTGCGATGATTCAACCAAGTGCAGCCTCACCGCCCCGCCAATCGATGCAAAATCATCGCGTAGCTGGGCTTTGCGTCCTTATAATTCAACTGCACCACTAATTTAAAGCCCGTTTAACATTCGCACGTGCGCGCGTGTGTGCGTTTACAAGTACAGGCATGGCCTTTGCACAATCAGACGCTTCCAAAAATACGGCTGTAAATCGGTCTCGAGAGTATGAGACGTTCCTCCTTCTCTCTCTCTCTCTCTCTTTCTGCGCCTAGGCTGCAAAGCTTGTTTCATCACCAAGAGCAAAATTTCAGCGAATCGTCGTTATTTTCTGTAAGATGTTGGTGCACCTTCGCACACCTCAACACTCTATTTTGGATAGGGAAATTACGCAGCGCGCAAGACGACGACGACGATGAAGAAAAGAAGAAGAAGAGAGCCAAAGCGAGAGCTAATTTATCGCCACGGAATAGGCGGAGCTCGAGCAAGACCAACGACGATTCCGCGTAATTCGTCGACAAATCGTTCGGGACGTTCTGCATATTGCGCTGTGTTGCAAAGAGACGCGCGAGTCGCCTGCACCGCCGACGAGAGAGCAGCATCGCTGTGCTTCCGTTACGGGCGCTATATAGTGACACCTGCACGAGCGTCCGTATAGTGCGCAGAAACGACTGGTTTCGTGTGTGTACATCCGTGTATATATACGAGACGACGAGAGGATCCGTCAGTTTGGGACAAAAAATTCGGCCGCTCGCACCTGAGCCGAGGCTACTTTGCACGAGTGCGCCTCGAAGCGTCTCGCGCGTAACTCGCGCGTGTCCCGCATCGCTGCCAGCAGCACTGCCTATAGGTACGCCGCTCGCGAAGTATAGCGAGCAAGACAAATGCGGCCAAGATGCGCACCGATTGATAACGCCAAGTCTCGTATATATGTACACACACTTATATAGGTACAGCGTACGACGTACACACGCGAACAAGACTTGCCTCTTCGTAATACTTTGTGTCCGTTGCTATATATAGAGTCACATATATATACTTACACTGGCACACGGACGCGTACACGATTCATGCAAATCGGCTATACAGGAATGTAAATTTCCCAGCGCAGCAGTCCGTGTGTGCGTTATGTTGGGACTGCATGATAAATGGCGCAAGATGCCTTTTGACCGTGCTCTCCGCAACGACTTTCCGTGTACATGTGTCAGCTAGTCATGAAATATATCATCTTTATATTCCCGTATCATCGAACCGTCATCGATGAATTTCGACTCGACGTTTATATTTTTCTTTTGCCTTTTTTTTTTACTTTTCGATTCGCTCGCAAAGGCTCCTACGTATACGGTATTCCAATCGAATATTATACAAGTTAGATTCGAAAGGTGTACCTGAATGTATGAATAAATACGCGTAGAAAGCGCCTGCGGAAGTCTCTTTATCAAACTCGATGAGTCTACATGCTTGGGTACTTGAAGAGACTGGGCAGAAAAAAAATTGACATGAAAGAACGGCCGGAGAGAGGACTACTTGCAAACACACACACGCACACATATTTATGTTTGGTAAAAAAAACATCTGTCTCGTTAGGGTGAAGGAGTAACATCGTGCACAATATACATGCATATATACTTTCATGTACATGCACATTATTCAAAGTATAAATGTGTTACCATAAATTGTGAAAAAAGTTGCGGAAAAATATTTCGACTTTTGATACACTTTTTTGGAGCCTTCCGTAAACGACCAAGTTGGTTCGTACTTCGTCATCGAGATCTTTACACTTGTCAGTTTTTTGTGCATTTAAAGCCTTATCATCAAGACCAAAAATGTGTGCTAATTACTCGTCACCGAAAAATTAGCTTGCTTTAGTCGTCAAATTCAAGTAAAAATATCTCTCTAATATAGATCAAATGAATCTTATCATCGGATTAGCTTTTCGACGCAGCAGTGAAATTTGCCTTGATTTAAGCAAATAGAAAAAAAAGAAAAACAGAAGAAAGTGAGAGTAAAGTATTATTTGAACTATTAAGAGTGCGATAGAAGAGATAATAAGACATTAGGAGGGGACATTAGGTAGGCGCGCAAAGCTGGCAGAGCCGAGGCTGGGTTACGGCGAGCGAAAGGATGTCGAGAAGAAGGGGATGGTAGGGGGGACCGGTTAAGAATTTCGTATGGATCATAGCAGCCGATAGCTCGCACTCGCTGAAGTTACTTAAACGCCGGTACTTGGCCATAAATTCCATTTTTGCGCCAAGGGTCGAAACGCGGCGGTGAGAGAGAGAGAGAGAGAGAGAGAGAGAGAGAGGCAGCCAGCAAAAGAAAAGACCGTAGGTAGAAACTACGAGAGCTGACGGCTTACTGCTGATTAGCGCAGGCTGACTCGGCTCAGCATGACAACTCGGTGAGTTATAATATTGCCCATCCGTCTATTTATCTGCTCTCCATCGCTCTTTCAGCTCTCCCCCCAGATGGCCTTTGGCTTTGCGATGAACCGAGAGACTTTTGCCACCGCTCGCCGAACTCGTAGCCGCGAATTATAATCGCTACCGGATAAATATAAATTAGTCGCTCCGAGTTGCTCTGTCACGAGACAGATGCAGCAATTGTATACGCGTATGCGCTCCGCTGGACGAATCAAATGTTAAGATTTATAGGGGGCAGCCGACCCGGCTCTTGTCCCTCTCGGCTCTGGCTCTCTTGTAAGCTTACGAATTCATTCGTGCAGTTTTCGCCCAACGACGTTGATATTGCTGACGCTGACCCCTTCCTCGCTTCGCTCCTTTACAAGATTCTTTAAAAGTTTCAACGAAACGCGCCAATTATATACGTATAGCTAGAACTTGTTCAGCAATCGTGTGGCCGCTGGCCGAGAAAGAAAGAGATAATGGAAGATGCTTCGTTTTTCTGAAATTTCCGAGGCTATACGCCACTGCTATTGTTGCCGCTGCTGCTGCTGCTGCTATTCCCGAGCACGTTTGCTCAGTAATTAAGATTATTGGTCCAGCCTGATGAACGCTCAGCCACAATAATGCGCGTCCGGTGTCTCGATGCTTATAACTTTTAAACTTTCCTTCGTCCACTATATTTTTTTCTTTTCCCCCTTTTTCTGCGGCCCTCTGCCTCTTAAGTAGCCATTCCGGCCTTGTTCTTCGACGCGCCTCTTAATATCCCCATAACTGACTTCCTCATAATCCATTGTGCGTCTCAGCTTCGATGTGTTTGATGTTTCTCCTAAATAGCTTTTTACCCCCTCTCGGTGTGCGCGATAGTATCAACACCGCAATCGTAATATACCACTGTTGAACTCAAATTTGACGCAACTTCATGGAAAAGCTCCTGCATAAATAATCATCGTTCTGACATCAATTCCGTCATTTCCAATGGTAATGCTATTGCCAAAGATACTATAAAAAACAAAATCTTATTTAATTTTGACATTTCCTCGTGACTCCTTATTTTTCTTTTTAGCACACGTGTGCACGCGCAAGTATAGATGAGGTGTTTAAAGGCTCGCTCAAGCTGTAAGCGCGAAACCCAGCACTTACTCGTCGAAGAAAAAATGAAGTTCATTTGATATCGTCGAGTGCCGCTGATTCTTGCTACGATGTTTCATTCTTCTCGAGATATCCCTGTTTTCAGCGTATTACAAGCACTCAGCGTGTTACGACTTACGTAAATGTGACGCGCATGTTGCAGAGTTTCTACTTTCGCCCGCATCGAACAATATATCCAATTGGAAGGATACTCTTCATAAATATTGACTGATAAGGAGAACTTCTCACCTTTGGATCATGGATCTTTCCCAACATTTTTTCAACGTTAAATAATAAAAATGAATAAAGCGCATTCAATACTATTAAAATTCTATCTCCAAACTATTTAAGTCACCTTTTTTGGACATCTGGTCTCTGAAAACATTACATTTTATTGTTAAGAAATTGTTGGATCTCCCTCAAGGCTATAAACATTGCTTAATTGTTAAATTATAACGCTATAAAGCGTATAATTTAAATACTAATGCCCATTAACGCTTCAACAATTATTGTCTCAATGCAAATACATGAGGTCCAATGATTTCTTATCAAAACACTTTTTACTAACAAATTTAACAACTAAAGAGTTGATTTTTATACATGAGATGATATGTGAACATAAGAGCTGTTTGCCATGGTCCATGGGAAAGCTAATAATCAGAAGAATTCAACATGAATGAATTAAAGAACTGCATCAACTTAAAGTAGCTCCAAAGTTTGCCGCTCAGCGGCGCTAGTCGTGAAAGTCGGTACTCTTAATCAACTTCAGGTTTATAAGCAAGTGAGATTTTCATATGATTATAATTTGTATTCATGCAATAATTAGTCTGAGAAAAAAATATAATTTTTTTTTATTATACAAGTGAAGTGAGAAGTATAGGAAGGTAGAAGAAATAAAGAGATATTGTTGGTAGGTGAACGTAAGTAAATACTAACTCTACTAGGCTTCTCTTTATGCTTTCCACAATTCCAAGTTCCTTCTCGATTTCAGTAAATCAAGTTGTTAACAATGCTTTCGTTTTTTCATAAATATTAAAGTAATTGCTGCCGACTGAGGAAGCTCTGTGATAACAGGCTCGAAAACGAGATTTTGAACCAGACCTCGTAGAACAATTTGGTTTACATATTTGTAAACTAGATTGAATTCTCAACAAATGTCCGTATGTATATGTGTGTGTACGTATGTCCGAAGCAAAATCTTGAAAATATTACGGTGGATTGTAAAAAGTTCAATTGCATTAATTGTCGTTTGTAGTATTAATGAGGCCAGAAAAAGTTTTTTGGCAATACACGAAAAAAAATTTGTTTTTTTCGATTTTTTTGTAAATTTGAAAAAAAAAATTTTTTCATGAATTTTATAACTTTTAGAATGACTTCCTTGTTACTTATGAATGTACATTAGTTAAAATTAATTGAAATTAACTGAAATTATTTTGTAGAATCAAAAAAAAAAATTTTCTTTGTCGATAAAAAAAATTTTTTTTTGAAGTTTTGTATCGATTTTTTGGTTTGTTAGTATTAGGTTTTAGGTATTTTTTTGTGAAAGTTAATATTATAATAAATGGCTTTTGATTTATTTCAAACGTAGACCTTTTTGTTCACTTTTTGTATAAATAAATTATGATTAATTTTGTAAACACAAATGAAATGTTTAGGTATTTAAAAGGAAAATTTGCTAATATGATTTGTCAGTTTTTAATCGATTATTTTGATATAGTTATGAGGTTTTGCAGTGAACTGTGAGGTCTTGTTAAAGGTACAGAAGCTCGAACGCAGTGAAGCGGCATTAAAGTTGTGTCGTCGATAGGGTTGACACTTGTTCCAAAACGAAGCGTGGCACGTATACAGCGCTTGCTTCAACAAGTAAATTGGATGCACACGTGAGCCGCAGCTTCGTGTGTACCTAGACGACGTCGAGACATGTACGTGGTATTATATCAAGTCGGAATATAAGGGCCATCGGACGGCCGTAAAGGCTACTTTGGTGGATAGTAAGTAAGCTCTGCCACGGGTACGCGGAAAGAAAGAGGCAAGACGAGTCCGTTGTATAATCCGGAGCCAGCTGCAGCATCGCGATAGTACTCGAGACTGCAGAGAGCATCGATATAGCTATGTACATACGTATACTACTCTATATGGGCGCACGTGTATCGGCGAGAGAAAATCCTTCCGGCTTTCATCGCGATCGTGTTTTAATCTTTGCGGTGTACGATGTATATCTCGCCACATATCCGACCCCTGATGCGGTCCGAGCGTAGCTATAGCGATTCAAAAGGGTCCACTACTACTTGCAATTCTGCAGCGTTCGAATATTGATACGCATGCTATATTTATAGCCGTAATTATTCATCTGGATGATTTATCGAGGCGTGATTCGCTCGCGTTTGAGAGAAAAAATGAGCAACGAGTGAGTAAGAGGCGAAAAGTTGCGGCGCAATTCATCGATCTGCCAGCTGTAACGAGCACCGACTCGATGGCATACTTCAATTACGCAGCTAAAGAGCCGTGCAGTTCGGCAAATGTGGGAGAGAATTCCAAGAGCTAGGACTGCGCTCCAAGTCACGACGCTTCGAGGTGAAAGAAATTTGCCTCGCTGTATGCAGTCGACAGTACAATAAGAAAGCAGCGCTGTCGGTGATTCCACGAGCCTAGACTCACGCGAGTACTCGAGTCTCGTTCTTCAGGAGGCCATTGAACGAAACAATTTGTTAGACTATGTGTAGCTACAACAGTCTACACGTCGTGATCCGTTTTGTGTGCAGGAGCAGTAGAGCAGGAGAGAGAGAGAGAGAGAGAGAGAGAGAGAAGAGAGTGGCGAGCTACTCGTCGATAGAATAAAACGAGTCGCGAGCAAGATCACGACCCGAGCAATGCCGCATTTGCATACTTGCGCTGAATTAGAGGAATCGGGCACGAGGCGACGATATCTTAGACTGCACATACCTATGAAGCGCGATTGATTTCGGCTCTGACGAATAAATCAGTCGGCTCTCGAGCTACGACTTTTTTTGCACCCTGGATCGCACTGGCCGAGCAGTGATTTTCCGTGAAACACGAATCAAGTTTATTTCAAAAGTGCATGTTGCGACGCGAGCAAAGGAAGAAAGAAAGAGAGCAAGAACACAATCGTCGATTCGAGTACGGATATGCTTATAATTGCACGGCTAGGGGTACTTTCTTTTTTCTCTATGTACGAGCAATGTTTCCGGTAAACACGAAGCTTTGCTCTGCCGATCACGAGTATAGTGTTACGAGTACATGCACCGAAGAAACGTCGATACAATTGGGGGGCTGCTGCTCCGTACCGCAGTGAAAAATTGCTCCACGAGCTCGGCTTTTTGAAATTTTTGAAATTTGGCCGGGTAGCGCGATAAATTTGTCACGAGAGCTGCAAATACATAGAACGTCGTTCGCAGTGATTCTCACGCGTGCATATGCCCGATGGACGATCTGTATTATATAGAGAGCTGTAGTACGAGCCAAAGAGTAGCATTATATATAAAAATAAAGCAAGGATATGTAGCGAAGCTGTGCGTGGCTCGCGGACAACAAACTTGCACTCTTAAATCACATTGCAGACACATCAGTGAAAGAGAGAGAGAGAGAGAGAGAAAACAAGTCGAAAGCAGAGCGCGCAGCATAATGTCAGAAGAAGACGAAGCAGAGCCAAGAAGACAAGTAAAAGAACAACGGCGTGAGATCACATATAGTACACACATACAAAAATATAAGGACGAAAGAGACGAAGAAGAAGAAGAACACGAATAAGAAGCGAGTAAGTAAGAAGGAGAGAGGAGAGAGAGAGAGAGAGAGAGAGGCCGGAGGGCGGGTAAGCAAACGAGAGTCCCTGCATAATTAATTTTGTGCAATCGATTATGAGAAATCAAAGTCTTATACGCCAGCCCCTCGACCGACCGCCACTCTCTGCACTCTTTTTCTCTCCTTCTCTCTCTTTCTCGGCTCTGCGCAGCTCTTCCAATGGCTTTCGCTCGCCAGCAGATAATGTACACGCACGTCACGGGGCCTTACTCTCCGTATTTTATCCACTCACACACACACACACACACATTTAGACGTATACGCTCGAATGTCCGAACGATCCAAGATGGCTGAGGTAGTAGTATAAGTAGTAGCACACGTGTGCAGATCTCGAGCCCGCGCGATCCGAGTTGGCGCATAAATCACTCGCGTGTAGCTACGGTTTCTTCTCAATGCCGTTCTTTCTCTCTCTCTCTCTCTCTCTTTCGCCTTTGCAAAAGCTGGCACACACTCGCACACTCGGGCTCGTCGCTCGTGCTCGGATCCGCAGGCACCTATATACCTATAGCTGTATACATACATCGAGCTACGAGAGTAAGTTTTACGTCCATCTTACGTCTCGCGAGCCCAACGTGCCGAGAGCCGTGAGACTTTAAAGGCGCTAACAGGAGGCTAATAGTCACTACTACCGATCTCCGATCTCTTTATATACAAGCTTGCTGCAGTGTAGCTCTCGACGCTGATACACGCGCTTACCGACGCTCCTTTTCTGTGACATTTTCTGCGGCTATTTTACCCAGTCAGCTTTCTACACACTCACGTATACGACTATACGTTGTATCCTATAGGCTATTTAATCGGAAGGCTGTACGTTGGAAGAAGCGGAGGCTGGCATTCTTCGGAGAAATCGCCTTGCGAGCATCGCGGGCTGCAAGAAGGACGCTCGGACTGCGCCGTGCACCGAGCAACGCTAAATGATTTATCCAGATTTCAACGATGCCAATCAGAGATGTTTGATTGATAAGCGAGTACCAAGTACACTTTTAGCCCATGATAAAAAACTCAAAGTACTTTCAAAATTACAATCAACTTGTAATTCTACATGAGTGTCATACTCTCAACCGTCAGTAGATCTGTATTTATAAATCGATACTTTGATGGAATGAAAATATGTGCTCACGTACATTTCACATAATATGCAATAGATCAATCTGATGGAATGTACAGATGTAGCTGGCGTGTTAAAAAAGTCACGCTCGTACGAAAGCCCGATAATATAAGAGACGGTAACGGAAAAAAGCCATCAATGATCGAACGAGACTGATTTATATAATTTCCTGATGAATGCAGCTCGATGCTATGGATTGACTTTGCTCTATTTTCATGCTCGTCGTTGAATTTCGTCAGAAGGCCCGAACCATGTCCTACTGGCGTCTAATGCCAGTCACAATTAGATCAAAATACAAATAAAGTGTCCCAGGCGTTCTATGGTCCCTCGAATTATTTTTGATTGCAGCTGTGCACGCGTACGTATAATACAAGCTATTGCTGATACATTTCATTGGGCAAGAAATCCATTCACGTCCTTAATCATTTGGCATCGATATATATATATATGAAGTACATCGTATAGGTATCCTTGAAAAAAAGGCAGCCGAGTGCACACACGCATACACAGACATTCTCAAAGGATGATTTACGCCAACATTTACAGGCTCGATCTGCGTCGTTTTTCAGCCGAAGCTCCGAGAGTCGCGCAAAACTTTTCACGTTCCTTTGCAAAATCAATCATCCGCGTAGGCACAGATGCACACATACGTACGCGAGGAATATACATGTGCGCGGCGAATATATAATAATAATGCGCACGACCTCCTCCTTCTCGTCGCAAAGAAAATAGCCGCACGTATAAATATACGAATAAATGCAATTCCAAGCCTGTGTATGCGCGCGACTCGTATAGGCTGCGCTGTGGGCCGTGTGCCTTTGCTCGTCGCGCTGTGTCTTTGAATTATTGTTATCGGCCATTAAATTACAGGTTATAAGCTACGTAACGAAGAAAACGCAGCGGACGGGGACTCGACCGACGATCTATACACGCATACATACCTGCAACGCATATTCCGCAGCGCGAGCAAAAAGACAAAGTCTCTCTGCTACGTGTACACGCACACGTATACGGACAAAGTCAATGAATGATTATTGCTTATATACTCGAGCGAGTGGAGCAATAGAAACGACGACTTCGGCCGGGCTCCGTCAATAATAATCGTAAATACGAGAGCTCGAGCTCGCGTCGAATTTATGTGCTTTCGGGCCCGCACGCCACTGACAAGTGTCGTTGCTCATCCACGCGCCAGTCCCCGAGTACGAGCCCCGCTACAACAACGACTTTTCTGCTCGGAGCTGCGAGAAAGAGAAAATACTCGCGAATACATTCGCTCAGCCGCCTGCAGATAGCCGATTTATTGCTACTCGTTAATGATACTGCGCGTGAAATTTATCCAAAAGCCGATGGAATCGAAGCTGCGTAGTCCTGTCGCCGGTAAAAACTGCATGAAAATCACACTCTTTGCCTTGCGTTCTTTGACATTTGAGCCTAAACAAGCCAACGTTGATCGTTTCGTTCGTAGCACGAAGTACAGCTGGATCATCGGAATTGGTTTAGATTTTAGCGCACTTCGGGCACCTGCTCAGCACGAACTCGAAGCAACGAGGACTTTTTGCTTTGGCAGCTAGCCTAGGCTCGTGGCGCAGCGTTAAAGAGTAAACATCTCAGAGCTCGGAGCCCGCAAAGATCCACTCCTGAACGGCTCGCAATGACCAACGGAGCCGAGGCTGTAGGCTTTATGGGGGGCGTTTTCAAAATCCGCCTTGGATGTATGCACAGAGATATGCGTACGTATACATCAATGCTCGGCTCGGTGTATGTATGATGCGTGTAGCCGCGATCGGTGTACATAGGCTCGTGTTCGTATACTCATGTAAGAAGTGTGATTTAAAGCCGCATTGAGTTGGCTCGAGATCGAAGCGCATATAGATATATGTATCGAACACTGCACAGCGTCCACTGACACGTACAGTGCAGCAGCAGCAGCAGCGCGATCGACTTTCGTTTTGCACAGAGGCGAGCGCAGATTAACCGTTACGCCGACGTGATCGTAAATAAGATTTTCTCCTCTATATTAATGCGCAACTGATAATGCGCGGCTTGCACAGCCCGACTGGAATTGCATCGGAGCAATGGTTTTTTCTTTATGTTGCTACGAAGCGCGACTACGCGCGAGACGTCAGCTTCCAGCCGCTAGCGACCGAACTCGCAACACCGACTCATCTTCCTTATTTTCTTACTCGATCGCAACTTGTGTGCAAGTCTATAGATCTAAGAAATTCTAATTCATCTTGCATGTGTAAGTAAATAGCTAAGAATCGGGCTAAATTTTGTCTTTATCAAAATTAAAATCTTTGCTTGATGCATTTGAGCCGAGACCTGTATTAAATGAGCATTTGCCGAGCTTATATGGATAGCGTCGAGTGATGTGCTGCTCTTACTGGCTAGAGGGAATCTTGATTTCTTTCTTCTATCTATGCTATGGCTGCAAACGCGTGCTACAGTGGCCCGGAGTAAGACAATTCGCCAAGTGAATCGCACAACGATCGCACAAGTTTTCAATTGTATTCGATATAGAGCAGCGACGACTGCACTGAGAAAACGAGGACACGATGCTATGGATATGAGACTTTGTGTGTGTATGTATGTGCGTGTACAGTTTATAATAGCTGCAGCACAAGTTGTTTTAGTTTCAAGCTGGTCTCTGATGCTTCTCTCAGCTCTACTTCGTATTATCTCTCTCTCACTCTCTTTCTTTATATCTATATACATAAAGCTATATACAACAGACGCTTCTTTTTCTGCACGACGTTATGTGATTCTGCACGTTTCTGAGAGTGTGTATATAAATGCTTCATTTCAAAGAGCTTCAAGACAAGAAAACGTGAGATTTATTGCATTTCTCTCTTTTAATAGAGGACACACACACACGAAGGCAAGCGAGAGTTCCGACAAAAATCATCGTTTTTTTTATTCTACGCATTGTGGGAGGAGTCACCGTTCACTCGTTCGTTCAAGAAAGAAAAATAATATTTACTATGGATTATGACACATTACAGAGAAGTTGGCTTTCGACTGAGTGCAAAAATGAAAGCTATTGCGTTCAACATTACGTTACGCAGGCAAAAATCGATGACGGATCCACGTTATATTTTCATTCTCTTGGAAGATTTTGTTGGCATTATTTAAATGCTTTTTTCTCGAAAATATTTCCTCATCTCATGCGGTATCGAATATAGCTGCATCGAAGAGCCAATCGGCGATGAAAGTTTATGCATCGTCGACGTCATGGCCATGCGCAAAAATCGCCGCTTGACACTCAGATACGGTACCAGCCAGGCGCAAATTCGAAATAATTAAAGGTGCGCTTTCGAGGCGAGTTAAAAATATCCGCATTCTTGAGCTTCAAAGTGCCGAAGTCCGTCAACGGCGCGAGTTCGACGAACGGGAGGGAAGGAGACGAGGAGGAAGAAAGTGTCGCGAAAGACACTTTTTAGCAGGACGCTCATTTCATCTCGCAGAGCGCGCATACGTTATACATAGTCACAAGTTTCAAATGCTCGCACACGTTGCGCTTCCTTCCTTTCGGCTCGTCAGGGAGAGCTCGTTCCGTGGCGCACTGGTGTACGCGCGTCCAGTGCACATCGGGCATAATTAATCGTCGCGGAAATCGTATTGAATGCGAGGAAACGCGCGCGAATTTTAATCACTGCTGGGCTGCTTTGGATCGCTTTAATTAGCCCATGCGCAGCTTCGTGCGCCTTTATCGCCGAGATGCGGTAAACGCTCAGCTAGTTGGCTTATTTATACGAGCTAGCCGAAAGCGAGTCTTACTACTCTTAGCCGCGACAGCACTTGAAAGTCGTCGTTATTATTTATTATATTGTAGAATTTAAACCAATATAAGCCATTTAATGAATTTGATCGTGGGCCAAATAGATGATGGTAAAGGACTCGGGAATGAGCAAGGCAAAGAGTTTGGGTATCACAACGAGGATAGTTGCAAAAGTAAAGACGCAACGAGACCCGGTACGTTGAAAAAATAACCATACCGCGTCATGAAAAAGGCTTTGCTTAACTCAAGAAATACAAGAAATCTTGAGAGAAGCTAAAATTTTTCCTGACACCGTACAAAAGTGACCGCGAGTCTGTGCGGCAATGACTCGCCACTAGGCCATCGTCACTTCGTGTTCGCACTCCGAAGTTCTCGCCCACGAATTATAAAGCAAAAAAAAACCAACACACATAATGAACTGATTTGGTTTTCACATCTAACTCACGAGCACTGAACAATGTAAACATTAGCCTGCACTGCGACCGAGTAGACGGCGAGCAGACAGCAGCGATGCGCGTCCTACGATAAGTTCTCGTGAGTTAGATGTGAAAACCAAATCAGTTCATTATGCGTGTTGGTTTTTTTTGCTAAATGTTTCGTGGGTAAGAACTTCAGAGTGCGAACACGAAGTTGCGATGGCTCAGTGAGTTATTGACCCATAGATACGTGGTCACTATTCTATTGTGTCAGGAACAATTTTAGCTTATCTCAAGATTTTTTGTATTTCTTGAGCCAAGCCAAGCCTTTTTCATGACGCAGTATGGTTATTTTTTTTAGTGCATCGTGGCTCGATCAACGAGCAGAAATACACCTTGCGAGCTAGATCATTTCAAGCTCATTTTCCAGGTCTTATCGCCAAGCAGCGATATACAAGCCGCACTCGTGTAACAAATGAAAGCCAGAGAGTCGATTCGAACGCGCCAATCGACTTCTGGTTTAGCGGGTTACAAGCACTCGACTGCGTAAACGTATATTATACGCACACAAGGACGACGATATCGCCTTGGGATCGCAATAGAGCACCGCACATAAATGATCAGGTTTGGGCAGCTGTCGCGACTCGAACCTCACTCGCGCGTCACTCAACTGATTCGCTCGAGTCTTTTCTCGCTATGCAGATTGCAGTCGCAATTGAATAATATACATGTATCTTGGAGCGGCCCCGAGACACGAATGTATGAATGAATGCCGTAGACGAGGACGGATTTCTTTCACTGACTCGCTGCTGCCCGAAGGATCTCAGCTCGCTCTTATCATCTCGTCCCATCTTGTGAAGATATCGCTTGCTGATGTTCCTACTTTGGCTTTTTCTTTACTCGCATTACGCTCTATTGAATCTTTTCTGGCTCGCGACTTTTTTTATAAGCAGTAGATCGGCACAACCCAACTATCTACCTTTAGCTACGACAGAGCTTCTTTATAACAAAGTATCATGTATATACCCGAGTTAGCATACCTCGTTTCGAATTTATTCGCAATACTCCCTTTTCTATTCTCTTTCCGCAACGCACACGGCAACGATATAAGCACACGAGCAGCTCGAGATAATAGCCAAAGGGCAAAACTGTCGTTTTTTCCGAGCTCATTTTATTTATTTGCCACTTGCTCTCGGAGATACAGCATGCAAATTCCCGCGACCATAGAAATAGCCAGGCAAATTACGCACTTATCGAGGAGTATCGCTTCATCTTCAACCTTCTAACAAGCTTGTAATGCAATTTAGCGACGTCCCAATTCTCCGCAAAAATAGTTCCGTGCAACGCGTGCATTTAAATCATAATGAGTCAATTGAAACTTGTACAGTCGAATAGCAGATTAACGAGCTTATGATCAATTTATTTTCATATTTGCTGTGGAGGGAGCGCGTAGGTAGCCCGCACATACAGCTGCTATAGTTACCGGACGCTCGCACGTACATACCTGCAATATAACATCGACTAAGTAAGTTCGGCAAAGGTACCTGTGACTCGTGTAACGAAGATACACTATGTGCTGGGGTAGAATAGCGGCTGCACCCCCTATTATCGAATTAAAATCGAGCGTTAATTCTCATAAGCGAAACTTTGCGGCTACTTAATATCCACATTCATATGGCTCGCTCGAAACAGCGAGTCAGTCCAAAGATGAGTTTGAGCGAGCCATTGCAAGCGTAAATAGGAAACATCGCTGGAGCACGGCTATGAAAAAATCACAAGCTTAAGTAGAAAATTAGGTAAATAAGAGAGGAAGTTGAGCAGAAGGAGCGCGAAACAAAGGGGCCAAGGCAACGATCAGGCAAGTGAGATTGAAGAAAAACACGCCAAGAGAGCTGCGACGCGTGTGCATGGCCGAAGGAGTGAGGAAAATAAAGCCATGTATTTAGAAGCGAACGCGTAAAGAGAGAAAGCTGCAGCAACGCGTGCACCGAAGAACAGCATCAGCAGCAGTAGCATCATCGCGAAAAAAAGAAAGATAAAAGAGAAAAAAGAAGAAGGAAGCCGTGTGCTCGCTGCCGTTATAATAGCTATAGGTGCGAAGCGATAGCGAAACAAGGAAAAGCGCGAGCAGCGGCATAACTTGATAATAAACTGAAAAAGGAGCAAAAGCCGAGGGGGCTTTATTTTAAAAGGGAAATGCAGTGCAGTGCGCCGGCAGAGAGCAGGGAGCAGGGAGCCAGAGAGAAAAGGGGAAGCAAGTATATACGGCAGCAGCGAGCATCGCATTTTTATGTCTTCAGCAGAACTTTTCATCTCTCTCGTCTTGGCGGCGGGTTATGAGCTGCTCTCCCCGTCCCCCGTCCGATGAAAATCCTAAGAGTGTGAAAGGAGAGAGAGAGAGAGAAGAGGTGTGGGTATGTGCGAGCTGAGGGAGTAAAAAAAAACAGGCGCAGAATGAAACGGCAGCAGACTGGCGCTGATGAAATTCATAATTTAGAACCAATGCGCTGCTGCTCGCTTCGCGCGTATCTCGTTTAGAATACACTGCTATTTATAGTCGAAATTTCCTTCTCTTGTCTCACTCTTATTCTTGCACTTTTTTCCTCATTTCGCGCTTTATATATTTTCTCTGTGCACGCGGCTCTTTCTCTCTCTCTCTCTCTCTCTCTCTCTCTCTCTCTCTCTCTCTGTAAGCATTGCTAGCACGTAGATGTGCGTTTTGTATACACAAGTGCGCGAGCGAGACTCATCAACGAGCGCGTTATGCAGACCCCTCGTCGTTTTCGAGCCCCCCTGCGCACTCGGAGAACTCAGCTGACTGCCTTTTTGCGCATCTCCGCGAGCACGTGCCCTTTTGCACCTTTTTTCTTTCTTTGTTCGCGCGTGTTGGACTCGCAGCGTGCGAGCGAGTAGCGATAGGAAATGACTCGCGCCCGTGCCCCGCGAGTTTGATTCGACTTTGCCGGTCAGATTTGATATCGGCAACGAGTCCGCAGAATCCGTATCCTGATTAGGAAAAACCTACACCGTTCGCATTATGCGCAACGCGCAGGATGCCTGACTAGTCGCTTGCGCTGCAGCTCGAGTGCTGCGCGAAAGATCAATTATCATAATGATGCCTACTTATTTATACTTGTCAAGGCCAATTAAAGTTTGGAATCTTAATCTCGCATCTAATGCAAGTGACTGCAGCGTCTCGGTGTTTATAAATGGCAAATGATTTAGCAAGTGTTTATTGCAGGCACACGCACGCACGAGCTGCGCACGCATGCACGCAACTATAATATAATGTCAGAGCGTAATTCAAGCTAATATTTTTAATGGCCGATTATAAAGGTTGATTTTTCGCCCAGCCGCAACCGTAAGCCGCGAGCTAGTCATTAATAATGCTTACTTACGTTGGGCGCGCGCTCGCCAGCCTGCTACTGTGGGAAATGATCGAAATTAAAGGATCGACGCGGCCCAATCCTATATATCTATAAAGCTCGCAGCTTGTATACGTGCAATATTGCACCCGTATGTGTCGTACGTCTTGTATACCAAAACCTGTTTTAGAATGATTAGAAGCGGCCAGAAACGTGTATAATTCAAACTAGCTCGATGGAAAATCATCCTGTACGGTGACGAGCCGCGAGCACTTCTTTTTGATCGATATACTGGTCCCTCTCTCTTGCTAGCCTCTTATCGATCCAACTTTTCGTCGCGAATGACTCGCCTAGTCGACTTATCAAATCGAGTTTTATCCATTTTTTTACCTTTGGTTTTTGCCAACGATATTTTGCTATATACTTTTCAGCTAATAGTAACATTTCATTTTGTAGCGTTCATTTACTTGGCTTATTACAATCATCTGCAAATTAATCAATTTTTTATTTAGTTTTGAGATAATTTTAAGACCAATCCGACCATGAAATTCTAAATGTAGTTATATCGAATATGTAATCGTCGGATCAGAGCAGAAAGATATCTTAATAAACTCAAAGACAAAAAAGGTGCCAAGTTCCTATCTCATAACATAGGACTTGGATACCCTTTTGCTTTACTAAGGTGGGGTGACGTAATTTCTTGCATGGAGCATTGAAAATATCTGGTGTAAAATCTTCACTCTAATTTGAAAGAAATGACCATCGAGACATCGATCTATTCCATTCATTACATTCAAAAAAAAATAATCGCATTTTTCTTTTGATTTTATATGCCCTGGAACCCATTTTGAAAAATATTCATGATGGATTTTTGGTATTAATTAATACAATTTATGGTTAAAACGTTAGAAAAACATACCGAGGCACAAAAGAAATCAAAACTTTTTAGATAAAACAATCGATCGGTCTAGCATCTACTGATAAAGCGAAATTAAATTTTATTTACATCTGACACTTATCCAAATTACGTCGACTGTGTTAAGTATACAAGGTTGAGACCAATACTCGTAGATAGATTCGAGCGCGGAAGGAGAGTATTTGCAGGCATCGCATGTAAGCCCACGCATACTACTACGTATACATGCCGAGGGGGTGTATAGGTATACGAGGGCTTAAGCACCCTATCGTATACATAATACGACTATTATGTATGTGTATACGTGCAAGCATTTACGTTGAGGTCGATTTAGGTTCGATCGACTCTGTCACGCAGCTATATGTACCCAAGCTAAAATATACAGTCACACACATTCATCGATTTATGCGAGTGTGTATACATAACTTCTAGAGCATTAAATTGGCTGTAATTGCGCGACGCACGCTCTGCACTTTAGGCGTACGCAAGCACAAATTATACATATTGGATACGATGCATGCATAAAACCGATCCATTGTGAAATAGAACAGCCGAAAATTTTTTTTTCCAAAATACATGAAAAGATTATGTAAAAGTCTCCAAATTTTATTGGAATTTTCAAGTACCCTTTGATCTCTTTCTTCAAGCGTCTGAAACTTTTTGTAAGTTCATGGTTTCAGCTAATTTAATAATGCATGACGGAATTAGTGCGCGAAGCTGCTTAATCATTTACACATTTTTTCCATATGAATTTTTTAACGCGAAAAAAAATTCTCTTCTTTCTCCTTTCAGCCTAGCTTTCAATAATGCGGATGTCGTACTATGGAACACCTTTTTAAGCTCATTTGATTAAGACTATCCGTAATAAGGAACATTTCGGAAATGTTGCATAATACATCGACGTTTTTCGATGCGTTTAGATTTTTCATGGATCATCGATTGTTTTGGGAGATTATAAGGAAGTTGTGCGAATAGTGATGACTGGTTAAATTCGATTAGATTTTGTCTTTTATGTTTCTCCGCATAGGAGCAAACTTGAATAGAGCTTCCAGACCCTTTTGCAGACTATTTCTATTTATTTCTCACAATTTTATAAAAAAATAGACGTAAAATTTTTTCCTAAGTTACTTAAAGTTTAACTTTTGCACTCAAATGGATTTAAGTCAGTACTGCTAGGAAAGCGAACGATTACTCTAGACTGACGCGCTAATACAGAATCGAAGGCGCGATTTGGTTTGACCGATGTGGCTTATCGCTGTTGATATTGTGACGATGTTATTTTGAATTTTAATGTTTTAAAAGTAGATGGGTAATTATTGCAGTATTGAAATTTATGTTGCTGCTACTACTACTTTCTGAGCCTGACAGTTTTTGGTGTAAATAATTACCAAGAATAGCGTCATTGTATACACAAAATATGCATATTGTAAAATGATTCCTAAGTGGAGAAAACGTCTCTTTCATCTGTTATTAGTATTGATATTCCCAGATACAAGCATAAATTGAATTCATACATACATTAGAAGTGATAGTTTTGAATATATAATCAGTAGAGAATATACGATTGTTGGGACGTGTGAGCTGCTGATTTGGACCAGTTAAAGTCATTTAAAAATTTTGAATTTGATCCATGACAAGAATCAAAGGCTGATCTCGGGCTTTGTCGAGGCAGTACTTTTCGAACATGTAGACATTTTCTTTTTAGTCTTTGACACTTTCGAGGATAAGCGTGCCGTAGGGAAATCGAGGGCGGGCACGCGAGTCTTGATACAATCATATAGACATTCTCAGCTCTTTCACACTTTTCAAATCAGTTGTTGGAAAATGAGAATGAACAGTGTCGTAAACAATAGTAACGACGATCCAATTATGAACTCATTTCGAAATCGATCTCGGGGGCAATTTATAACGATCACATACTTTCACACGAAGACTTTTTTCATGAAGAAAAGCACAGAAGATGGCGACAAATCGAAGAAGAAAGAAAAAAATTGTAGCTGCAAAAATTGCGAGAGACGCATCGGCAGCGATCTGCTAGCTAGGCTGCATCGGAGACTCGAGAGTCAAAGTTATGTTCCGAGTGAGTAGCGAACGATACAAAAGTTTACGCGCCTTCCATGGTGTGTGTGTGTGTGTGTGTGTGTGTGTGTGTGTGTGTGTGTGTGTTTTGTGTGAGTGCATAATATAGCGTTTCTGGAGCGAGTCTCGAAGAAGAACAGCATCAGCGGCGATATAGATGCGAATTCGCATCTCTCTCGCTCCTCTCCTCGTGCGTTTCCAATAAATAACGAGATAATCTCCGGTGAAATCAGGCGAGTTATGCCTTGCCATAAAGACTGCGAAATACCATAATATAGCTACACGTACGGGCGCGCGCGTACACACATAGAGAGTCGGCGAGACTCGTTTCAAGCGCTGTGTGTGCGTGCGTGTATCATCGCCGCCGTCGCGGACTCGAGTCACGCGCGAATCACGCCGCCAGCATATATATACGTGTATCTATATGTATATATGCAGCGCATAGAGCAGATTGATTTATCGATGATTGTACGACGGGCGTCGTACGAGATCGACGCTGCAGCAGCAGAGAGCGGCAACAAAAAAGTCGTGGCGAAATATTTTCGAGATCGAGGCAACGTCGTAAAATGCGCGTCGCGAGAGCCGAGCAGCTGGCCCACCTCCTCCTCCTTCCCCTCCTTCTTCTCCTTCTTAATAATGCAATTTTGCTGCAAAAGAGGCGCCGAGTCTGACGTAATTCACCCATCGCGATCGAGCCTGCAGTGCGTGTGTCGATAATCTCTCTGCCACGTAGCATCGCACACACATATTTTCGTTCATTTGAGCCAGGTTCGTCGATCTTCGATTATTGTTTGATTCTCTCTCTCTGCCCACGCGCGAATCGCCGCACTCAATTTCTCGTCGATCCGTCGAGCAGCTCTCTTAAAAATACCCCGCAAGAATTAAGATTTTCGGAAGATATAGCAGGTAAAAATGGAGCTGTAAGACTCGAGGCAATTTCTTTTTCGTCCGAGAGAGCGAGCGAGTCAAGTGTCACATTTACTTGATTTGTGCAGAGTATATCGCTAATGGCTTTCTGCGAGCTATTATACGCGAGGCGCACTCCGTTAAATATGCCATTGACGTCGTCGCGCCTATACAACTCTGTTCCGCGCGCAGCTCTCGCACTAATATTCGATGATTGCGCGCACACACACACGCATACGTATAGAGATATGGGTACAGGCAGAGTACACAGGCCTCGGACGGCCGAGTGGCGAGAGTGAAGCGCGGCCGGCCCGATTATATTAACGCGACTCGCTCTTGCATCGTAAACTTTGATGCGTATGGCGCGGCGTTGCCGGTGAATTTACTCTTACGGCTTACCTACGGGCTATCGAGCGATTCGCAGCTATATAACTCACTATATAACTATATATATATACGGCGTGTCCGGCTGTGCCTGCGAGCAGCTGATATGTATTAATATTGCTCGAGTCACGTCATGATTTCATGACCATTAAGGTACTTATAGCTGGGCAAAAAGAACAAAAGAACAAAAGCAAATGTGCAGGATTGCATTTCCGGCCCCAGCCTGCTCGATCCAACTTTATGAGGAAAAAACGAGCTGCCATGAAAGTATATCGATATTTTATACGCGTCTGCAATTTACGATAGCGCATATATATGTATATATGTAAGGTAGTGCGTGGACCAACCGGATTTTTATGCATGTTGGATTGTATGAACTTTGTAAAAGTTCGCGCCGGGCCACGCGTTCCAATGTAATTAAAACAAAATTGCACCAAAGATGCGCCAAGAGCGTCTCTCGTGCCTCTACTTGTGCAGAGTCAAATGTTAAATGGTTTCTGCGTCGTAGCTCCTTGTGCAGTACATATATAATAGGTCGAGCAACGCCACGAGAGATTGAAAAAGAAGAGCGTCGACGATTCAAGTGCGACTAATCGTCGCGTCACGCATCGAACGCTTGAAATATAGCCTCGTGCATCTCTCGCTGTACTGGCTCGCGTATGGTATGTCAGCCGCGAGAGCGCAACGTCGAGGGAGAGAGTCGCAGAGCCATGTGACGCGCGCGCGCGCGCGGCCTTGCATGAACCAGGCCGACGACGAGCGTACGCACGATAGTCCGCGACCGATGCTCGATGCCCCGCCACGCAGAGCACCGCTCGTCCGATGAAAAGCTCGCTGTAACAATACAAAGCCGCCTCGTGTACTCGACTCGGCCAGCGAATCGAGCCGCTGCATTACCTCGAATGCCTCGACGTTCGCTAGACGCTTCGTTCTAAAAATACCAGGCAAGCCTCGAAATAGCTAATAGTGAAAATGCGAGATGCGCCCGCGCGCGCCTCCATTAATGCACACACCGATCGGTGGATGAGTCGCTCGAAGCTAGCCGATGCAGGCACGCCTGAGCTGACTTGCGAAAGGAAAACAAGCCTCGAGCTAGAGTCCATGAACTTTTTTTCCCGAGATGCAGCGAAAAAAGTACCTATACGAAACTTTAAAAGCTGCTTGATACGCCAGCGAGGAACGTAGAGTCCCAGCGCCAAGCTATAATATGTAGCTGCGCGTGTGTGTGAAAAACGACGTCGATCAAACGTCGTCGTCGTCGTCGTACGACCGACTGCGCCTGGCCTATCAAGCTGTAAGCGACGTCTCCATCAACGAGCGAGCAAGGTTCGAACTGCTACCTAGGGTCGCTGCATTTTTTACTTTTATTGCGCGTCGGAGTCTCACGCCGACTTGGTTCATCACGCGGCATCGTTTGATTGCTGCACTCGCCTCTCCCTTCCATTAGCTTCCATAGCAGCTCCTTCTTTTTCTTTCTCTTGGAGTTTTCTCGATTTCGCGCTCGCCTCGTGCAATGCACTGCGCGCTATTATATATACGTGTTTCAGCGAAATGATTTTTTCTCAGCTGCGCGCGAGTAATTTTTATCCAGCTGATCGTTGCACCGAGAAGACAATGTGCCAAAGAACAGATGCAGCAAAGCTTTTTCACCCGACTTGGCAATATTCGGCCGGAATTTAGCATCTAGAAGTTAGGACACTTTTCAGCCAAGCGCGGAATTTAGTTGGAAAATTGTCTCGTGGTCAATCGGAGTAGCGCTGCAGATCGCGTTGGTAAAAGACGAGGCAATAAATCAGCTCCTCGACTGGCACAGAAGGCTCGGCTGGAGCGAGCAGCGGACGATCACGCGAACGGGAAGCAGCGAGGAAGCAGCGAGGATCGGGGGCTTCACGAGAGACGCGCGTATACGAGCAGTCGACATTTTTGCCGCGACCTACGCGGCGGCCAACTGCCTCGGGAAAAATCTTATCTGGAAGCGAGTTAATAAAGGTAAACGTCAAATGACCTGCACACGGGAGACTTGATTGTGCGCGGGGCTGCAGCGGCCGCCACGTTATGCGAGAGCGCCGCTAGTAAGCATTTTATTTTTGATCAGCTTCTATCGGACAGGTTGTGCGCTCCGGCACACGAGGGTCCTCCTCTCTCGCTGCAGTCTACGGAAAAATAAATGGGAAAGTCTTTGGCGAGAGAGAGAGAGAGAGAGAGAGAGAGAGAGAGAGAGAGAGAGCGAGCTTGGACGAGCAGATAAATAAACAGAGCCGGGGGAAAAAAAGGAAGAAAGTAACGCGCAAAAGAAATGGTCGGGGGCTGTACGCTACGCGTCGACTGATAAAGCAGTAACGAGCAGTGGCGGCAAGGATAGCCGGAGCTCTGGCGAGCAGCAGCGAGGGACAGCCCATGGAGAAAAGTCAGCTCTCATAGCTGAGTCGAGCTCGAGCTTAACGTGCACGTACAGGCGTACACACAGAGCTAGCTGCAAGATACGGACACAACTCGCTCGCTCGCGACCAGGACAACGCTACGCGTACGATTATCCGCCTCTTGCAGTCCTCCTGGGACTGCTTCCGGACAGCTGCAGTAAGTCGAGTTATTAGCCGTCGCTTTTATCGCCGAGCTCAATTAGCCAATATCATTTGGTAATTCAATGTGACGTGACGTTCGGGCCGCCACCGCCTGCATCATATCTATTGCGGGCGACTTTTCGCGCTGTTCCCATTCGCGCCTTTCATGTTGGCCGACCACAGCGACGACTGCCGAGCAACTCGTTATTTTTCTTACTCCAAGATCGCCACTGTTGCAATGTTCAGCCGCCGCTGCACTTATTTTGTTGTTATCGCGTCTACTTCATCCATATCCAAAGCTAGCTTATACCAATTCTGCACAAAGACACAGAGACACATGTCCGTTTCCGAGAACACGAGTCGAGCGCGGCTTACCACTGTTACTGGCCGCGCGTGAGAATTGCTGCTCCAGTCCGCAGTACGTGCATATACGTACATGTAACAGTTGCAGCTTGCAGTGCGCGACTTGCAGCTTGGCCTCTGATTTTTATTGCTCTCTCCAGGCCGAGTATATAATGCTGCGCGGGACGCTAATAATTACCGTCTTTCTCAGGCCAGTAGGCGGTTCGTGCGCGGCCGAACTAACGAAATAATCGATTTGCTCGCTATAAGGACGAGAAACAGCGCAGAGAGCCAGAGAGAGAGAATTGAAAAAACAGCTCGATGGAACCAATTAGACTTTCATTGTGCGAGATGCTCTTTAGGCTGGGGCATTTTCTTTTGGTTTTAATTGCGCGGCAACGATCGCTACCCGATGACCGCTAGATGCTCCTTTCAAGCTTATAACTATCCGACCGATCAGGCTTATACCTTGTTTCGGTTGGTCACCGCTAGGTGGCGTTGACTCCGATCGTCGTTCGCGCTGTAAGAAAATACGGGTTCGTGGCATAGAGAAATTTCTCAAAATATCTGCAAGCTACTTATGTACGTAATATATGCTCTCACAAGTGATTGCTAAGTGAATTGATTGTCCGATGGGTCAGCCACCCATCGGTAATCATTGTTTCATACATTTTATTCCCATTCATAACGTGGTACTGATTGTTTTGAAATCACTAAAACGATGAGTGCGAGCCTCGTGTGCTTCACCTGAACAGTCCACTGTCCCTCCTCGCGACGACTTGTCCTGCCCTTAACTTATCTCATGTTTTGACGTTTGATGTATAATAAAGCTGATAATGATCGGATCGTAAAATCTGTAGGATAGCGTCCGATATAAGACGTAAGCACGCATCGAAAAACTCGATACATGTATATTAGGCGTGGGCTCGCGTACGTATAGTAAACTGGCATTGCCCCCGTAGTGCATGTCTGCCGACTGCGGACTCGGAGCCAAAGACTGGTGCACGATACGAGCTCGTACATCTCGTGACAAGTTGGCTTCAATCACGCAACAGCTGCTGGATCGGTGCGAGTTAATAATACGCCAGCAATAAACCCATTATTAGACGCTTATTGCACTACTCGCGAAGGTATATACGTATGCACGCAGGTTGCGGCGAGAAAAGAGCTAGGCCACATTAATATTCATAAGCACGTATCGCATATGGGCCGCTGCGGCCAATTTACAGACATATCTGACCCTATACAAAGATCGATAGATGAGTAGCGCGCCGAATCGATCGTCGGAGCCTATATACGCGGATTTTGAGCTATCCGAGCCTGCATGCACTCAAACCGTTGTCCACTAGCACATCGGTACGTTTGACAAAAGTTACTGACCTCGAGCGCACTACTGTCTCCAAGTTAATATGTGCATACAGACATTTATTCATCTCAATTCATGCGTGTAAATATCCCAGCATTCGATGATAAAAGAAATGCGCCAGCTCGTACCAATAGACTAGTCAAGAAAACTTGTTTCGCTATATTTATATGTATACGTTGATCGTCATTTGCATATTATCATCTAGTCGTCTCGCTGATATATCGCTTGTAAACACTTTGATCGATGGTCGACGTGCTGTATGCTGCGTCGTTTTTCCAACGACAAAGTAATAAGCAGCGAATCGATTCTTCTGCTAAACTGCTAGTGTTTCTTTCCATTTTTAATTAGTTATACGAACCTTGATAATTATCGAGAAATCTTTAAACTTTGCCTCAACTTGTGCAAAAGATTCGTACGAGCAACGAGATTTGCGCCAAGTGGCGGGGAAAGCCGTTCGATGCTCGTGGTGCATTATAATTTTTGAGAAAAGTGAAAGCATCGGCATATCGAGCAGCTCCTCGGCTATATACATATTTTAATTAGACGTAGTCCATTCAGGGGACGCGATTGTATAACTTCAAATAGCTGAAATGATCATCTACATCATGCGCGAGTATAATCGAATGGCAGTGTCGTCGATGCGGAATCGCGTACGCGAGATGGAAAAAGTGCCACACTAGCATATACTGCAAAATTCTTAAACAGGCTCATACGTACTGGTCGTACTTGGCGTGGCAGCATCGAGTGCGCTGGCAATCGTACGGCACAGACAGATCGAGCGCTTCTTCAACGCCTCGCTAATTGGCTGTCGCGTAATAACGACTCGCGCAGCTAGCCTCTTTTGCCTTCCGCCATTTCATTTTCAGAACAAACTATAACGCGTCTCCGTTACTTTTCTCGTCTCTGTTTTTGCCTCGGAATCCGAAAATCAGGAAATTTCACGTCCCGAGCTGGCCGCGTACATACGCTAATGAGCAACTGCTGTCGACGACCCATTGAGCTCCGTACGCGGCTGCTTCCTTTCTCACACGTATTCTTTCACCTCTTTGCTTTATTCTTCGCTCGCGCGTCATATCGCAGCGAATTTTGTGCACTCTCGTAGCGTGGGCGGCTATGAACACGGACGCGAAACCCGCATCGCGAACCAAGACCGAATTACGATGACCCGGCGGCTATATACTTTTGCTACTGCGCTTGGGTGGTCAGTCCAACTGGGAATTCGTCATCGTCTCTGGCTGACTTCTGACGGATAATATAACGAATCCTGCTTGTCGCTTGGGCCTGCACCTACAGCGACACGATGCCATTAACTCGATCCGCTCTTGTCGCATGGCCAACTCACCTCGACACCTTTCTGAATTTTTGACGAGGCCATTACGAAGCTGCTAATATTCATTTCTGGACGATGATCGCGACAAGGAGATCGAGTGCGATGACGGCTGGATTAATGATTCGGCGGCAGCAGGCTATTCGGTCAAAAAACTCGACTGGCAAATGATCACTCGAGCTTGTACATCCATTAAGGATGATTAACTCGGAGCGCGTTAAAAGAGCTTGACCGCAGCCTGTCAGCTTCGACGGCTTTTGTTTTTTTATCTTGCCTGTCAAATTTGTAGCGCGTACGGATCACCCGCCGTTATAATAAGACGCACACGCTCTGGACAGAAAGACCCTTTTATTAATGAGCAGGCAGCTCGCGTCGACTGTCGACGAGCTACTCAAGCAGTCGTCATAATTTTTGACAAATGATCGGCTGACTAATAATACTAGCTTCTGTAGTGGCGTCGTCTCTGCAGATGCGCGTGTCCCATTCGGTGCAGTCAATGCTCAGGACGCGAGGCTAAAGCAGTCCTGCACCGGCTTCGAGGAGAGGTCTGCGTCGGTCTAGTAATTCATGCAGTTGTAGGCAGCAAGTAGCCAAGACGGCGCGTGCAAGAGAAGTAAGAGCTCGAGCTGCAGCGGTGCCAGCGCTACAAGTCCAAGGATGCACCAGTCTCTCGGTGACGCTTGACAGATGGCCTGGGCAGCGACAGCCACCAACAAACGCACCTATACAAACGAACGAGCTTGGCGGATATTAATTTGGTAATTTATGTCTCGAGCCGATAAAGCCTCTGCGCCTAGGTGAGAGGAGCGCGCGGCTATCTGTTGGCCAAGTCGTCGAGCCAGAGCGGCGGCTATTGCGCGAATCCTTGCCGGCCGACGTCTCTACGTACGTGTGCAGTACGTGCTCTATGTGTGTAATACGGCCCTGAGCTCTGGCAGCTGCTGCGGCACCTTGCGCTGACCGATCCATTGTTTGCTATACGACTTGTCGTGCCTCTGACTCGGATTCGACGCTATATTATTCTGCACTCTGAGCACTGCAGTTTGCATTGACGTCCAAGCGACTATACATCACGAGCTGATCGTGCCCCCGCTTCTCTCTATATATCTTTACGGCAACGTCCAAACCTCGTACCCGTGCTCGTAACTGCACCTTACTCGACTTGATTCTCATTGATGACATACATCAACATTTTGCGAGTAGCACATGAACGCTCAGGCGCAGCTTCAAAGACACGCGTGTGCCTCTCTCTCTCTCTCGTTGTTTATTTTACGTCCAGTGAAAGGTGAACCCGTTTTTCTGACATCTACCTTCAAAACTCCTAATTATGCCAAACATTATACATTTATTTGAAGATTCGATTAGAAAAAGCTCTGAACTTGCACACTTGCGCTTGACGAAATGTAATTTAAAAATCAATTTTCCTTTTGTTACCACACGTTGCATCAGAAATGAAAAATAAATTTTTAAAAAACTAATTTGTGAGATGCCGACGATGATAATGATTTATAAGCTACTTGCTTATCCATCATCGAAAGTGGAATAATTGCCTTATATACAAACCTGTCGGCAATAATGACAAAATTATAAGTGCACAACACTTTGATTGTTCCACTTAATGTAGAAAGCTTAGTAGTATTTATGTTGGACGTGACCTTTATACAAACTTATCATTCATTAATAACTGCCTTACTACAATTGATTCATCAAGTATAATTAGTCATCGATAAGAAAGTCAAACATTTTGGGGAAATGTCAAAAGCTGCAGTTGTTTATAATAGAGCCGTGATGCGTTAGTCGTCGATCTTACTCACCTGCAACAGAAAGAAAAAACACAGGTAGTTAGATCACTATTAAAAATAGCTCAAAAACTCGAATATGTAAATAACGCGCTCGAATAGGGCAATAAATCGTGGCAAAAGTGACACGCGCGCAATTTATGCATATGCTCAGGCAGTGCACTCGATGCATGTTACTTTGAACGCGTTAACACGAAAATTACAATGCAATGAAAATGTTAATAAAACAGCAATTAGCCGTTCGAGTCGATTTACCAAACGAACGTGCAAAGTCGCAAAGATTTCACGCGTAACGGGCATGATTCTTTTGGTTAAGTAGCCCGCATTAGTGTTTACTAGCTCGGGCATAATTCAACGCACGTCTGCATTTGGCTGCAGCGAGGTCGGCGGCGAGTGCCTCTCGACTCTTGATGTTTCGCGCGTACCAATTGCAGGGCACAATTCAATCTCGCTCGATTATCAAGCCGGTCCTGTCGAGGCTCGAGCTAGGTGCGAGGGCCGGGAAAAAAGCTGGCCGCGGCTGCATCGACACTGGCCCAGTGCAGATCGCTCGCCGCGTGGCTAATTATAGCCTCCTATTTATTTTATTTAGCGCGCTCCGCACTCTTCGCGCACATGCTGCATACGTGCGCAGCTACGTCGCTCGCTTTTCGACTCGAGTGCACCGCTAGCACTCATGCCCATTCTCCCTCTCGTTCCTGCTCGGCCATAAATCAAAATTCCATTTCAACGTTTTAACGAAGGATCAAATAAAACACTTTAATTGACGTTTTTACCAGCGGCTGCAGCGGTGGCGGTGCGGCCAGCAAACGCTCGGCTCACTTACTCGATTCTCCTTTTGCGAGTCGAGCTTCGATCCATCTCCGCGTGCAGTATATGAATTCATCCTGAGCCTTGCGCCTGCTTAACGCATTTCAGTACTGCACGCATCAACAACGAGATTATTTTCTGCTCCCAGCGAGTGAACCAATCGTCGTAGCTCTCAATGATTCAGTGCAAACTTCAGTTTCTTACCAATCTGTCTGTCTGTCTCCCTGACGAGCAATTTTTATAATAATTAACAGAAATCATCGCTGTACCCTTTTACAATAATGCATGAAAAAAAGATTGATTATTTCCTCAGTTATTAGCAGACAGTGATCAAAAGGAAGATGGACATTTCGATCGAGATATTGATTGACAATCAACGTATCGACACAATTTTCAAAGATTAAAATGTCGAGTTTTTTTCTATCAACAGCTTTGTTAAGATATTAATAGCAAATACACTAATTAATCAACTTTTTTTATACACTTTTTGCGAATATTGGAAAATAAAAGTTGCAAATCCGAAAATACGTAAAATTTGGCCCAATGAACACAATAAGCAGGAAATAATAAATCGTCAAAAAGCATGAATAGAAAAATCGATTAAACACAGACTCGAAATTTGCACACGTATTTAAAGATGCGTATTGGTTGAACTAGAACTGAAATCGGTGTAAGCTTGTCAGTTCTATATAAGAATGTAAATGCATCATATCAATGCAAGAGAAAGAAAAATATATGTGCGAGTCGGAAGATTTTTATACTCAGCAAATGGGATAAGTTTATAATAAGCTAGAGGCATAGTCGAAGCAAAATGAAATGGTAAAACTGAGACGAGGCGTATAGTCGATCTCGGAGACGTGTCGTATTGGAAGTATATAATATCGCCGAGGCTTTTTTCTTATAGCTGATCGCGATCTGCGTCTCAAGGTCGACGACGTGTGTCTGTCCAATCGATCGTCGATTTATCTGTTTTCTCTCTCATCCCTCGCTTCTATCCATCCATCCATCCATCTATTTGTCCGCTGGCCTGCAGTCGGCTCGCGAATGAATAACAGCTTAGCTGTGCTCCTTTTTCTGTGGCGCTCGAAAACAATTATGGCGGTCGAGGCAAAGAGCAGAATCTCCTCCTTAATTCCTCCTCTTTGGCGTTCGTTATTCGCTTGACGTGCTCGTCGCGCGATGCACGTACATCTATGTATACGTAGAACCTTCCAAGAACGATGTGATTTGCGAGCATATCCAGTAAGACGCATCATCACCTTGGCCAGCTCCAGCGAGCTCATACGTACGACTAAGCATCCGTTCCAATTGGTTCGTCTCTTCCACTTTTCTATCGATTCTCCGAGAACTTGGAGAACGTCAGAGGGAGAGAGAGGCAGAGAGAAAAAAGTCGTATACGATGAAACAGGGTAAATGTTGCTGGAACGTTGGCAAAATCGAGTCTCGATCGGTTCGCTGTACATCCTTTGCAGATACACATAATGCGGCGCCGCCAGTTCATGAGAGAAAAATACCGGTGATTATATTTGAGAGACTCGGCCAGAGCTTGTAAAGAGAGGGAGAGAGAGCATGATATAGGCAAGGCTATTGTTAAAACTGGAGAAGCAAGGACTTATTGTCTTCTTTTCTCTCTATCGGTCGAGCTCAAACTCGATGTATAGGTGTACGAGCGAGCACACGATTATCGATAATTTCAAGCAAAATCCGATCCTTTTAAGTTGGAAGCGAAGTCGTCGTTGTCTTCGGAGGGCGCGATGTTGTACGACGTGCCGAGAAAAAAGCCACGTATATTTCTATGGTTCGCGACGCAGCCCGTGGTCCAGGATAGCCGCATCGTCGATAATAACAACACGAAGCAAAGGCGCAATGTCTGCGCCACGCAACTGCTGCTTATAATATTCGCCCAGGCTTGCCATTACATTATAGTAATTTCCGCTTAGTCGACGAGGCAGTCGTAGCAGGCGCCCGCATCAATCGCTTACCGGAATTGATCATCATCGCTTTTTTCGACCCTTTTCGCAGGATTTTTCATTATCACCGGCTTGGAGCCACGCATTCGACGAGGCTTTCGAGCTATATTATCTGCTTCTCGTTCCCTGCTGCGCATCGCGCGCTGTATACTCAATCGAGCAGCTTACTTTCCATGTGGCTTTTTTTTCTCCTCTGACGAAATAATGCGCGAAAAAGTATAAACACCGCAAACCTGTACGTACTTTGAATATAATCGAGATGGCTTTGAGCCGAGTATTAACTTCTGTTAAGCTTGAACATTTTTCAAATCATTCATTATCATCATCGATCAATTGTATAGAGCTGCTACGTAATCATATATTTTTAACATTTAATGTTTTTGATCGTAAATGACAATCATCTAGTGCGCAATTCTTTCCAAGATAATATGAGCGCAAAAAGTATATCAGTAGCAATAACAGTGACAAGCTTACTCGAATTATTCATTCGATATCACGTAAGGTCAGAAACGTTTGCAAATTATGCATCTTTAGAATGATTTACAATCGTCGCATGGGATTATAATATAGAGTCAATGCTGATCCAACGACGATCTTCGTTTATTATATTTTGGACAAATTATAGATCTTGTTAATTTATCAAAAACATTTGATTTTTAGTTCAGAGTCCTACGTGATATGTCCGAGACAAACGACAGACAAATACAAGTTGACACAAATTTTTAACAAATTTAATGTTTTTTTACTCTGAAAGCTTGTAATGTCGTTATAAGCACAGTTCTAATGTTAGTATTGGAAACTAAGAGAGTACTTTTTCCCCTCGTATGTATTTTGCTACTCCCATACGTAAGCCTTTTTTCGAGCAATTCGATGCATCGACTGTCTCCTTTATACGTACTTACTCGCTCAATGTGCTTCATGTAAACTTGCGTCACGGCCATGCGTGAGCTCACTGACGTCTTATTCGGTCGTTTTTCCATACATTATAATAAACTACAAGTACGAGGGCCTTTTTATCCTCTCGGATGTCTCGAGTACGGACGATGAAGCGTCGTCCGGATAATGGCTGAGTCTTCCTTCTGATGAGCAGGCCAGTCCCTGGCAGTACGTCCATCGATCCGTCTACGCAATCTGCTGCAAAACACGGCCTGTATGTTTATCCGTTTGATGATTGCGCGAGCCATCATGGCGATCGATCGACTCCTACCTTCGCTCAATCTACTTTTCTTTCTTTTTTTTTTACACGGTTCGCTCTCAGCCTGCCCTTCAAATTCATCTCTCTCACTTGCTTCTTTTTTTCTTTCCGTTCCCTTGTGTTCCCTCCTACTTTGCTCAAAGTATCTATAAACTTGGTTTATTTCGCTTCGTCAACGATGTTTCATCGAACTATGACATTATATTATTCTGCCTTACGCCACAAAAAATCCCTAACCAATAGATTTATTTATCAACTTTTAAAACGAACGCAAGGGCGTCACTTTCTTGAGAAACAGTCAAGGCCAAATCTAATTGGCCCCTATAAAGACAATGAATACGACGAATTATTAATTACAAAATTATTTCAGGCAAATGGTCGTTTTCCACTGCACATACAGCAGTTCCATTAAATCGAAACTCTCCGCCAATACATGTGGATCCATACAAGTATACGTTGATGTGCATATATATATGTGCGCATTTTTTTCAAGCTCGCGCGTATAAAGAGTTTCAGTAAAGTTAGCCTCGAGACAGAGAAGACTGCCGCGCGCTCACGAGAGAGGAAACGTGAATTTATTGCCCCATCTTATAGTCGAGCGAATGACGAACACGCATTAAAACTAATGGGCATAACTAATTGATTTATTACCAGTCGATATTATATGAACGTATATGTGTGAGCCAAGTATTGCGAGTATGTGTGAGTGTATATTTTATACGTATATACATGTTCGAGCGACAGCAGCAGCAGCAAACCGATCGTCTCGAAGCTTTCGCCCGCTAAATTCTTCATCTTTTTTTCTGCTGACTCTTCGCTCCTTCTTCGTCGATGAAACTATATTATTCGAAATTATTTTTCATCTTGTCATCTTATAATAATCACTCGGTCTACGTTTTATGAAAAAAATTCGAAATATCGAAAAATAAAAGGGGCTTGAGCCACAACGAAAAAAGAGTAGAGCAGTCATTTTCGCGAAGTTATTCCGAAATAGAGAGGATTTATAATCCAAAAATTGATGGAATGCGTGAAAAATTGTCGTCTCGACGCGTTGGCTTCGGAGATAACAGTAATAAATAAATCAACGCAAGATCAACAGGGAGTCAAAAATGTCGCGGATCAAATCAACGCTTCATCAGCGACCGCAAGAAGCGCAAGAAGAAGAATTGGAAAAACATCAATGCTTGATTGTTTATATGGAATTTTCACAATTTTCTTGACGTTGCAAATTTTTGTAAACAAGTGCGTGCCGATAAACGTTACTTAGGAAGCGGAAATTTCACAAAATTCAACCGTCAAATAACGAATACTTATATGTTACATCAATAATTTTCTCCGCGTCAGTTTCGACTTTATTCAAAATTATATTATAAAAATAAAACGATAATAAGTTGTAAATGTAAATGTAGTTGAATTGAAGTATCAAGATAAATATTAAGTATTCTATGTACTTTGAGTTTTAATTAAAAAATAGAGCTCATTTTTTATCAATATTATTACAATAATTGAATCTATTGACAAGGATATAACGTGAGAAATTATTCTTACAATCGGGTAAATTACATGATGTAATACTTTTCTCCAACTGTCAACAAATTCTTAAAACAGAATTTCAAACACCTCCATCCCTTTTTTCAAACGTCTGTAAATCGATGAAGATTTCTTGAAGGTCCTGGAGCTGGAATGGGGTAAAGTGAGAAAACGATGGCATATTGCAAACATAATACGAATTGCAACGATCTCAATCACTTGCATAAATGTCGATATTATACACAATATAATGTACGCTTAAGAAAAGCACGATGGCGACGAGCCGAGGCAGTATTAAAATATTATTATCCAGAGATGGTCTTGAGCTGTCGCGCTTCAGGAGCTACGTGACACCAGCGAGTCGGCATGCAGCTGATTTACGAGTTGAAGTCAGTTTCGGCCGAATGACGAGATAAATCATTGCTCGCGACTGCGATGAGCTGGTTCGCGCGTGGTAGGGCAGCAGCAGCAGTAGCAGCAGAAGCAGAAGCAGAGGCAGAAAAAGTACGAGTTGCGGCGCACACGTTCCGCGAGCGCGAGGAGCGAACAAAGCGGTAATTTTTGCTCGCTCGCGGGAGAGAGAGAAGGAAAATAAAATAAAAGAAAGCCAGCAGGAGAGTCGGTAGCCTCGGTAAGTGAGCGTACTGTTTTTCCTGCTCGGCGTTTGCGCCATACGCGCACAATATATACATAAAGTCAGACGATGCCAGTCATATCGCAGCTATAGCGCTGCGGAAGCAGAGAGAGAGAGAGAGAAAAGAGAGCGAGCTAGAGCAGTAGCAGCTCGAGCCTATCTAAGGGGTGATTTCTAATTTATGAGAGCTGGGGCGACGTGATGAACAGACGTCATAAAGCATGTCGCGCCTCGTACACCCACACATACGTGCGAGGCTACTGCTCTGCGAGCTCCGAGCAGTCGGTATGGCACGTTATCGCTTGAGCAAAGGCTCCTCTCTCGCCCAGCAGCAACCCCTCTTGCTTTCGCAGCGCCAACACAGCGAGTCTGACTTGCCTCGCAGCTCCTATACCCTCGGCTTTTTCCTACATATAGCTATGCTGCCTTCACGTGCGCGAACACACACACACACACACCTATACCTTGTATATATACGACAGCTACGAGTTCGCGAGCAGTCGCGCGCCTCTAGCGTGATTTGTGGAGCCTCTCGAATTCTTTTGCCGCGAGCTCTCCCCCCGTTCTATCTTTCGCCCAAGCCAACTTCTTCGCTCTGCCTGTCCTTTTCACCCTGTTTTATCGCCACCTAAAGCTAGCTTCGCTAGCAGTGCCTTTTATTTTCACTCCTTTAACCCTCCCGCCTTTTTGGCAGTTTCCTCACTTTCAGTCAGCTTGAAATTCAATCGATAACATATCTTTCAATTGATCATTCGCTCATTCGATAATATTTTCTATATAGTTTTGCGTACGCGAGAGATTACTTTCTGAAGCTTCGATTCGTACCCACCCACGCAAATTGACAGACCGCAGGTGCAGCTGCAGGTACAAGGTAATAAATGTACCAGCTCGAAAATAAGAAATAAGACAATCATTCGTGATGGCGATTCTCGTTGCTGAGTCGATAAGAGCAGAAAAGCGGAAGGGCGCATCGATCAAAAGCCGCAAATATTCACGCCTCAGGAATTCAGATAAGTCTGCTTAATGAAATCAGGTTAACAAGTCGTTGACAAATCACCTCATCTTCGTCGTCGTCGGAGTGTGCGGCAGCTACGACGGTCGAGGCTCGCTCGCTTCTCCACCTTGGCGCAAATATACGTATATATATATATAGTGACGTGCAAGGGAGAAAGATAGTACGTCGGGTCGTGTCGTCGCTGTAACATCGGGAGTGAGATGCCAATCCACCGGCTTGCCAGATCTGAGTAATGAGCCGAATGATTGGCGCTGCACAGCTTCTCTCGTGCTTGTCCGAAAGTCTTCCTCGTTACAAGCGTCTCGGCGAGCTACAAAAGTCATGTACATTGACGGTGTCCAATAAGCGAGGCCAGCTCTCGAGCTATTCTCTAGAAAAGCTCCCTCTGTCGCCAGCGGCGCATTGTACCCTCGCTAGCTGCGACGAGCCGCGAGCTTCGTCAATGTCAATCTCCCCTGTATGCGCCACTCGACTTACACAATTTCATCAAATTCAAGTATGGAAATAATAAGGTTTCACCGACCGCTACGTTTCTCATTCCGTACACTATCAGCTAGCATATTTTCTCTCGAAAATTGTGAGCTGATAGCTTTTTTCTTTAGTAGAAAATATTTGGGTTGGAAAATGTTTTCCAAGTGCCAATGAATTTTCGAGGAGCCGATGACAACGGAATCAATTAATCCGAAGAAAAAGAGCTCGACTGCAGGTCCACGGAGCCGTGACGAGTTTCTATACGTATATAGTCTGCAAACAGAAGGGGCGAGAAAGAGACGTAAGACGAGCACGGTATAGCTATAGCTGGCGACTAGTGGCACACGGGGGGAGGATAGCGCGCGGCGCAGAGAAGTAGTACAGAGTATCGATTGGCGGGCACGTCAGCAATGGGTCACTTTATACGCCACGGCGCGGTGGCGGTGGCGGCAACGCGACGCAGTCAATACCAGCAAGAACAAGACGAGCAAGAAGAAAGTCGACTGGGTACTGCGTGCCAAGCGCCAAGACGATTCCTTGTAGCACATATATAGATACTGCAAGCGCAGAGAGTGAAGAATTGATCTGGCTGGCGCGCACTACCCAGTCGACAAAATCGATGAATATTGATGCGCGACTCCTGTCGCACTGCTCTGCACCAGCACGCCTAATATATCTGTATACAGTCCCCTTCTCGAGCCTCGCTCTCTCTCCCCCCGTTTCTTTGCTTACTTTTCAAACCTTCCTTTTTTCTTCTCTCCTTTTGCGCGCGCAAACAACTGCATCGTTCATTTTTTAATGTTTATTCTGAGGCGACAAATATATCGCACACGCGACAACTTGTATTTTCATACCTACTGCTTTTACCCGTGATATCATCCAGTTTTAATAAACCGAATAATAGCCCAATGACTTTCAAATTACTTACGCATTCGTTTTAGCAAAATTGTTTTACACTCGTGAGTAAGAAAAAAAAATGCTGTTAAATATTCGCGTCATGAAAGATGTAAACGAAGCTCCTCAATTTACGCCCTTCTAGTCCGAATTAACGAGTAAAAGAAAGGGAGCAGTTGCTATTTTTCGTGGGTCATAATCAAAAATTAAATGCAGTGGACTCTATCGAGTCCTTCTAGCAAACTCAATATTACCTTACGTTTAAAATTTTCTACAAATGTCACTTTTCTCTCGCTCCGGTATCGATTTTTTTTAATCGAAAATTTTTTTGCAGTAATCAATCGATCAGTAAACGAAATTTTATAATTCTCATGTCATCACGCATCAACAAATCAGTCAAAAAATGAATATGCTGTAAAGAATGTTTTTTTTTTCAATTTCCCGCAGAAATTTCACATAGAGCAAATAAATAAAACAACTGAAGATGTCTCAAAATAAGATTTGGAAAATGTATTAATGAATTCGTTCGATATAAACTTGTGCTGCAGTGATGGAGGTAACGAGGAAGGTTTTAATTATTTTCTTTCGAAAATTAAATCGAACCGAAGATCAGTTTCGAACAAATAATGAAGTATTAATAGTGGAGCATCATTGAATAATCTTGACGTGATATTAGAAAAGCAAAACAGCGTTGTACGCGTTTTTGGGCAAAAGACTAAAAGAAAATCTTTCTTAGACTTTGTATGCTCTTCGGAATTGATTCGTGTTTGTGTGAATGTACATTGCGTATACAGGTTCACGTATAAGAAAGGGGTAAGCACGAGTTTGGGAATATAGCGTGCGCAAAAGAGAACGAGAGAGAGAGAGAGAGAATAAAGGCAGGCAGAGGGTGGCAGGGATCGGGTGAAAATAGCGGGACACACGCGGGGGGGTAGTTGTGGGAGAGGGCAGCTGTCGCTCGGTGAGCCCGGGCATCGGAGCAGACGTCTTCTGACCCGGCCAGCCTCGAGTCAACTAGACCGTTCATGGCTTGGCTCGCGAGCGCGATCACACGTACACAGAGACTACGTACAGCACAGCTAGCGTAATAGTCAGAGAGCACGGAATATAAGGGATCTTGCTTTTGCGAAGCCCCTTCCCCCGCCACCCGCGCCTCCTCCTCCTCCTCCTCCTCCTCCTCCACCTATTCGTCCTTCGCCCACCTCCCCCCTCGCCGCGAAGCCAAAGCAGAGAAGAGCCGAGAAAGCGGCTGGAAGGTGCCAGTGGCCGGTCAGAACGCGACCCACGCGACTGGTGGTAGTACTGGCAAGTACAGCACGGAGCCTAGAGCTTCGCCGTTTCGGGGGGTTGCTCTCCGAGTGGGTGGCCAGCCAAGCCGGCTTATCGATCCGCTCGTCTACCCGAGCAAGCCTTTTCCTTTCTAGTACATAGAAAGACTCGTATATAGACTGACGGCTTACTGACGAGGCCGCGTCACGCGAGACGAGCCGAGACGCAGACGGATACGAAGGACCTGCCAGCGACGTACGCAGGGGTAGGGATCGCGCCCCCTCCGGCGCCTGCACTAGCGTCGCAGCCACCACCTCGCATCATCCATCCTCCGGGAGGGGAATTTCGCGATTTTAAAGGAAACTACTCCTGCTTCTGTATGACGGAGAAGAAAACTCTCTCACGGGGTGGTTAGGCGTTAGATGGACGGCCGACGTACACACGTACACGTTCGTGTGCTCCGCTGCCTGGAGAAGTTTTTTTCTCTTGCTGTGCGTGTGTGTGTGTAATGATGTACCTGTCGATCGGGCCGACGCCATGTATCAGCTCCGAGACGCGTACATGGCTCGGAATACGAGCTCTTGCCTACGTTATTTTTGGCTCGCAGCCCTCGCGCTTGTACAGATCCTTTTTTTCATTGCCCAGGCTATTTATTCAACGATGCAGTCGACCGTACAATGGAACTACGCTCATTAAACGCAAATAACATTCCATAAGCAAGAATCGCAACTTTTTCCCTATTTTCAGATCGATCCGCGCGAACGGATGTATCGCGGATCCTTTATACCGATTCTACGACCAATGGAATCCCAAACTCGTATACGAGAAGTCTATTACCAGCCGGCATTTTTTGCATAAGAGCCCAACGTCGGACTTTGAACAATGTACGTAAATAACGAAAAATAAAATGATCCTTGGATTGGGTCTATTGGACAATTAAGGGACGCTGCACTCATATAACTGCGCGCATGTGCCATGTAAATAAGTCGCTGGGACGTCGAGCAGCTTTGCCCGCAAGACTCGCGCTGAATCGAATTAAAGACTGGCAGCCGAGAGACGCTTTACAAAATCTCATATAAATTGCAGAGACGGGCGCGTATACGTGCTCAAAGGCAGCTATGCAGCCCGTTGGACTTGTCTACACGGACGCGTGAGCGCAGCCAAACAGCGAAAGTCACTTAAGCCTCTCTACGTCTTTGGCCGAGTGCACATGTGTACGACGAATGCACGAGCGAGCGATATGTACCTCCCTCGAGCTCGCGGCTTTTATTACGCGTCCTTTGCATGTACAGCATATATGGGCTAGAGCGACTTGTCAAATCGATACATTATTATAATGCGTCGATTTGCATTCTTCCAGCGAGCTATGCAGATTTTCAAGAGCAACTCAACGCAAAGTCTTTGCGCGACGCCGATTTCTCTCCTACATAGCTCGCAATGTTTCCATCTACCTTACCTCGTGCTATGTATAATGGTACCGAGTAAATGATTTATCCGCAGTGTCAACACGATTTCGAGTCTCGTTAATTTATCAGCCGCAAACTTTTCAGCTCATGCTCTCGCGTGTAATGCATCTAAATATACGAAAAAGCTTCAAGGTCAATTTGGCACTCGGACGCGACGACGCCGCCGCTCGCGAAGGCTATGAATCTAACATTTTTGACACACTTTCGCAAAGGCTCGCTGCTGCCGCGCGTAATCAATATGAATGGCGCGCAATAAATATGTATCTCGAGGACAATAAAATTACGGAAATCGTTAGCGATGTTCTATCGAGCGTAATTAATTTCCAGGCCAACGAAAACGTTAACTTGGCTCGAAAAATGTCTACGAGAGTGAGAGAGAGCGTAATAGCTAGAGGGGTAAATTCGGGTGCGATGGAATATAGATTAGATATAGACTGCGTCAAAAGAGTCGAGCGTCGGAGTCGCCTAGTGCTGCTAGTGCCAAACTGAAATATCAAATCGATACGTTTGTTTTGTGTAAGTAGCAGTGGCAGTAGTAGTTGCACAGCCGAGCGAATATGATTTGTACTCGGTTTTTGGGTCACGGTGCAGCACCGCGACTGCAATTACGCTGCTAGACTAGCTGCAGGAAGCTCGCTCGTATTGCAGCTCTAAATCAGCGTCGTACTTAAAGGCTAATCCTCGAGCGCGGCCAGTAGTAGTGGATAAAATTCAAAACGCACAACGTGTCACTGGTAAGTACGTAAGGTGCTGCGTAGGCTCGAGAGAGGGACGACTCTATAGTCTTATACATGTCGAGTATATAACGCGAGCTCGTGTACGTGCGTGCGTACGAGCTGCGAGCCGAGATGGGCCGCGCGCATAATTCATAAAAGATTCGTCACTGGTTATACATCAGGCGCGGCAGAGGCAGCTCCGCATACGACTTCAATCTCTCGTCGCAGGCCGCCGCTCGTCTTGCTCGTCGTATAGTCGCACGAAAATACACCGAGCGATCCATGAAACGCGAATATAAACGCGAGCGAGCGAGAGAGCATAAATTGTAGCGAGCCGCGTCGCCGAAAATAAAGGCCATAACGCAGTCTACTTGCCCGTCATCGGAAGTAATCCGTCAGAGAAAGAAGCGGCTTTTTGCAGCCAAGCGACCGACGTAAACGACAGAGACACGCGGCTCTAACTCTTCGACAGAAAGACTGCGCCCTGCTCTGCTCATGCCAAGTCCGATGAAGTCGTGTGCGTGAGAGCTGATGCACGCGTTTTATAACGCACAGCGCCCGACATCAATTATCCAAAGCTGGAGCAAACAAGAGCCTGGCAAAATAGTCCACTGTATATCTCTGATTCTTCTCTTTCATCTACGAGCGCATCGCGCGACACGGCGCACGGATTCCTCCATCTCGCGGATCGCCCTCTCAGCCTTTTGTCCAACGTTTGACAATTTTATCCGGATTGTCCGTATAGGTATATAACTCGATCTAACTAAAGCCAGACAAATTAATGACCGGACAGTCACGCGTCGTCCGCGTACTATGATTTTAAAAACTTATTTTATTCCATTCATTAGATTACGTGAATAAGTATAATATAATAGCAGTTTTATTTAGAATCAAAAGTCAACTGGAAGAGTCAAGTTAGTCAATCGGAGTGTACAAGAACTATTAGAAATCGATCATTGACTTTATAATTAAAACAAAAATACAAGTAGAAACTAATAAGGAGAGAAATCAATCGGCCGTACGTGTAATACGGCTCGATCGGGTGTTAAAAGCTGATTAAATGCCGTTCATCCAATCACTTGTTACGCAAACATCAGCGTAGCCGAGCAGTAGAGCATTAGCGACGATAATCTGAAAAAAAATCTCCTTTAGAACTCGGTATAGGTAGCACGCGTGTCGCAGCTGAAATATTCCCCGAATAGCGTGAAGCCAGTGCGAAGCATTGTACCCTGCAGCGGAGGTTGAAAAAAATGGAGTTTTGCACGATGGACGGGATCTCGATATCGCTCGTTCGGCCATGCTATAGCCGTGTCAATCGAAAATGTCCCTCTTGTTTGGCATAATAAGTCTTATATTCGCAAGCATCTGACGATCTCGGGTCAGCCGGACATATCCGAAAAGAGCGAAAAAAAGACGAGAGCCGGAAAAGTTGGCTTCGAAGCAAAGAAGACGAGGCGGCGAATCAGGTAATCCGATAGATCGAGGAAGAAAAAAAATAAGAAGAAAAATCGAGTTGGATGTATGGAAAGTGAAACGGGGCGGCAGCTATTATTACGTCATAAGGCGCGTAGCCCATCGCAGCATATGATTTCGTTACGCAAGAGTCCGGCCGCACGTTGACAATGGTGGCGCGCTCCGGTGCCGTTTCTATGCGCTGCTCATAGGCCATAATATAACACAGGTATATAATACACACGAGCTGCATATATTATACGTGGCTGGCTGGTAGGCAGTGTATAGCGATGGGCTCGAATTATGCTACTATGCGATGTATGTCACACATCTCGCCTCTATTTCTTCATTCATCTTGTTCTTCTTCTCCGTCTGCTTTTGTATCTAGTCACAAGGCACACACACACACACACACACAAAGTTATCAAGTAGGTATTACATAGTAAGCGCAGTCTTCGATACGTGCAAATGTCGCGTTGCGTTCCATATACATGTGCGAGTATCCGAGCGGAGCGGAGCGCACAAACACGAGCAGGCCAAGATAGTATATAGTATATAGAATAGTAGCAGAGGCGGCGGCGGCGGCGGCAACGACGATGACGACTAGCTTCTATATATACGACGTCCGCCTTCATAAATCCTTCACGAGGCATAAAGCGTGGCAAAAACTGAGGCATTTCGACTACTGTCAGGCCGTGCTTGCGAGTGCGAGAGAGAGAAAGAGACGCACACACAAGGCTTTTCCTCGATCTGCTCCGCAATGTGTCTTGTATGAACACACTCACACACATAGCCAAAGCACACGTATCTGCATGCGAGGCGTCTCGCTGAATCTCCCTCTTACTTTTTGTATCTACGACGACTCGATGCGTTACCGCTGTCTCTCCTTCTCCGGCTCCCTCTCCCTCTTCCTTGACCCTCTCTCTCTCTCTCTCTCTCTCTATCATTGTAGCACTGTAACAGACTCACACGTACATTTGCATTGGCTGAAAAGCAACAACGGCGTACATATATATACATATATGTAGGTATAGAGCTTATATTCTCTCGAAACTTTTCCAAGGGAGACGAGAATAAATCAGATAAGATTCATGTACGTACACACTGCATATGTATGTAGCGAGTTGGCCTGTGCGTGTGCGAGTAAATGAGAGGCGCACGATTACAGCTCGTATGTAGGACTACTTGCTCGACGCAGTAGCAACAAGACTTTGCTCGTGTACATTAGCTACTGCCTCGGACTCGGGTCCGATCTTCGAGCCTATACACACACACACACACACACACACACACACACATATATAGGTATAGTAATTTGCGCTGCTATACTCGATGCGACGCCAATGTCAGCGATCAAAAAGCTTCGGAGCGCGTCATTTTATTTTCTGCTGCAAATAAGAGGCGCAGCAGCTCCGTAAACGAGAAAATATATAAGGCCCGAAACAGATCGATCTGGGAGAGCGAGTTTGCGCTAATGAAGGATCTTGTAGCGATGCGCCCGGCCTTAAATATAGCGTACGCGCGCAAGGCAGTACAAGCTCGACAGTCGAGTCTAGCACGAGCGAATAAATTAGCTGCATCTTTCGACGTATCAATCATCTCGTACGCGCACTGCGAGCGAGTATATGCTGCTTCCTTCGTTGCCGCTACTAAACTACTTTCTCGTCGCATTTGCGACTAATATTTTAGACGTCTGTTGCGATCCATCTACTCTCGTCTCTCTCAATTTTCCTCTCTAGGAGCTCGTAAGGCATAGCAGCCCGCTACTACTGGCCGCAGCGCCAGCGGCAACGCGTTAAATTTGCTCTATCAAGACTTCGTTATGAGGAATCTGTAGAGACAAAAATAGACTCTCTCTCGCTCTCTCTCTCTCTCTCTCTCGGTAGCAGCCACGGAATCAAAGCACTGCAGTGGATCGTTTAGTTTCAGCAAAAGCATGAAAATTCCTCAACTTTTGACTGACACTTGATTCATCGAGTATTCTCGAGCGCTGATTCATGCTGACTTCAGCTGTTGGCCGATCTTGCACGACTGTATATTGTTTTATGCAACGCTAGTTACAGTCGTTCGAGCCTCATCTTTCCAAAGACACAACTTTTGTTATACTAATTATTATTTTTCTTCGATTCAGCTTTTCGCAGCTCTATGATAAAATTAACTGTATGCGATATTCGATCGTTATCTATTCGTTTTGTTGAATCGTCGCTCGCGTGACAATTCAAAAGACAAGAAGAAGCGACTTATCCCTTCGCTAATTAGCGCAGGTCGCTGAATTTTCGCAGCGAGAAGTAGTCGTGTCACACGCTCGCCAATGAGCGCCACCGACAATGCCCTCTAGTGCATAAAGTACGTACCGGAGTCATTTACGTATAAGCCAAGCAGCAGAGTCCATGTGTGTGTGTGTATGTGCTAAAGTGGCAAGCGTGGGCGCCTGCAACGAGTAAAGCAAACGAACGAGTGGAGCGAAGAAAAGGATAATGTCGAGCAGCAAAAGTGGACGAGGCTTAATAACCTCGTAAAAAAGATGCGCAGCTCGTGAGCAGTATACTCACTGTACTCTTGAAATACTAGTATTTAAAAAACTAATTAAACTCCGCTGGGCAATCGGATACGCTTTAAAGACTTCGTTAAAGTTTTAATATATAATATCGAGACGAGCCAAGCTGCTCGGCACAGCTACCGCTCCACGCGCACCTTATACCTTGCGAACAGCTATACCATACAGACGCGCTTATACTAGCATACAGCCAGACCGCTCGCCGAAAAAAACAACGAACCAATAGATAACTTTTTCAAGGTCGAATTTATGCTATCGCTTTCGTTTACGATTGAATATTCTATACCATTTACTCAGTTTGCTCATATAATATATGCATGACAATTAGCTTTAATTGACTTTCCAATGTGCGTCGAGCATTGAAAATGTTAATAAAAATGAGTTTAGAACATTGACGTATGCGAACTCGTTGAATGGCAGCTCTTAAAAAGCTTTACACTTGGCAAATGTTACCAATGACTCGACACACTCGACACGTTTAACACTAAACTCGGTTGTTGGTGCGTTGTCGCATTCGTTTATTTATTTACAGGAGGGTCATCGAGTCCAACATCCTTGGCCAAGTTGTCTTGGCGATCCTCCGCGGCATCCGGCACGCAAGCCAGTGCAAGAGAGACGAGCACGAATCTCTTTGGGCAATAAACAGGCGCTATTATTCAACTTAGCGTAGGTACGAGCGAAATAAATCTCGCGCGAGCTGCAGCGATCAGCTCGTATCAAACGATCCCCGCGTGCAACGTCCAGCAACAATAATAAAGTCCTCCTCTGTACTGCCGTGTACTGCCGTGTACTGCTGGACTGCCACAGGACTGCACGAGTACATATATATAGGAGGATGTGTAGGTATTATGCGTCGTGCAGCAGGCTCAACTGCAGATCGGCACCATAAATTAAGCGTTGGAAATTAAGCGTCGCCATGGTGACCCCGCGTGGCTCGGGCGAGCGTATATATATTTTATTTACTTGACGACGATGACAACGTCGCATACATCGTAAGGCTACGGTATATGATAGCTATATATAGTTGGATAGTATAAGTACGAGCTGCCTACCTGAGGCCTATAATATACCTTGTACGTTAAGAGAGGCCTGAGTGGCGGCGGCGAGCGTCGTTCGCGGAACGTTGATGGCTTTATTCGAGTCGTCGAGTCGACTACTCGAGGATGGAAGTGGCAAATTTTGTGCCTCGTTTGGCGCTCACGTATTCGCGCCACTTGTTCATCCGTGCGACCTACGGCTCCGAGGAATTCTCTCCTTCTTTCCGTCCTCTTCGTCAGCAGCAGTCGTGCCTCGTATCGTGTCTCGCGACTCTACACACGCACACAAGGCAGGAATTCAATTTTTAATTAAACTCGATTCGCAGCCGTATATGCTCGCGCATCTCCGACTGCAACATCACACACATACGCACACACACTCGTACTGATTTATGGTCACGGCCGGAGAAAGGTGCGGTCGTTAGAGAGTGGCCTTTTTACGCTCTTATCTTCATAATTGCAAGCGCGAGCAAAAGAGAGAGAGAGAGAGACGTGTAATACGTTCATGTATATGCTGCCGCGCGCAGTGTTATTGTTATTGCCTCGTGGACCGAGTCCCCCAAAAATTTTCCTACTCGCTCGTCGAGGCGACTCGAATGAGCCGCGTATATGTATGCGGCGAGAATAAGCCCGAGAGCTCGTTGCATTATGCCAACTGGTTTCATTCGCTGGGCTTTTATTGTCGAGAATACGACTTTTCATCGTGAACGCTACGGCAGCAGCAGCAGCGACGTCACTCAACGCGCAGTTAAAGCTTTTTTGCTCGGGCCTCGCGCGTCCCCCGCAAGAGCCGAGCAGCGAGTGCGACCGAGATAAAATATCGATGCTTAATGCAGTGTAAATTTTATTACTCGCCGAGCCGAAAGGGAGAAAGAAGAGAGGGAGATTTTGATTTTCTATACCTCCTCTCCTACGTATAGCTACATGCAAGCGAGCGACTTTTAGGCATTTGGAGCTCGATAGCGCGAATATCGCTGCAAGTATGCACGGTGCAAGATTATGGCCGCAGTTGGAGCTTTCATATTGTACGCGTATCATTGGCGTTCATTGGCGTTCGTTCGCGTGCCATACACACATTCAAATGTCAATGCTGACTACTCGACTACTCGGCAGCGCTATATAATGGTATGCACGCGCGTCTCTCGCCGCACAAACCCGAGCTCCTGCAAACTCTTGACCATATTAGTACTCTACACGCAGCTCATCGCTGCTCTTTCATCTTTCGCAACGTTTCTTCCTTATAATTACGCGCCATCGAACGTAAATCTTGCGCATTTTTCCCACTTCGCCTCCACTTTCAATTCATCTGGGTACACTGTACAGAACTGCTACTTTTCTTTCAAATCTATGACCGCTTTATAATATGTATATCCCTCGATGCGATCCAACTCGTAAATCAAAATATATGCTAGCTTCGGAGCATTATGCAGGTATTAATGAATATGAAAATCTCGTGCATTTATGCAATCGAATCAATGGAGCGCGTCGATCCGAAAGGCAGCCTTGGCTTTTTATTTGTGAAAAAAATTCGAGTACGCAAACACGTAAATATCGTTTGCATTGTTTGAGTACGAGTCTTTGATGGAAAAAAAGTCTGCTTGACTGGTGACTCGTCGGATTAAGAAATTTATTAGAAAAAGCAGATTTACGTTGGAAAGGTCGGCCGGTCAGGCACTATACACGTCTCGCGTATATTCGAGCAAAAGACGTATCGAACAAATAAAATATCGCAGGATCAGCGATTTCGAGCCTTCTTCTCTCTTTTTTTCATCACTCACGGATTGTCTTCCGTGGAAACATAAATTTTGCCTCAAGAGCAAAGTGATATATACAATATATACGTATACATGTTTATAGGTAAGGGAAGGAGAGGCGCGACAGCAGCAGCAGCAGCAGCAGCAACGCCAGCAGCGGCGGCAGTACGCGGGCATTATTAAAATCGAATCGCTCGACGTAAATTCTTATTCCCGTGCCGTTTTGACCAGTCGCTTGCGAGGCTCGCTCTGACGCATGCCTTGATTTATCGCCTCTCTGCCTTTTTGATAAACATATACATATGCTATAAATACACGTACAAGAAAGAATCGAAAGTATATGCTGCGCGCGGCCATATACGCGCGTATACGGCGCGTGAGAGGGAATTCCATCATATCGTGATGGATAGAGAGAGGAGGGAAATCTTGATTATAAATGACACGGGAGTTACATAAAAGAAGATGGCACAAAATGAAATTATCAGTTGACAGCGCACGGATTTATTTAAAAATTATACGCGCGAGCATATGTAATCGCAGCGAGCGACTCTTCTCTCTCTCTCGCTCAAAGTATACTTTATAAGACACGCGAAGGCTTTTCAATAATGACGCAACCATTTGAAATACATGCGCGCATTTTCATTCCAAGCATCAGCTGCAAAACTTTGATCATGTTATGCCTAGTCGTAGGCTAGGGGCAAGCTACGTTAAATTGCACCAACACATAGTTTACTTGTAGTCTAGATCGACCCGAGGTAAATCTAGTCAACGTTGAATTTGCAACAGGCTGGTTCTACAGAAAAAGTCAATAGGATCGAGTGTGTAACGGCGCGAGGTGTTGAGCAGAAGCGACGAGTTTCTCGGCTGGTTGGCGCGACCACGAGTCACGAATTATCGGGCTCGCTCGATTCAAAAGAGAGCCGAGCAAATCAAAATATAGGACTAATAGCTGAATAGGGAAAAGCGCAACTAGCTGCACGTGTTGTACTCTCGGATGCACGGAGCTTGCCTCGACACCTTGTTTACATCTTGCTATATGCGGGCTATATGGCGCTGCGCGCGGATTATTCCCACGTGGAGAAAGGTAGCACGGCGCATGACTCGTAGCTCTTCCTCCACATACATACATCATGCCGATATGCATGTACATGTACTCGAGCTCTGGTTTCATTTTTTCTATTTCATATTCATTGTGCATCAACTTTGGAGCAATTTTAATACTTCAATATTTTAATATTTGAATATTTGAATATTTTAATATGCGATTATTTTCATTGAATGATTCGAATTACTAGTCTTGACGCGATAATTACAATGTAACGCAGGGCGGAAAGAAATGGCCTCATTTCTTCCTGATCATTCACACTTCGCGGAACTATCGCTAGAAATACGAGGTGACTACGAGCTCGGCGGCTTGTTATGCAACTTGTAACGTAATATTATTTCTCTTTGCGAGCGAGACCGATGAATTACCATTCGAATTCAATAAGAGTGATAGTCGATCGTGTATAACGCTGATTTTATGATTAATTTAGACGAAAGATATTCGCAGCAAAATATTTGGTACTGGAGTGGGCTCGATTGCTACCAGCATGCGCAGCGACACAGGTATGAACACGCCGAGGTAAAAGCCCGCGGCCCGGAGATTTTTTAACGATCGAGCTGTGAATTGGCCTCGTAAACATGATTTCTCATACTTTTATGTGCTCCATTCTCGAGCGATATCGATTATAATAGCTCTTCTATGAACTGCTAAAAAGTCGATACGCGAAATTAAAAACTCGTTTAAGCAAATTAGAGTACGGACAAAGTATGGCACGGACGCGGCTCGCCGACTTACATTTCATGCGTTGAGGTGCGTGCTGTTTCCTACGGGTCATCTGCGATCGGCTGCGAGCAACAACAGCGACGAGTCCGAGCTGCTCCTCGTTCAAGCCTATGTTGGCCGCTGTTCAGCTGATTTCGGCAGGGCTTCGGCTCGCTCTTCAGGGCTCATACGTAGCCAGAGTCACAATTCCAGACACACGTGCGCACTAGTCGAAGACGTTCGTCAAGGCGAGTAGCCGCCTCATCGTCAAAATCGCTCAAAATCGCTCAAAACACTCTCACCACTGCTTTATTTATTTTCCAATCTTATTCGAATGGCTGTTGTTGTTTCAAATCACTGAGCAATGATTAATCACACCAACACGTTCAATAAACAGAAAACAAACTATTGAAAATCTGCCTCTAGATCACTCGTGTTTGTTAATTAATTATTTTGCAGCACTTTTTGTCACTGGAAAGAAAAATATTCACGCGTCAACACTTGGCTAGGAGAGTCTCACTGAATGCTATACCGGCGAGGCACTGGCTCAAAAGTGAGCCACGGATCGAGACGAGCGACGCCTACGGTCAGATCAGAGCATCGTCATATTTGTCGCCTCGTCTCCGATAATTACTTCCATAGAAATTATAGCTCTTCAAACGAAAGATTGGGCAAATCGGATAAGGTGCTAATCGATAACAGCTCCGGTATTGTATTCGTGCCTCGACGTTCAGTCACGATCCATTAGGAATGCGCGAGCCACATATGTCATATACAATTCCACGTACACGTGCTATACCATACGTCATATATATATATATATGAATATTAATAAGTATATCGTATACGGTAGAGAATGGAGCAAGGCCCAGCGCATCCAGAGATAAGTATCGTTGGGTCCTTTGAGCAGACGGAAGGCAAAGTCAGAGTCGCGTCCGCTAGACGACGAATTAGCCCCGGTGGAGGGGACAAGGGAGGTTCGACAAAATCGAGAACGTTTGGCTCTTTGCTCGGAATGGAGCCAAGTGGGAGGTGTAGCAGTTGGATTGCATGCAAAATGGTGGGAGAGCTGGCTAAGCAGGTAGACGCGCGCACGCACACACACGCACACGTAAAGTAGCGATTGCCTTATACGTACTCGATGCAGCGAGTCCGAGACTCGAGCGACAGCTGTCAAGTGACTGACAGGGCGCGAGTCGCAGCTGTCAAAACATCGAGCTACGAAGAGAGAGCCTGAGGCGGAGGGGGAGAGGAGAGGAGAGGAGCGAGCGAGAAGAGAGAGAGAGAGAGAGCCACGATTGCGAAACAGTGCGGGCGGCGGTCCAGCGCTGACTGACTCCTGCCGGTATATACGGCCGTCGCGACGGTAGCGCGAATCTCGCGCGCGCTCGCGACTCGGTGTATATACACACACGTATACAGAGTCAGCAGCAGCAGCAGCAGCGGATCAAGCGATGGAGGGGCGGTAACGCGTTGTATCCTCTACCACGGCTGCCGCTGCGAACTCGGATGAGCCGCTGGAGGGCCGCTGGCGCGCGTCTTTCCCCCCTTCTTTAAACTCCGCAGCCAACTCCAACGGCAGCTCCGCTGCTGCAGTCCTGTGTGCTCGCGCGCTATTATATACTCGACACTCGTCCTACATGCTCTCGTTTGAAATCGTATACGAGTCGCTGCTGGCCGGCACGCGAACACTGATTTTTTCACTCGTTTCTCTCCACTACATAAAGTGCATGTCTCGGCTTTTTTTGCCTTTTTCCCTAGCTCGGGCCTGCGATCGCATTTTTCATCCTGTGACTCTCGACCAATCGATGAGATTTTTTCATTATCGAAGCCTAGCTTTGCAACTTTCGAAGATTTTACTAAAATTATCTTATGATGTTTTAATTGTTCATCTAACATACCTCCTATCGTGCAGAAGGGGACATATTTACCTATAAAGCAGAAGCCAAATAAAGTATCTCGTCGCAGAAAACAAAGCTTGAAATAATATCAAAATAATTTACAAAACGATCGAGTAAAATTAATTGTCCAAATTCTAGCCGACAAGAGAGTAATATGGGAAAAAATGACGAATGCATGCGGCGGCGGCTTTGCGGACATTGCTTCGAGAGCGATCGAAAGGACGATGCAGTCTGGATATATTTAGTTGGAGAAACAATTAGATACAATTGCGAAAAGGCTTAGGAAAAGTATGAATGAATTAGAGCAAAGATGTAAGGTAGAAAGGTGCAAGGTAGAGGACGAGCAGCGGAGATCGAGCACATGGCGAGCACGAGGCAAAGGCGGGGCCCGGCTAACAACCTGAAAGATCCTCGTGCTAGGCTACACACGCGAGTGGGCTGCGTGTGACTAGTGCCGTGTCCATGGACCCCCTCCAGCTGGCTGCCAGCCGCGTGCTTTATTGCCCGCCCCGCGTGAGCTATACACCGCGTGACGGACGACTCGGAAACTACGGGCAGCTGCTGCGTCGTCCAAGTGAATCTCTCGCCTCGTGCCGCCAAACTGCTCTGCTGCATCGATAAACCTCGAAACAAATCGATTTCACGACTGCTTCTGACATCTGGGCCTTCGAGGTGAGTACGCTGCATTGCTACTTGTCTCTCATTTACCTGCGTGCTATCTACTTTTCACGTATCCACCTAAAATTGCCTTAAAAACTAGCGAAACTCGTAAAAATAACCTAAAAATCATAGTTTTCTCTGGCGCATGGCCAGGTGGCTATGCTTGGACGAGTTTATCTCCCAGCAGTATTCGCCTTCGAGCGGTTATCCAACTAGAAATTACTCGACTCGCGACGTTCGTCCTGAGAATCTCTCGTAAATAACAGCAACGCCGAAGAGTACGTGCAGCAGAAAGTCGGTGCTCGTAGTGTCAGAGCCAGCCTAGTTATGCTACGACCAAGAGCGAGATCGACGCACGTAAGTCTCTCGGTGTATACGCAGATCGAAGGTCTCGCCGTTGGAGGCGAAAAGTCGTCTCTGCGAGAAGGAAAAGCCGGCACGAAGTTGGCTCGCGGCGGTTAGCTCCGTCGGTCGCACACAGACGCGCGAGTCAGCTCTCACGGACGAGGCGGCCGACTCGGTAGCAGGCCGCGAGGTGGCGCTAGCGGACGATCGCGGCTCGCTCGGCGCTGGCTTGGCCCCTCCCAGGCCGAGCGTCCCGAGGGCGGAGCCGTCGTGATCTATAGCGTCGTAGAGTATCCCTTCCTCGGCGTCGGACCGCTCGGAGAACGACTGCCTCGCTGCGTCGAGACACGCCTGCCGCGGCGGCGACCGGCGCCGTTCCAAACGATCTTTTCTCTTCTCTCTTCTCTCGAGCAGCCTCGAGCAGCCTCGTCTTTGTCGCGCGGCCTCTACGAGTATCCTATACGCGCGTATACCTATCGTATGTAGCGATGCTTATTATTATTGTACGGCAGGGTCACGGTAGCAGCAACAGCAGCAGCAGCCCTTCCAATGTTTATGCCCCGTCGGCGTGTCTCTGTATCTGCACTTGCTCCTGCTGCTGCTACTTCTCGTAAGCGACCTGCTTCTCCTTCTACTTCTTGACTGCAGCTCTCTCTCTCTCTTACAAGTATATTGTCGAGCTGTGCTTTTGAGGTTTGCCGGGGTCGTGATGCGACTGGGTGATAGGACACTGCTTTTATATGCCTATGCTCCTGTTGTTCTTCCTCGACTCGTGCTCCCGCAGCAGCTCGTATGTATTTCTACTGCTTCAACTTTAATTTCATATATTCCACTGCGCGACGCAATGAAATAAAAGTACCGCGCGCGTATACAATGCTAATTTGCCTCTGTGTTCCAGCTATCATTTGTTATCCCATTATTGCGCCTTATCATTCTTTATTTTTTAACTTTTTTTTCGCAACTTCTTCTTTTATTCTATTTTCTTTTGACTGACCTGACGTGGGCACAAGTTTTCCCAGCTAAGCCCTATAAAAATCCAACTGGAAAGTACAATAATACGAATAAAAAAGTGCTGGGTCGAAAGCTAAAGTTTAATTATTTCACGAGATAGCTGGCCCTTAAGATTAATACGCAATGTATAATGTGCAAACTGTATCTTCTTAATTCGCCGTCCTTTTTGATTCTCGCTCTTTCTCGTCCCTTGAATACATTTTTTCTTTTTATTTTCATTCCGTCTCCGTCTCTCTCTCTCTGTCTCTCTCTTACTCGATGCTCGCTCGATCGATTTTTCTCTTTTTCTTACCGAAAGCAGACGCTAGTATAACCCTCTGTCTCTCTCTCTCTCTCTCTCCTTCTTTTTCGGTCTCAGTATATAAGATATACGGGGACGCGCAATGGCAAGAGAGAAGATTTCAAACTCGTGTATTTTCTCCTCCTCTCTCGTGTCGAGATGTTCATTACGGCTAAACATTCCTGTCAATTAAAAGTGCATGCGCGTTCGAGTCGATTTAGTAGCCAACCTGGCGCATAGTGGACCATTTCGCTGCTCGCTCTCCCGGCACAAAACATCCAACCAGTGGAATCCAACTATGCGCTACTCTTTCACATGCGCACACATGCCTTATCTCTGCATGCGAAAAGAGTAGATGAAGACAAAGTCCAGTCGAGTCAAAGCTAAACCGTAAAACTGATCCGATGCTCCCGATTATATAAATATAATATAGCGGTGTGGCATTGCAAATACATTTTTTGGTCCAGTTTTTCTACTCGCATGATCATTGTATGAATGCAGAGTGAGAGTTGAGTGCGACGAGAACATTTTTCGAGCGCAAAAGCATGGATACAACAGTCGCTTTTAATTAAACGAAATTCAAGCTCTGGGGTGTATGAATTTTCTCGAAAAAAGTTGATAGGCCCTTTAGATCGTTTGTGATGTAGCGAAGAAAATTCAAATGAATTTTCCAAGTTGGCTTGTGCCCTATTGAATGATCATTGATCACATAATTAGAGCTGTAATGATTATATTAATTTTTTGAAAAATGAACTGATTGCAGAAATGCTCGATGGAATAAAAATCGGGGTCGTATACATCATGCTATCGCACAAATACATACTTAGTTTCTCGTACAGGTTTATACTTACGATTCCGACTGATCGATACACACGTTTGTGTATATACGTGTGGGTATAATATAATATACATCGTACGACATGCAGTAGTATAGATATATAGGTGCAGTATAAACGCGTGTTGTGTGCGTATAGAGCAGAAGCACACAGAGGAGATATAAATTTCTGGAGCTGTGTATAGCATAAAATGCAGCAGATACGGTAGCGTTAAAATAGCATGACATTCTTATCGTACGATGCCCTATTGACATAAAGCGTTCAAGTGGCGGCCGTGCACTGCATCCCTGACCCTCCCTCTCTGCGTCTGGCTCTCTCTCTCTCTCTCTCTGCTCAGCAGCTCGCTCGGGCGTAGGAACAACAAAACGATAAGCCATCAGGTACACTACATTACGGTATAATATAAAAGAAAGTCAGGTTTTATACGTGGAAAGGGTGAGCGAAAGCCGTTGCTGGCGAGAGAGAGAGAGAGAGGGCGAAGCCAAGTACAAGAAAGAAGGAAAAGAGAGACTGGTATCTCGTACAGCGTAAGCGTTGCTTGCTCGCGAGCGAAAAAAAGTGTGATTTGCGACAAACTGTAGCAGTAGCAGTGACACAGGGATGTTTTCGCGTCAGCATCGTAGAAAAGAAAGAGGCGAACTGGGATAGACTTACGGTATACACACACACACATATCGCGAAACTGCAAGAGTCGCTTCTCGTCCTCGCAAAAGACAGCCTCGTACCTCAGAATGAGTACCAGCCAAAGAACAGAGTATAGAGACTAGGTAGGAAGGGGGGAGATCCTTTACGAGCAGCAGCAGCAGCAGCGACGTCGCCGAGGAGGACGACGTCGTCATAGCTTCCCGTCGTATCTAGCTACTACTAGTGCTACTGCTCGTAGTAGCAGTCGTCGTCGCAGTCGAGCCACAATTCGAACTTCTTGTTATCCCAGCGAATGAAAACGAAGAAAAAAAGTTTATATATGTAGGATGAAACGCAGTAAGAGAAAATAGTACCGCATGTACGAATATAGAGCGACTCGCGCAGCTCGCAAGAGCGCAGACTTAGCGACTGTATAAGCATACAAAAGATAAACGAAAAGTATGGCCGGAGTTGCGCGCAGCCTTTTTTGTAAACCTGCAAATTACGAGGTAATCAAAAGTACACTTTATTATATAGCCAAGCACGAGGACATTTTTGGCAAATATGCCGACTTTTCTCCTCCGCCAACTGCATGATATGCTCGCAATTTATTACAATTCCGGATAAATGTCATTCTGCGATAGTTCAACTATCTCGTGCGACCGCATCGAACGTGTCCCATTACTAAAATATCTTTATGCGTAATTAAATAAAACTCCTTGACACGCGCATAATTTTCACAGGATGGAACCTGCCATAGCGATGATCAGGCTTGCATTTCGGATAGTTTTGAACAGTCAATTAACTTAAAAACATATAAGTTGCTTTGGTATCGAGCTGGGCGATTGATCTGCGAATGGCCCAAGACTCGAGCGCAATTGCGATAGTCGGGCCGGCTCGCAATGAATTATCGGGACTTCGACAGGCCAGGCTTAATCGTCGGATCTCGGCTGCGCGTTCTCGTTACGCATTCCCGGAATAATATAATATATCTCGGAAGGGTCGTCAGTGCTGGAGCTCGAGCAACGAGCAGTGCGTGTGACACGCGCGCAAACAGTCACGAGTGCTCGCGCGGAACCTGTATATAAGCCTCCGAGAAGCAGCGGCGGCTCGAGGTGAAACAAATTGCGCATCGGTATGCCGGGCCAGCTCTCGAGCTCGAGCTCCGACTCCTGCCGCAAAATGCCGACGTATTGGCTTTGTGTAATTGGACGGAGCAGTGCGTAAATTTATACACATATACTTATGGCTCGCGATCGCTCCGTACCTGCGCGCCTATACTGTCGCTGCTCCTGCACGTGTGTGTACGCGTGTAGATTCGCCAGCGAGTCGCTGCGATGGGCTGCATTACAGCACTGCATCTTTGCACCTATTAATTCTCAGAGATTGACGCGACACGATGTACGACCGTAGAGTGCTCGCGCTTGAGCCTCGCCAGGAACCCTTATACGCACACTTGTACATAAATACTGATGCTATTTCAAGCATATATGGGCAAATCTCCAGAAGGTGCCCGCTTCGCATCATTTTATAATGGGACATTTGATTCGATATGCAGCTCGACAAATTGCACGTTTTTTCAAGTTATAACATAAAAATGATGGAAACATCCAATGTAATCGAATTTTAACTAATGCTCAGTAAGTAAAAGCCATTATCATTATTAAGGCGACAAGATAATGTTTCGAGTTAATATGTAAAAATGGTCATATATAAATCGAAATAGTTGAAATTTTTTTTGAATAGTAAAATATGTTCATACTTCATCTGATTGTCCAAAAAAGCTCCTATCCAAGCTCTGAAATTCCAATTATATTACTTTTTGGATGATACTAAATATTGTGATTAGATTGACTGACCACGAGATTTTGACGTGAGTTTTTCATCAATATTGATTTATATGATCTCAAAATCTTCAGAAAAGTACCATGTTCTACCTAAGTGGAACTGAATTTTTACTCCTTTTCCAAGAACTTGAATATATTATTTAGAGCTGATAAAATATAAATTCTCTTAAAATTTGTCGTATTTTGACGTGTACATTAAATTGTACCCAATTTTTCCATTTCCATTACATTGCATTACATCTTTCATTGTATAAGATTATGTATTTAACGGTGTGTAATTTCCATTGACCTACGCGTAACATCAGGTTATTACAAGGCGGTCACGTTTTGAAGATTTGCCCATATATTCAACTGTATGTAAGTGCAGAAACGCAAGATGCTAAGAGATGAAGCGTATCGATACGAGCCTCCATGTAAAAAAAAGCAACACGAGCCAGACTTTTTTTGTTACATTCGTTTTTTTCTGAGCTGTTGCAGCCGGTGTCGCTGCTCCTGTTTGCGTTTCCATTTTTTACTCGTCATTCATTTCTTACGATCGATCGACAATTAAGTTCTGTCAATTGATAGCTTCGATTGAAATAAACTCGGTTGCGATAATCGACGCGTACTGTTTTGTCGGGTACCAAATATCATATTCTCGTTAATGTTGACACTCGAGTTCACGTACATATAATATGTGCTCTGAGCTGCAGCGCGAGTAGTATATGCTTTCTTGAGCCGCGAAGAATGAGGAATGTTCATGAAAGCGCGAGCCTGGTTTATCGTGACAACGTTATCTCCTGCTAGCATCTTATCGCGTTACACATTAAACTGCCATATATATATACATGTGTGTGTAAGTGCGTGCGATCATGTGTGCACAAATGCGCATATATATGTGTGTGCTCCTGCAGTTGGCGGACAGGCATTTTTCCAGCAATAAATATTCAATGTCCTTAATGAGTAGAAACGCGCTATACCAATGGAAAAAAACAAATACGGCGAGTTGGATCGCGACGAGCAAATAAGATACGTATGTGCACTAACGCACTGTACTAACTATACCAGTTCATAGCGGCTGACTCGCATCTTCTCGCAATGCACTGCGGCCACAACTGCGCAATATACACATACCTACGTGCCTATATGCAATGTTTCCTACTTTATATCTCAGCGACGATTCTGCATCTATGTATAATCACCGGCTCGTTTCTTTTTCTTTTCTTTTTTTACCTCTCTCTCTTCTCTCTCTCTCTCTCTTTAACTGCACTCTACAAGCTCCGATACGTACTGTATACTCTTGTGCATGGCTACCGAGAGGGATTACAACTGAGAAAACGTGAAAAGCCCCTGATCCAAGCCCAACGAGTGCAGCCTATATAAATTAAATGTAATGCCCTCGTTAGGTCGAATAAAAGTTTTACGGGTGCTGGGAGATAGAAAAAGCGAGACAGAGGCCACGATCGGTCGAGCACGGGGGCAAACAAGGAGAACAATATCGCCAAAGGTATGAGTGCAACAAAAACGAGACAAACCCGGCGTCGACGGCCAAGCAAGGACGGAAAAGGGAAAGAAAAAAATCGTCGATATGTGCATAGGAAAAGAAAACAGGGTTTGCGCGCGATGAAAGACAATGGCTGCGAGGGAAACGCGCCCGATCGCAGCTCCCGAGTAAATGTACATCGCAGCGCTGCCAACTCGAGGGGAAAATAATCAAAGCCAATGCTACCTCCTATAAACCTAAAGGCAGCATGACTGCGTGTGCGTAGGCTTGCGTAGACTTGTGTTCGCGAATTAAAAAACAAGAGAAATTTTCAACTCGTCGGCTTTCCAATTTTACACTGGGACGCGCGACTCGTGACTGTATGCACGCTTTCGGAGCTTTTTGCAGCTCCAGATTTTACAGGAATGTCGAAAAAGGCAGTGCGTCAGTAACGCTAAGAAAAATTAATCGACTCAACGGGCAGTTGCAGTTTGAAACGCGTATAGAGTTTCGTATATATGCGTCTAGGGCAAGTTACGTAGGTATGCGGGGCGAGCCACATAGAGATCGTACGTTGAAATGGCGCAGTGCGGCTCAGGATCTCCGAAGAAAAGTATCTCCGCAGTGCGTGCGTCCGCGATCGAGCTTATTCCAACGCGACTATAGTCCTCTGCGACATATGCAGCCTGTGCAGAGCCCCGCACGTCCAATCGAGTAACACCTCCCTCCTCTCTTTCCGCACTCGTCTGCTCTCTTGGTTCGCGCGAACCAACGTAACTCGCTTAATTTTTCATTTGGATTTTTACACCGAAACTTTTAACTCCGAAGCTCAATGGTGTTTATTTAATTCATATCTTGGTGAGCGAGTGAATTACATTTGCTTTAATTATTTGGCCAGATATAAAATTCGTTATAATGAAATTGTTCGGGGCTGCACTTTTCATCGAAAGAACTGCTTTCGGCAGCTCACTGCTTTATTCATCTGCACTTATAGGTAATCATTTGTTAAAGTATTTCCATAAAGCAACAATTAAAGCACAATCGATAAAGGATAATAGAAAAGATGACGAAAATTAAAGCATTGGTGAAAGTAAATAGCGTTAGTTGAAAATCAATAGGGCTCAAAGTCTGGAGTTTTGACGAGTTTTCGTTGAGTTTTCGTTGAGTTTTTGCGTAGAAAAGCTAACAGAATTGCAAGTCGCTGGAGAGTAACAGTAGGGACGGTGGCAATGGCGAGGGTGTAAAAAGGTGAAACGCGAACGAACAAGAAGAGCTGAAGAGTAGAGAGAGAGGAAGTGGTGTACGATATAGACAGACAGTCCTATACATAGTCGTAGCAGTAGTAGTAAAGAGTCGCTCGCGCCCAACAGCCATAAAAAGTAATGTCGAGAAAGAGAGAGAGAGAGAGAAAGATCGGTGATGTGTATGCGCGGCGCCTCATATAAAAGCGAGGAGAATAGCTGCGAGGAGGCATTGGCCGTATATAAGCTGCAGAGCGCGGGGAGTCGAGCGAGATGGACGGAATATCCTTGGACGGAGGCCTGGTCCGGCGTCGTTGACGGGTATCGATCGGCTGGCGCTGTCGGGCGCGTCTGCGGTAGATTGACACGTGTCATGGCCGCCTCATAGTCAGGCGTCAGTTCGTACAGTAGCAGCAGCATCAGCAGTAGCAGCAGCAGTAGCAGCAGCAGCAGCGGCGCCGGCAGCGAGCAATACTCTCTTGGAGCTCGAGTTTGCTTGCGTGTATATAGCTAGCTCGGTATACATATGCGAAGGAGAAGCGGCGTCGGCGGTGGCGCGTACACACAGGGGGGTCGAAGCGGGGCGACAGCGGCGCTCGCTGCTACTGCCGCAGCACCCCAGAAGAGGAGAGGAGGACATTAAGGTGCGTAATAGCCAGCGCGGCTCGCGCTGCTGCTGCTGCGGCATCGATTAGACACCGAAGAGAGAGAGAGAGAGAGAGAGCTGGGGCTATATGCGCACTACTGCACCCACACACGCGCGCCTATACTTTCTCGGCGTCGTCTATACCAACTCCACGGACTACGACGTCGTCCAACTCGAGAGAAAGAGACTCCGTACGTGCTCTACATACACAGGGCTGCCGCTTCCATACTATACTATACGTAGATCGAGCTGTCTTGCCCGATGCCCTCAGCGCTGCTATATACGACTTTGCTTCCATTTGCCATTACCGCTATCTGCAACTACTCCCTATCGAGTCCTGTACACTGGACACATGTGCCATGTCCAACCTACGAGAGCACCTAACGTCATTATAAACATTAACGGGCTAGCTCGATATTCCCCAGATCTTCTCATCCTCTCTCTCTGTCTGCCTCTCTTTGCCTTGTTTGCTTTCCACGTCTTTTCCATGCAACATATACATGTATAATACATGATCGAGGCTTCTGTCTCTCTCTCTCTCTCTCCCCCTCCTCCTGCTCGCTCTAGCTCATCCTTTCCAATCTTAAGTACAGACCAACCCTCTCTTGCCTATATCCCGTCTACGTACGCCGGCTGCTTCGTATCTGCCTGAGCTTTCTCTGCCTCAATTTTATATCATTCGAGACAACTGAAAGACTCGATTTGTTAGAATCAAACAAAATTCTCTTGTCCTAATATAGCAACTTATTTAACTTCATCAACATAAACGATTGCACCTACACATTGCTATGTAGCTTCGTTTGTACTAAATATACTTAGAAATCTTTTAATTTCCATATATTTAATCATTTAATTCAATTGGGTTTAATTGTACTCAAAGAGTCAGAGTAAAGATACAAATTTAAACAAAAAATTTTTTTGCAAAAGTTCAAAAAAGTATTTGGTTCAAATATCATGAAAATTTAAAAAAAGAAACTTTTATTTGTACTCGAACTTTGGTATCCCTTTAGATTGTAAAAATAATTTTTTCAAATAAAGTCCTAATTGAATGACATAACTATTGAAAGAGCTTCAACGAAAAAGTAAGATTTAAAAAAATGTTTTTTTCCAAATTGATTCAGATAGTCATGCTTAAATCGATATAATTAAAAAAATTATAACTAGGAATGTCCAAGTTTTTCCATTAAGTTTCAATAACATATGCAGCATTAGTTAGGTACTTGTATTAAGTATTAGTTGATAAACATGGAAAACCTTAATGAAAGGTCTGACTTGAAAAAATCTCGAGCTTGAAAAGCAAAGGCAGTGAAAGAGAGCGAGAGAGAGAAAGAGGGAAGGAGGGGGAGAGAGGGAGAGAGATGTATCGGTTTGTGAGCGAGTGTGCGAGGTGGCATCAGAGGCAGCAGCAGCAGCAGCAGCAGCAGACTCGCAGGGGAGGAAAAGTCGACTAGCCGTAGGTATCGCACAATCGGTAGCTAGAGAGAAACTAGAGAAAAGACGCGCAGTAGAGTTGGCTCGAGCGGGGGGTGAACTCGAGGCAGCCGAGGGTAGTCGCGGGGAGAAAGATGCAGGCAGCCAGGCGAGAGGGGGGTTGCTGTGTTGCCTCGCGCAGAGAGAACGTAGGAGAAGCAAAGTGTCGTCGTCCGAATAACGGCCGAGCGGCATCGACCGATCTCTTCTCCCTTTGCGCGCGTTCCGCAGTCTAGCTGGTATAGCGCTCTATATATAGCAGCAGTGAAACGGTGTAGCGTTAGCTCGCTCGCGACCTTATACCCACGTACACTTGTGCACACCCTCGTGCTAACACACGAAAGCGAGCTCCCGCGCGAAGCGTCAACTAAATGCTTCCTACGAATATTCAGTTCAATTTGCCTGCCGATCTCTCTCTCTCTCTCTCTCGCTTGCTAACTCTACGTATACGTACATGTACTTTCGTACTGGTATACATAAAGCCACGACGTAATACGATTGTCCTAGCGAGCTTTTGTCCTCATGGTACCCACGTGAATCGCGCCAAAGCTTTCGTTCGACCAGACCATATATATTCACACAAGCCCCTGCTTGCACGTCTGTGTATGTAAATATATATGCGCACATAACAGAAAGCGACGTGACGAGCAAGAGTATATACATAGAGAGAGAGAGAGAGGAGAAAGAGAGGAGGAGTAGGAAAGTTGCGAGTCACTTTGGCGAGCAAGCACTTAAAAGCGAACGAGACGAGCGAGATAGAGACTCGTTCTCTCTCGCTCTCACTGACTTTAATTTCGCGAGATAAGGGGGATCACTGCTCGCTAGCTCGCGCTCACCTGCAAACTCCCTTTCTCACTGGCGCAGCTCTTCTCTCTATGTTTGAATATTACGGCCGGGCCTGTTCAAGCAATCGCCGAGATTATTGTTAAAATACGAGGCCGACGCCTCCAGTGTTGTGCAGTTTTGCTTTGCGCTCTAACTGCTTTCCTCTTTATGTAACCATCTGTACAAATACACCTATCCTTGCACGCGTACACCTACGTGTTATTATGCTGATATTTTTCTCACGTACGCTCAACTTCTTTTTTCGCTTTATATTTTCTTTCCTTTTTCTCCCAACCCTCTGCGTTGCTTTTTTAAGCCCAATTGATAAACATATTCGATCCGTTTATTGTTGACTTAAAGCTCCATTTTAAACAAAGCCTTCAAATCGTACGTATCAACTAAATATTCATACAAAAATACTAGACTTTAGCCAAACTAAATACAGCTTCATATGGCTTAATAACTTAACAATCTTATTACACTTTACACTTTGGATTGCTATGAGCACCTGAAATGGTCATGTTATCAATATACGTTGAATTCTTGTAGTTAGTTTATAAAAGTCGAAAAGGAATCGAGTATTTTTATCTGGTTACTGGACTGGATATGCCAATGAGCTTTAGTTGGTCACTTAAAATACTTTTTTAATCACTTACTTTAAAGTACTTTAATTAATCACTTTTCACATCTCTTTGTTATAATGACAATTTTTTGAAAAGGAGTTATTGACTTATGTGTTGCAAAAATTTTCTCGATTTAAGAGTTACTTTTTTCATAAACTTGTGGAACATTGGTTAAAATGAAAAACGCACATCAAATAAGTGTGTTATGTAAAACACGATGCATCATTAGTATATGTATATCCTCATACAAGAGAGCTTTATTGCTACCGTTTTGAGAGGAGCTTAAACGCGAAAATCGGAATAATTAAAAATCGACACGATTAATTAATTATTTATTCGTTAAGGTACTTTGGTCAGCCAAACGATTGGTGTCTCAATCGTTTTATTGCTGCCTCTCTCATTCTTTCATTGGATTTTCGCTCGATTTCGCGCAAAATATCAAGGGTATACGAGCGAAGGCAAGTGAATGCAGCACACGCACACACACATGTACACTGTACATACGTACAGTAAGTTAGGCTCTAATTGAATTCGCGTGTTTGCGTACGTACATACAGTCGCAGTGTCGAAGAAGGGACGTCCATCGTCGTTCCGAGCGAGAGCCCTCTTATCTCGCTGACGTCGACAAATTTATTTTTACGTATTCGCGGCAAGTTGCTGCCTGCACGAAAGACAGTTTTGTTCGCAATTAGCTGTAAATATATATAAAGTCGTGTTGCAGCGTGCGTGCATGTGGCTGCACGCTGAAAGGGAAATACTTGCGATGCACGCGCACTTACACGCACACGCCGAATACGCGCCAACGACCGAGCACAAACCATTCCGTTTCGATTTATTGTTTGCTTGCAGCTATTACCCTGCCTTTATATATACTTAAATAGATGATATATACGTTAGGCCAAACTGCACCGATGACACGCGTTGCGGCTTTCGAGATATCAGTCGGTACTTTTTTTTTATCCTGCGCTGTTTAAGCGCGTTAAAAAGTTAGGTGGCATCGCGAGGAGCCTCATAATTCAGCGATAACATCCTTCCAGCCCTTACCTGACTACCTGCCTGCATGGACAATTAATATAACATCGTTTCCGCCAAATGATCTAACCAAATTGTACTTATGTTTTCTCGAGTACTTTAAATGACCAACTTGAGATAATGATATACCAGCTTTTATATAAATAAATGTATATATTTGCATGAATCGTCGCGCCATCAGCTCGCTTTGCTTTTTTCAATTCGCTCAATATGATAAAGTGAAAAGTACACTAAAACTCAATTAGTGGCAAAAAGCCTCTCGTGCTTCTCGTGAGCCGCTGAGATTATAACGATTATTAATATTCCGTTACGTATTTGATTCGAAGATGCAAAACTTTGAAGACGATGACGATACTCATTTCTGCAACAAATGCCACACGACCATCAACGGCCTCAGTAATTACGTCAGGCATCGCCAGGAGGCTCTATGCCGCAGCAGGACAGAAAATAAGCCTCCGGATTACAGTTGCGAACCAACAACCCCCAGCGTTTCCTATCCGGAGATCCTCAACGCCGATGCCTTTTTCAACTCGCTCGAATTGCAGAGCAGCGCCAAACAGAGTGCACCTCGATCAGATGGACCCAGACGGTCCAGTCGTCACCGCAAACGAAAAACCAGCAGTTCCGAGGATAAGGACTATAACAAAGTAAAGATACATAACCTCTTGCCAGTTGATTCCGAGCTCGAAGATCTCGGTTTACCTTCTCTTGTTGGCTTCTCTGATATCGTGCCAAGCCCTTCTACTGCTTCCAATAAAGTTCGGATCATAACGACCTCTGATACCTCGATTAATAAAGAAAATAATACCTTGAAAATTGACAAAAATATAAAAGCTCGAGAGGACGAGCCACAAGAACGCGAGGCAATGTGGCCGAATCGTGACACAACATTGACCGAATTAGCGGATAAAGGTTATCCACATCACAATGAATGGACCGAATATAATTATCAACAAGATTTGGAGTCTGAAGATGAAAGCCTCATCGATGAACTGGTCGATGACGAATCAGAATCTGATTCCGATGATTCTTCTACCTATCCACCTCGAGGCTTCACAGGAGGCAAGTGGAAACCCGAATTGGTAACTCAAGTTGAAGAACCAATGCAATACGATGAGATAGAATCAGAAGATATTGATAGTGACTCAAGACATCCTCCATCGAACTACACAGGAGGCAAATGGAATCCTTTGGAAACATCAGTCCATACTGGTGGTAAATGGAAACCGTCCGAAACATCGCTTCAATCAGCTGTAAAATGGAAAGCTTCAGAAACACCAGCTCAATCTGGTGGAAAATGGAAACCTTCAGAAACGCCAGCTCAATCTGGCGGAAAATGGAGACTTCCAGATCTTGGTGGTGATAAATGGAAACCTTCAGAAACACCAGTTCAATCTGGCGGAAAATGGAAACTTCCGGATCTTGCTGGTGATAAATGGAAACCATCAGAATCATCAATTTCATTGCAGGTAGCAATCCTATTATTCATTTACTTATTTAATTATTTATCTATATTTTTTTCATATAAAAAATCAATATTTCAATAGAAAAACGCTGAGCAAGATTTGAAGGATCGCGAAGGGAAGCAAACAAAACAATTAGCAAACGATACACACGATAAAGGGGTTTTAGAATCCAAAGCTGATGATCAAGATCGTGGTATTGGTTTCTGGTGTCATCCTTGTGGTCGGAAACTGGCATCTCAGCTACTTTTTGATCGTCATTTAGCATCAGATCTTCACGCTCGAAGAACAAATCAGGGAATAGATGAAGTTTTCCCATCGATCTCAAATCCTATTAAATATCGATCACAGAAATTGACAACGCGCCAAAAAACTTTGACTGCGGTAATTACTATTTTATTTTTTAATCTCAAAACTTTCATTAAGACTCGTCTTCTCTTGGATATTACTAAAATTATCTTTATTCGCAGATCAAAGTCAACGAAGAGACTAAAAAAGACAAATGCTTGGACATAAAGAAGCAGCAAAGTGAATATTTAGCGACTAAAAACGATGTGCAAAAGAGTCAGCGGGAACGGGAAAAAAAAGTGATAATATGCGAGGTGTGCAAGAAACGCGTGCTTCGTATTCAAATCGGCAAGCACCTCGTCTCACATTATCACTGCCGTGTAGCAGCGGGTCTTGCTAGAACTAAAGAGAACGAGGACAGTGCAGTGACCATTAAGAATCATCACAGAATCGTGCTAGAAAATATGAGAAGTATCGTACACCAATGTCCCTTTCGGTGTGCCCCTTGTCGCTTCTATTGCAACACCGAGGCTACTTTTTTGAGGCATTGGCAATCTAAGGAACATAAAGATATCATCTCTAAGGTTTCGTACACTTGCTTTTTTTTACGATTGCATGGGTGTGGGTGAGGCTAAAATTTAGATTGAATTTTATAGTATATGACTTGATAGTTTCGAGTCTTGTGGTAAATGTCAAGTGTCGACGCTATTTACTTGTTTTATTTACTATTATTTCTTTTTTTTCAGTCAATGACAATTTTGAAAACTGTTATGTAAAATCAATCAAAATTTATATACTTATACGGATGTATCTGCTTTACAGATCGAGGGTAATTTCTCGTGCTCACAATGTTGCTTCATTTGCGATAATAACGAAGCCATGGAGCTCCACCTGAACGAACAGAGCCATCGTGATGTTGTTTCAATGATAAATGGCTCGGTACCGATAGTCATTCATTGCCTCCAAGCCCTCAAGTGCAGAACCTGTTCATACCGATGCAGGTATAATGTTTTATGTGTATCCGTACTTTGAAGATTTTTACGCGCTCGCGTATACACTGATTTACAGCTTATGCACTTGTAGCGCGTCTCTTCTCTTTCTCTATAAACGTGGCGTAGCCAATCGCGTCCGAACATAATTATTAATTAAGCTTCTATTTTGAGAATCGACCCTATCTCTATGTGCATATACGTGTACACATGTGTGTACGCGTGCGTGGATGTATTACGGTAGCAAATAAATGAACGCGCAAACTAACTAACTCGCGGCGCGATCCGCGATAAAATTTGCATTAATTACAAGAACTTGACTGTGCAGGTACAATATCGAGATGCGCGAACACGCCGAACGAGCTGGCGACGAGGGCTCGCTTTCGTCGACGGACGAATATCAAAATCGTCTCATCTGCCGCATATGTCGATTCGTCGGGCACTCGCGGATCGCCCTGCAAAGACATCAGCTTTTCAATCACAAGTCCGACAAGTCGAAAAGCGACGACAATCGGACCGATTCGGTCCAAGCAGGGCCTTATTTCTGCTCTTTTTGTTGGATGTCGTTCGACTCGAGGGAAGCTGCTATTGCGCACCGACGAACCATCGGCCACAAGGAGACGGTGAAAAAGGCCAAGGCCGTCGATCCAGCCAGTCAAGTTAGCCGAAAGTGCCGATTTTGCAACCAAGTTCAGAGCGACTTGTTGGAGCACAAGCGTCACATACTGCAAGAGCATAGACAGGATTGTCCAAGGTTCGTATATCGACAACGAAAAGAGTAAACTAATTAATAGCTTTCAGTTCGCTCAGCAGAAAAATAACGTTTTTGGCTTTGACTCGCAGATGCGCCAAGTGCGGTCAAATATTCGCTCTGTCGCAAGAACTCGCGCGACACACGCGGGACGCTAAATGTTCGAGCGACAGACTGGCCGAGGTCGTCGATAGAACGACCAACGACGCGACCAAGACTCGAGCCGGCAAGTTCTGGAATTGCGACAAATGCCCGTTCACTTCAGAGTCCAAAGTCGATTGCTTGTATCATAAAGCTTTGCACGAGGGCTTCGTGGAACAGGAGTCCGGTGCCGATAGAAAGTGTCTGAAAAAATTGAGGTGTCCGGTGTGCGACGGTACATTTGGCAAGATATCGCTGAAAGACCACATCAGGGCGTATCATACTCAAGACCGGCCATTCACCTGTCCAAAGTGCAGCGGCAAATTTCCACGACGATCGGCTCTGACGAATCACGAGAAGACGTGTGGCGTGGACAAGGTGGCAGCAGCGGTGGTGCGCCAACGAGAAAGAAAGTACAATTGCGAGGTGTGCGGCAGCTCCTTCTTCACCGGGTAAGTTGGCTCCGGCTCCATTTTTCAAGTTTCAACGGGCCGATTAACGTTCGCGCGCTGCATGTATCGTTAATTTCGCACTCGAGCACTTCTCGGCTAATAAATATTCAATTTGATGATAGTAATTGTAGCATATCGGCGGACTGGTCGGGTCGCGCGAGATAATTAAAAATAGAAATACGAGTGTTGGCTTGGTAGCGATGTAGGTTAGCGACTATGCGGTCGGTCCGCGCGCGCGTGCATAGTTGTAATAATAGTGCAGCGGCTGAGAGTCAATTGAGGAAAAATAATCGCCATCCAACAAATTTTAATGCCCCCGCGTTGTCCGACTAATGGCAATAAAATAGCGAAAATTTGTTTCGCGCCTTCGCACTTGGCATTAAACAACGAGCGCGGCATCGCCTGCATATAAATAAACGAACGAGCTTGCGGAGTAGGAGACACTCGGCTCTCGCTGCTGGTATAAAAGACAATAAACGTCGAGCGTCCCGCGCGATCTGGCCGCGCCGCGTTACCACCGCCTAGTAGTAAAAGTGTCCTCGCTGCATAACCATAAAATGGAGCAGCAGCGAGCTCGGGAAAACAAGGTGCTACCACCGGCCTACTGTATATGTAATACCCATCCAACAGCAGCAGCAGCACCTACATACACCCTCGGCGTACACTGCTAATAGTTGCTTGGAAATGAATGCAGATAGAATGAGAGAGAGACTCTTCTGTATTCCACGGGCCTTTTTCTTCTTTTTTCGTTTCATCCGTGGCCTTTTATTCCTCCTGGTTTGTATCTTGGTCTGCCGGGAAAAATAAAAGGCTCGCTTGCTGCGCACGCTCGGCAAGAAGTTATACTTTAATGCGGAGATACGAAGACAGAGCAGAAACTTGCCCTCGCACAAGTAGAATTTAACGGACAGTGCGCGAGAAGCCTCCGATGTAATTTAATTTCTTTGCGAATTGGCAAGTTATGCGCGCACTCGCCAAAGAGAGAGAGAGAGAGCGAAACTTCAGAGTTTGTACGGGGCCGCGTGTGAGTGCACTGTTTGTATTTGCATGCGCGCAAATGAAGCAATTTATGCTACTTCGGCAACTTTGGCTCGTAACGAAAAAATTTTTCTTATTTTTTTTGTCGCTTTGCCTTTTTTCCTCGCTAATATTACCTATACGTAGCGCCCTTGTTTGTCTAATATTTATTTCGGCTTTGAATGTGCCACGTATACTCAAGAGACTCAATTAAGAAATTGTATTTTCGACGCGAGAGAAAAGTTTGCTTTTTAACGCGGCATTCGGCTGAATTTTTCAATTTATTTTTCACCGATGTACACAATGTCGAGGTTCAGCGGGTTATAGCTAATAAAAACATGTCGACAAATCATTAAACGGAAATTTATAGCCATAATTTGCGAAATATAATGAACTCGTATGAACACACGAATGACATGCCTTAACTATGTTCATTACGTAACAGGTCGACGCAAGCTCGGGAAAACTTTAAAGCTCGAGCTAACATCTTTAAAGTAAGTCGGTGTTAGTATCTTTAACTTTACTACTTTTCAAAGATGCGTCACAATTCGATCTCAGTATTGGCTGTGTGTTTAACTAGTTCGCAAAAATTTAGCGCAATTAATAGTCAAGTACAAGTGATTAGAGCTATTTACACAATAACCTCGATCTGTGATATAAAATTTCTCCTTCACTCGATCGTTTTAATTTTCTTTATTTTTGTCAAGTTTGCTCATTCTCGAATTAGAATGTATAAGGCTTTATTGACTGGACAATTATCGTTGATTTATCAAATTCGAAAAAATTGCTCGTTGCAAATATTATCTCCGGAACCGAATCAAGTTGATATCTTCAATCGTAATTTAACTTTCCATTCGCATGAGCTATGAGTATTGGTGCGCGTATCCATGGGCTTTTACTCTGCACACTGAAAAAAATTTGGGTGTGTTTAGTTCCCACTCAAGTCGTATAAAGCCCCTATCTGGTGCGGGGAGAATTAATCACTGTATTGGTGTTAATGCAGCTCAATTTTGGGTATGATTTGCACGCAAACATCTGAAGCGCAATATGCCCCGTGTGGTGGTATTGAAATTAAACTGTGAATAGAAAGGATGTTATAATAGGTTTAAAATAATTATATGTTCATACTTTTATGAAAATATTTTTAAAAAGCTTATCATTATTATTATAAAACAAAATTTGTGCAAAATTTGGGAGGTTCCCACGGGTAACACGCTAGTCAATTGAGGGTTCGGGCAGTAACATGGGTTAAGTTCACGTGCCCTAGGACTTTTTTGTTTTTGACTTCTGTCAGCAGTAATATATTATTATTTTCAATGTTCGTCGTCTCGCGGAATCTTTCTTAGTTGGCCGAGTTTTGTTTTTATTTTGAGCGCGAAATTCTCCCAATTGGAATTAAAACAATACCGACGTCTCGGGCGATAGCGCCACCACACCGCGTTATATTTCGTAACCAAGCGGGAGTTTAATAGCCTTAAATTTCTTTCAGTGCAAAGTGTAAAACTGCTAATAACGAGGACAATCCTATTTGCGTTTAATGTCTAGCGCTCGATACGTGCGTTTCGTCTCGGTGTACCTAGCCACACACGTACGTACGAGAAAATCTTGAAAGAATATCTAGGAGACGTTTTTGTCGGCTATCGTCGTTGACAATCTTATTATCAGCATCGCGCGCTGCTCGTCTTTCTCTTGCTCTCTCTCTCTCTACCTCAGCGTGTAGCTCGTAAAATCCGATGGCCTCGGATTTCCTTCAAGTCTACCGGACTCGCCTCGCGATGGCTTGATTATCCGAAGCGCCTGCCACTGGCTCACTCACACCTATATAGCTAGCTAACCCTACGTTGGTCTCTCGCAACGAAGAGATTGCTCGGCTCAGTGTTGGTATGTTTATGCGTCGATCGACAATTGAATCGAGAAGTCTGCTCGCGAATACGACCTATAGCAGCGCAACGGTGCGAAAAAAAACTTGGACTTTCTTTTTTTCCAAACTTATAAGCCGTTAAGACTTGCCGGGCAAAGCAATCCAAGTAAGTGGCCATTTTTCCTTCTCATTTCTGTCGAGGAAAAATTGATGTTGAAAAGCGCAATGCTCGCATAAGATAAAGCAATGAAATACAATCGCTGGTTGCATTTACCCTTTGCAATTAGTTTCTCGAGATATCGATTTAACCGCGCTTCCAATTGCTCCTTTTTATGGCAAATCTTTATAGTTAGCAGGGAGCTCTTTTATACCATGTCATTGTTCTAAAAAGCTGAGCCGAAGATATTATTGGAAAAAAAATCGGCCAGCCGAGATCTGCATAAGGAATCTCGCAGAGATACAGTTGTGGACTGCTATCGCTATGGTGGAAGCAAACGGTAGGATAGAAAAACGAGCAAGCCATAAATGTATAGTTAGCCAGCAATCAATTAAAATTAAAAGCAAAGCAAAAATCGATCCGAGTGCGGTTGTGTGTGCACTCGTGTATACGTGAGTAGTGACCCGAGCGCGACTCGTGAAACAGAAAGGCAAGAAAGAGCCAAGATAATTACGAGACAAGCAAAAGTAGCAACAGCTCCCGCGCACAGCATTTTGCCCCGAAGACAGAGAGTAGCTCTCCTGGCTACCACTGCAGCCGGCTAATTCCGAGAATCCGTGCCGTACCGAGTTCGCCCAAGCCAGCTCCTCTACTCTTTCTGCGCGCAGCCCTTCACAGTGTACCTACCTATAGCGCACTTTACCTATATATACGTATGTGCTTGTATGAAAAAGGCAGAGGTTTCGCGTTGCGACATCTATATGCGCATATTCTTGATAGTATGCGCAAGAAGCTCCAGCTTGTCGGGGAGAGCCTACCACGCTATAATACTTCGACCTCGTCTCTACTACCAAATTTATCTATTTCATTCGTATTGTTTTGGGCCAGCTCTTAGCTTTAATTTTCGCGGCAGCGCTTAGTCTGCGTCGTTTGTACTTATTTTCCGAGGCCTTTTACGAGATCTTTGATCGCGAGTCAACTAGTAACAAGGATGACGCTTGCAGCGAATGATTCGAAAAAGGGAAAATATCGTTGCGCATTTAGGAAATAATTGTCAGCGGCAACAATCATCCCCGATAGCTAGGCAGTATACGAATGTGGCTCGTCCGCAGACAACGACTCGCTATCTCGAGACATTTGTAGCGCATTTGCGTGCCTGAAAGACAAACGGTCATTATCCGACGCGTGAAATTGGAAGGCATAAAAAGCCAAGAGAACGACGCGACTCGACTGCTCGACTCGGAGAAAAAGTCTCCGTGCCTGCGTTATTGCGCTGCAGTTTTGTAGGTAGGCGACGCTCCTAAAAGGCCGCCGTTGGAGATAGGCAGTTTCGGCCGGGCGGGGCGAAAGCTCACACGCTGGCAGCGACACTTTAAAGCGAGCGCAATTGTTAGCCCAAGGTAAATCGGCTGCTGGCCTAGCTCGGGCGCGCGAGCTTTAAGGCTCGTTCCGTGAAATATTGCCGCATACATAAAATAAAACGTCCAGCTGCGGTTGGACTAGGCTGCTATCTTTTCTTTCGCTCCTTTTCGCCCTCGCGCTCTCATTCGAACTCGTCGCTTTTTCATTCTTTCGCGCGCGCGTTCGAGACTATTAACGCGCATGCCCACTGCCAGCCGAAGGGCCAAGCTGCGGCTTCATATATTTTCCTAATTTTCTACCAACAACGAGCAACATTTTTGAGCGCTGCACGTCGCGCGTAATTCATTCGGACGAATAAACTATTTAGACGCAGGAATACTCGACGCTGCTGCAGCCGTTATAAACTCCTGAACGCGGCGCGTGTACGTTCAAAAGTTAATCGAGCATTGACAGCTTCGCACGCTGTGCAGTAAGCGTATCCGTATAGCTAAGTTATGAGTGCGCGGGACCCTATAAGAGACGGAAGCTTGTGTGTTATGATAAGCGGAGCCGGTGAAACGCGTTGATGCTCGTATTTTCATAAAACACACGTAGCCAGCGCAAGCACGAATTCGAGCCTTTTCTCTCTTTCTCTCTCACTTTGGCAAAGCAGACTCCATTTCCTTATTTTACGCGTGTTATATCCTTCGCATATTCGATCCGCGCAGCCCAACAATGGGATGAACAAATAATTTAAGAGCCAGTGGGGCGTGCTACTGCCTCGCGCGCGTCTGCTGCTCTTGTGCTCGCTTCGCATAAGCCTAGCGATCTCTGAAACGATACATAGAGAATTTCTTCATCAGCCATGCATCACTCGTCCGCTTATATTAAACTCTTTCTCTTGCCTGCTACATATTCTCGTACTGCGCGAGAATTTCCCTACGTACGCTGGCCGTTTGGCATCTCTCTCTTTCCTTCCTCTCTCTCTCTCTTTTCTCTCCCCTTCTTTGCTCGCTATGTGCTCTTTGCCTTACATATTGGTGAATTTTCACGCGCAGACTGCTGTGGCGTTCCTCTGAAACGTCGCCAAACCGCAGCAGCGGTGACTGCCGCCGTTGCTCACTCGAGGTCCGAGCCTTTACACGTCTGGCCTGCCTGCCTGCCTGCCTGTATAATTTCGAGCTTTTCCTTCTCTTTCTCCTTTTGCTTTTTCCTTTTTGTCAGCAGCCTGGCAGGCAAAGCAGACACCGGCTCTCGCGCAAGCTAGATCCTGCTACCAACAACTGAACTCGCTTCTTTTTCCAATGTTATTTAATGACTCCTGACATTGTTGAGCTTGTCGCGTTTATATATAATAATACACGGAACAGAAGCTACTGCTTATATGTAGCTGGAATAGACGCGAAACCTGGACTTTTTACCTAAGCTCCGGAATTTGAAAATTAAAATTTTCCACGCTTTTTCATTCATCTAATGCAGCAGCAGCAGCTATCTCTAATACGGGCGCGCGCAAATTTATCAGTTTACGCTCGCAACGGTTTACGTATACGAGAATGAGAAGCTGAAAAACTAGCTGCGCGCGTAAAACCCCTAAATACAATTAAACGTTCGACTAACGTGAATAAATATGACAGCGCAGCCGCAACGTTGTACGGCACGGCTAAGAACACGAACAAGATCGCTAAAAGAGAATCGTTTGGCGCGAGGCGAGGTGAGATGAGAGGGAGCTAGAGGGAGAGAAAAGAGGTAGTAAAAAAGCTTTATTACGTTTTGAGGAGGCAGAAAAGGCAAAATTGCAGTTGGCGCGATCTCCAACTCCCTGGGTTACGCTCCTCCGTATCAAACCGAAAGATCTTCTGCTCGTGTCTCGGGTTCTCTCGGCAAGAGAAAACCTCCTAATTCCCTGGATGAATCACGTCGCAAGTGGCCGCCGTTAGTATACGCTGCAACAGCGGCTCTTGGTGCTGCTTCTACCGGTGGCAACAATCCCTTTTTCCTATATTGCGCATGCAACGTCTCAGCTATCCAGATTCGCTCTGCGTGCTTTGCTGCTCTTTCGCCCCGAGTAGTCGACACTCGAGCGAGCGAAATTAGCGACTGACATGTTTATTGTAAATGATTCCCGCAGCAGCGTAGCCTAGCCTATATGTACGCAGTATTTCTCCTCGTGCCCGATGCTCGAAAGCCCCGCTGCTCTGAAACAGACGAGCGAACGCAAAGCAGATATAGCGAGCCAGATGAGAATACTTGTAGACTGGGCTACAATGTATATGAGCTGGAATAACAGACTCTATCGAGAGAAAGAGACGACGCATTCGTCGAGGGATGGACTTGCAAGAAAGATTAAACGAAACGAGAGAATGGTACAACGCGACCTATACAGATACAGCACGTCCAGCATTTCGAGTGTGCGTGTGCGCAAAATTCAGACTGACAAGATCGTATTTGCCAATGAGGATGGAGCCTGATCTCGGAACTTGAGCTCTAGGCGCGATTCCTCCCCGCATTTTAATCTATGCTTCTACATCTATGCATACTTCTCTGAAAGTTTTCTCTAAACTTTAAAGTGAGCTTTTTTATATAAACCTTAAATTGCTTATTTCAATACTTAAGAAAGTCGCATAAAAAAAATTCATTTTTTATCCAGTCGTACAATCAAAATATTCAATCGACTAGGATGCAGTCTAGTGATATCTACACTGTATTCATCGTTATTATTATTAGTGAATTTTTTACACATTCAAAAACTGAAATTCGACTGCGAATCAAAAGTTATTATTAGATTGCTCGATACGGAGATTGATTTTTTTTATGTATTCTCAACTTTGAGATTTTCAAAGGTTTCTATACTTTCCGCAATCTGTATAGTTTGTGCGACTGACGAAAATAATGTTTGATAATTAATGACATGTAACAAAATTAAAATTTTGTGTAAGTATTTGACATGTGAATTTAAAATGTGATGCATGTTGAGTGTCCCCGACTCAAAATTGTACTTATTATTTTTTTTTTCTTATATCAGAGTGTTTTTGACCTCGTGTGAGGTATAAACACTATATTGTACTTACTAAGTATTAATGTAGTGGACACTAAGCTGCTAAAAAAGACAATATTATATTTTCTTTAAACTCTACAATAAAATCTTTGGATAAACAGGGATTGCTTCGTTAAGTTAGCAAAATCGAAAAAAATAAGAAGTGTATGTTCTGATCGACCCCCGTTAATTGCAACTTACATATTTCGACCTAAAGTATATCCACCCGTCTTGTTGTAAAGCAAAACATGGTTTTATAGCTAATAACAATCGATTGGTCAAAGCTTGGCGATGGATGTGATAAGAATGACGTTGGAGATAACTAATCTTATTCTTTGAATACTCTGTAAAATACGAATTTAATCTGCACTATTTAAAAATGTCATTCGTGTCTACTTGTAGAGGGAAAGTTGGGTGATTGATGTGAAATAATTTTGATTAAAAATACACTTGATATAAAGAGCTTGTGGCTTTTGAGCTCGTGCGCACGGCCACGCGGACGCCAAGTTGGAAATATTGTCCGGTGAGTTACACGTAATGATGAAGGATTGCAGATTAAAATTCCTAAAATATCACTCCGAGGCGCATCGTGAGCGCTAAAGATTTGTGTCTGTAGTTCACATACGCGTTGCTGAAAGTTGAAAAATCTCACCTCCCTTTTCTCAATACGCACACGAAAGAACAAGACTATAAATTCAACGCATCAATGATTAATATACCCCAATGAGTTGACCCTGCGCAGGGCTTCGTATGCCGCATACGCTCAAAAGAGAGATGACGCGTGAGACAAAATGAAAAAAAGATATATTTATATGTATAATACAGCTGCGAAAAAGTAGTATGTGTGTGTCTGTGTGCATACGAGGTACATATATTTTAATATATAGCCAGTCGAAAAAATATAAATAAGAATTGTCTAAGGATCGAAGACAACAATGCTGCATAAATTGTGACGCGAGAAAATAAGACAAAAGTTGTAGGTCTACTACGTTGGAGCTCCGCGGTCAAGTTTGTTGTAGCCTGTGCGCGCTTATCATCAAATTTCAAAAGCGATTCGAGATAAAAAAAGAGAAAAGGAACCAATAAATTCAAGTATTTAGATGGTAAGATAGAAGAGAGCTGCTTACTCGTGCAGCACGCAAGTAATATCGAGCGCAGAATTGTTGATCCACTGAATCGTAGCTGTCGCGTCACGCTGGTGTAGCCATTAAAAATTAGAATAATTCAGCTGGTTGAGCGGTACGGCCGCGCTCAGGAGAAACTCTCGAAAACAGAGAGAGAGAGTCGAACTGGCCGAGAATGCAGGTACTCGAGAGCAGGTCCGTTTATAATCGCGCGCGGAGCCTCGAACGCTAGCCGGAGAATAACATGCGACACATTGGAATCGAGCGAGCTGCGCGAGTGTATAGCGAGTCGAGTCGGGGCCCGGGGAAAGGATGCGATTAGAGAGTGACTTTTATAGCGAGGCTGCGCTGCGAGAAGGAGGAGACGGAGCCGCTGCGACGCGCAAATAAATCTCGCAGGTGCCTCGGCAAGGAAGGTGGGATTGAGTTATGACAGCGCAGTTGCTAGGGGGCCGAGCGACGAGCTCTACCTACTCACACGTACATGCGCGCATGCACACATTTCTCTTATTTCGCGCGCTACAACTACATATATATAAATATCATACATATACGTATATAGATAGATGTGTAGCGCTGCTTTGCTTGCGCTTGTGTATTATATGTACAGAATGTCGGCCATGCATCACCGCATCGGCTCAGCCTCTTTGCCATCGAGTCTTTCTGCTCGGCTTGGCCATAGATCATCGGTACCATTGGCTGCATCATCGCGCGCGCGAGCGATCCGAGTTCTTGATTCGCCTCCTCTCGCGCCTTCAGCTCGAGATAGCAATCCACCCACCGAACCGAGCTCGGCCGTATCCGTCGAGGATTACGCGCTATTCTCGCCCGCACCGCAGTGATAAATAATCGGCACTGCGCCGCCGCCAGCAGCGCATCTGCCTTACGGTTAATTGCTCTTCTGCCCGACGCGCATAATACGTTGTTTCTCTCTTGCAGTCCGTGGCAGTGCGTCCAGTTGACAGACTCGCGATAGATACTCGCAGGCCCACCGATCAGTTAACTCCCACCGAGTCTATGACGCGCCTCTTCGCAAATCTCATCGAAGCTTCCGATACCTGCCGTAGTCGGGCGCATTAAAACTGTAACCAATGACTGTAAAAAACATTGCATGCAATTATTCACGCTTTCTCAATTTTTTACTGGTACTGATCGAGTCTTCATCTTTTCTTTCATGGCTTGCTTACCTTCCTTATAAGAGCGGAATTGAAATGTACAGAAAATTGATACAATGAAAGATAAGGCCATCCAAAGTTGTTTTACCGCTTCAAAATACGTTTCTTTTTCATATTTTTTCTCGAAAATGAGTCAGATACGAGATGTCAGTGAATAATGAATCGATTGAAATTCTGAAAAAAGTATTTTCAAAAGGTCCACAGCTCTTCTTCTACGCTATGAATTTGTCGCCTCTCGATAGATTCCTCGTGGATTTACAGGTCATGGACCACAAAAAGTGCACTCGCCCAAGGCTCGAGCTGCAACCCCTCGTTTGGTAGAAAATGCATACCCACACAAGTTGCATGCAATATTGTACATCGCAAGAGCTTAAAAGTATCAGCAAAGTTGCGATTTTTAAGTTAGGGTGCTATAAATAGAATTTCGACGTCGATACACGGGTTGATAATTTTCTGGAACTGCAGGACGGATGGTGCATCAGAGGACAGCTGTTCTTCTTTATAAATACCTCCTCTGCTTTGAGCGGGATACCTTTTCTTCGACTATTTCGCACTATATATTTGTCTCAGAAAAAAAGTTCAAAATTTAAAAAAATAAAGCTCTCATCCGCTTAGAAAAGCGGAGATTAGTGATATAAATTAGCAAAGGTTATATGGGTGCTAAATAAAACCAAAACATAGTCAATATGTACGACGATGAAAAAATTGGACTTTCCATGGCCGAGCACGAGATCTTAATAAACGTTGCCATCTCTTGGATACATTATGAAGACGTGAGTCGAGTTGACGAGTTTGCGAGCTGCGACATTTATCGGACGCTCATTCGCACAAACGAGCGCATAAAAGCGGCTACGTGTTTTGTCTGCCGCGGCTACCTTTTCGCGCGCTCACTTTATATATATATATATATATATACATGCGTGGCGTACATTGCCGCCTGAGAACTCGTGTATGCGATCGCAAAGGTGAGCTTATATAGCCTCGATATTATGCAGGATGCCTCGTAAATACCTCAGCGCTTTTAGCCAATTAAAACAAATCATTTTAATATGTGAAACCTTTTTAATTAATGCTCCACATCCCAGTGCGTCTCTCCTCTCTAGAGCTTGTTTCCTTTTCTTTTTTTACTTTACCTACATACACTATCGCTGCATAATTGTGTACCAACACATCTAGATGAGCTTCCTCTTTCACTTAGTCGAATTATCGTTCGTCATTCATCGGAGCAGGGCCCGTGAGCCGCAAATCCTCTTTGACGCACGCCTTCGTTTTTCAGTTTGCAAAGCGTTATAGCTGCATGGAGGCGCGCGCAGGTACAAACCCCCGTATCGAAATGACTTATGCACACTTTTATGTATCAACATAAACTTTTATACATGACTATAGTGACTCGAGCTTTATTATATCGAGATCGTCGTTACAACAACTCGCGATTTTAACTCTAATACCTCGTACACGTGTGCTTGACATTTTACCTACCTATGCATTTTGTCAGATCGCATTCACCGATTTATTTAGTTTTATATTTAGTTTAATACTTTTATTTTTCTATTAAATATTTTTATTCTCAGCTATCATTGATCCGATCACGCACAAAGTCTTACTCCGTTCGATTTATTATTTCATCCTAGCTCGTTTCAAATGAATGTAGAGCGAAAATTGTAAATGAAAATTTCGAGTTCAAAGAAGTATCAAAGCTATACGAAGTTCGAGTTTCGTCTGACGCAGCATGAGCTTGCAGCATGCATTAATTGCGATGAAATCCGGACGCCCACTACAAAAGCGATTTTCGAGATTTAAAAAAGTACCAGGTTTTAGATTAAAAATTATATATTGCAACTCAAATAATCTTTTTTTAGTAAAGAAGTTACAAAACATTTTTGAAGCCAATCTGGGTTCGAGAGCTGAAGTGGTCGCTTTGTTGTTTTTAATTCCAATTAAAGGCAGTTTACGGTTGACATGGCTTTGCCCATATATACTTTTAGAGAGAACAGAAGGACAGAGAGAAAAAAGAGAGAAGAATACGCGCGGCAAGAGAGAGAGAGAGAGACGAATAGATAAAGCGAGATAGATAACTGGGATCATCGGGGCAGCTATCTGTTAAGAAGCAAAGCACTACAAGAAAAAGAGGAGCGAAGACTCTCGCTCGGCCGCTGTCACTCGCCGACACACGGCAGCTATACTCAGTAGCTTGATTTTAATTACACGAATTGTCACTTAGATTTACGGGTTTTTTCCTCGCTGATTAGCTCTCGACGACTATCGCAAAGCTATACACTTGCACACAAATACACACACCAAGGCAAAGATCTATCCCAGTGATGTTAGGTGCTGCGCTATCGTCGAGGATTTATATTTATTGACCGGCGACCCAGCTGCAGCTCCACTATATACTTTTACACGTCCAGTCTCGAGTCTGTGGACCTCCTAAGTAGGGAATACCGAATGGACTGGAGACGCGTAAACTTGCAGACACGCACACACACACTTGAGCAACACGTACGAGGACACGATCACGAGGATATAAATTGGAACACAAATAAACAGATATGAGCGCCAAGACGTTGAAATGCAAATATACACGCATTTTTTGTAGAGCCGAATCAAGAATTATATCGCATATCTTTCATTTAATTATTACTATTCGCGCGAGCATTCATGCATTCAGTTTGCCGCATGTTGTTGAAAACTGTAGGGCAACATATATTTAACACTTCAATGGAACCAAATTTTTTTTACGCAAGTCTCAGTACTGCGTAATCATTTTGACGTATATGTTGTATGCTATTTTGAATTTTATTTTCGTGTCATACTTACCTTGCTTTAAATAAAAAACCAGCTCAATCATAATATAAATGCAGCGTATAGAGCACTAATGAAAATTTTGAAACACGTCTTTATTTGCATATTTAATTCGATGCGCTTAATCAAAAAATATAATGAAGATTATTAATACAGAAATTAGAATTAATGTTAAAAAACATATCGGAAAGCGTAAGATATTTTTATCAAGTCGTTGAGATCGCACCTATATCACGTTTGCTGCTCCGGGATCCGAGTAATATTTGCAGTTGCAGCAAAAATCTTGGTTAAGTTATTACCACATCTCAAGTTGCATAAATTTATCACTGCTCACGCTCGCTGTGTGCGCATATTCATATGAGATTGTTCGGTGGGGATAAAAAATTAGACTTTCCGTCAGCTCATTAAAGGCGTCCGCCCATCGATTTGGAGGCTCGATGCGCGCGCTTTAAATCATCGAGTTTAATTGCAAAAACATCCTACATCTCCATTCGAGCAATCCATTAGGCTAGCAGATCGGCTCGTATTTATCCTTTTCTCTCGTTCTCTTTCTCAGCTCTCTGACTCTCGACTCTGGCTGGCCGGCTTCGATCTCGAGATGAGACAAATAATACAAAAAAAGTAAATAAATAAAAAGTCGTATAATATCGTAGAAGCATAGTCGGCAGCGAACCATTGGAAGCTCGAATCTCTGTCGCCTAATCATCAAACCGACGCGGCGTCGTTTGCTGTCGGCTGCGATCGACCGATCGGAGCCCAAAATGCATTGCGCGAGTCGAAAATGCATCTTACGAGTAGACGCAACGATCGAGCGAGCCAAGATTCATGCCTGCGCATCAAATGAATCTCGCGTTTGCCGCCGCTGTGCTTCGTTTTGAGCAAAGCCTGTGCAATAAATGCAGATGCGTTTTGTTAATGGAACGAGTAACGCGTCTCGATCGGCATCAAGCGCAGCTCTCGATATCGGACCGAATCGGAAACTGGTTCTCTCTTCCGAATCCAGCCGTGAAGCTGCGAGCGGCCGCCGCCCTCGTGATCGTCCAACTTCTTGATGCTGCTACCTTCTTCTTTCTGATCGTGACACTCCCAACGGGAACTCGTTAACTTCTCGAGGCTCGAATGAAATTTGCCAGATCGAGAATTCCTTGACGAATGCAATAATAATGCAACTGATTGAAAATCATCTCGGCGATCTTGCGGCGCGCGCTCTTGTCCATCGCAAAACTTCATTTTTACTGTCTTTTAATGATAATTCCGACGAGATTTATCGAGCTTCGCATCGTGCTGCTTTCCATGCAGTCGCGCACGATTTCGACGACGCGCATCATTACTTTACGACCAACTATAAAAGTGACGTGTTTCCGAAGTTCTCGCATCCTGTGCCGTGGATCGACTCTTTTTTTTCCCCTCTCATTTCGAGATCTGAATAGACACTGCAGGACAAGTTTCTCTCGTATCTGGCACTGACTAAACTGGCGAGGCAAGATTGAATTTATATTTTAATAAAGTTAATTTTTGTGCTCTGAATATACACAGACTACGCGGAGACGCGCGCATGTAAAGCCCTTTATGCTGAAATTTTTGCCGAAGTTACGAGCATTTTATGCAAAACAACTTTTTTATGTATTCGCTGGGAAGACAGTGTAGACAGCTAATGAATGTCAATACGTTATCGGTTTCATAAACTTTTTTAAGGCCTTCGGCATAAGGACGGAATAAGATGGACAATTATGAATTTTGACGAAAAACGTAGAAAAACGCATGTGCAAACGAAATGGTCACGAAAATTCGACAGGATAATTCAGTCGGACTCGAAAGCGTAACGGTGTATGTGGTGTCTCGATGATTTTTTGTCCCTATACCTGGCTAACACGGCAGCAGCAGCAGCAGGAGCAGCAGCAACAGTAGGCATGCTCTTGTAGCGAGATATATCGTACTTTTATGAAACATCAAAGAATACATTCGGCGGCGTGCGATGCGCATCGCGTCGACAATAACACAGTGACCCTTGAGCCGGTATCGCTCGGACTCATCGTTAATCGTATTGCTCGCGTGCTGCTGGCTGCGCAGCGTGCATATATAAACAACTGCAAATACAGAGGGACCGAGCTGCCGGCAGATAGAATAGAGTAGCGCAGAGAGGCAGGTAGATAAGCGGCTCTAAGCCGGGCGCGCGCCTCCAGCTCTACGATGCTATACACGACGACGACGACGACGACGAGGCTGATTTCTCATGCGCGAGTGCGGGCGGGAGTCCTTTTCTCTTTCACAATGTTCGAGCGCAGTGCAGCGTTAGAGTCGCGCGCGCGGCCAATTGCGACGCGCGGACGGCCCAGATCTCTCGCGCTCCGCCATTGCTCCTCTATCTCTCTCCCTTGCACTCGGCTTCGCTTTGCAAACTCTTATATGCAGCTGCTGCTCGCAGTTTGCTCTTTATCTGCGCGCTATACATACACACAAATGTGTGCTGCTCTTAAACACTATTCTGCGTCCTCCTTCTGCGCCCTCGACCGCGAGAAGTTACTTTTCTTGCTGCACGATGTCCCTCGCCTCATGCAGCAGCAGCATCAACAACGATGCATGGCAGCCTTTATTCTGCTGCTACTGCTGCTGCTTCCGATATATGCCCCCGAGGAATTTCTCGGTAGCGAGCGAGTGAGAGAGAGAGAGAGGACTGCCATCGAAAAAAATCGGATGCCCTTTTGTTCGCGGCATTCTTCGCTATGTACTATAAATCGTCCTTGCTTCTTCTGCTGCTGCTGCTGCTACCATCGACGACAAAAAAAATGATCTCGTGCGAGCAAGAGGCCCTACCTCTGTTTGTGCACTGCACAACTGCAGCAGTCAGACCTCGACTAAACTCACACACTTGTACTATCTAGACTTGGCCTAGGCGCGCAAATCTCTGCCTGTAATGTACGCGCGAGCGTGTGCGCCAACAGCAGCAGCTCTCGCTGCCTCCTAACAGGTGGATTTCGTTCTTGTATTTAAATCGCTGCGTTTATTATTTTCTTGGAAGCTGGCCTGCATCGTATAAGCCACCTGATCCTTATTAATTGATGATGATAAATGGCGCCCGAGGGCCAAAGAGTACATGCGTGCAAGAGGCCTGATACTTATAATATACATCTTTGCGGGGGAGCTTCAGCTGAGATTTTTTCGATCGCCGAAGTGATTGGATGTATCGCACGATGCTACTCCGACCGTTTTTCTGATTATCGCCCTGATCCAATCTTATCTGATTGATGATAAATAAAATTCAGCTTAATTAGTTTCTGAAATTGATCAAGGAAATACCCCATGCGTTTGTTCGACTTTTCTCTTGTTGAGGGAGAGAGAGAAAGCGAAAAACATGCTGTGTACGATTGTGCGATATCGCTATCCACTGTTGATCGCTATTACAATCATTTTTTTGCCAAACCAAAACTTTTAATGCGAATTAATTTCTTTTTGTGACTCTTGCTCTTTATTTTTCAGGCACGCGCTTCGCCAGCACATGATGCGACACGACGGCAAAAACTTCAAATGCGACATGCCAGGATGCCTGACCGAGCTTCGGACAAAAAACGAACTGCGGAGGCACCGAGAAATAGTGCACGATGTAAAAGGACAGAAATACTATTGTAACGATTGCTCTTACGTGTCCAAGTCCAAACAGTATCTTATCACGTGAGTATGATGGATGATTTTTTTGGCACTGACAATTTTGACCATCAGTCTGAACTTTTTGCTACAATACATGATCGTGCATAATGATAAAAAAATTATATTCGTCTAGAACAGACCAAAGAAATAAGCTTGAAAAAAAGATTCATTTAATCATGACGTGTGTGCGATAAGAAAAAATAAGATGAAATATCAGAAACTTTTAAATTCCCACTTCCAAAACAGTTTTTTTTGTACGTATTCTTTACAAAAGCTGTAAAAAAATGTAAGACTTTTGAGTTATCTATCACAGATATTCAAATTAGCAAAGAGTATGATACCGAATCCAATAATAAGATTTAAAAAGCAATTTTTCAAACAAGGTAAATTATGTTGACAAAGGTATATTAAGAAATCCATGCTCATAAAATCAATATCCATCTCTTTTAATTTTTTAAAAAATTCAAGAAAAAACTGTCCAGAATTTTTTTTTCAATTTAAAAAATCACCCAAAAGACCCATACTTTGGTAAAGAAGCTATAAAATATTTTTTAAGCCAATTTGAGTTACACAGCTGATGTGGTGTTCTTGTAATATAAGAAAAATCGAAGGGGTAAACATAAGGACCATGCTCGCCAAAATAATTTCGGAAAGTTTTTAGAGTTTTCTAGTAAATGTTGGTACGCAAAAAGATGGATTGAGTTGACGAATAACTTTTAATCATAGCTTGTATCTTTAGCACATTATTCTTTTATTGGCCATGCCATTGGGGGCGTCATTTAGGCATTTTATCTTTATCATATGTATACTCATACATAAATAGACATAATATAAATGTATAGTAGAGGTATGGCCCTTTGCAATTTACGCTCGCTAATACTACGGATAATAAATGTTTTAAAAAACGTGAATTAATTTTTATGTTATTGAAAATGATTTAATTAGAATAATATTTAAAAAAAAAACCAACTTACACCCAGTCTAGCTGTTGTTTCAATCGTGACATTTAGATGCCGATATTATTGTAGACAAGGATCCATTGCATTGGGTTTTTTCTGTTTATCAAGCCGCTTCAATCACGAAAATAACTGAAGAGAATTATATACACCTGCAGCTATGCGACGGATGCACATTATAGCCAGTTCGCAAATATAGCAACTACCAAAGCGGGGAGCGGAATGGATGGACACGTAGTGATGCTATAAATTGGCAGTTATATTTCTCGGGGCGCAACGCGTTCGTAATCACCGATACTCCGACCCGACCGAACGATACAACATCAAATTGTCTGCTCGATTTTTTCCCCTCATTTTTTCTGGTTTTTTTCATTTTTTTTTTTTTTTTTAACCGAGTGACACACCTGCCTTACTTTATTCTCTCCATGATTCTGAATTTATGCAGGCCACTTGAAAAGTAAAAAACAATGCGGCAAAATGCAAATGATAAAACAATCACAAAGATCCATAAGCGTTTCCATTTGGAGAGATGTGTATGTGTATGTGTGTGTAATGTAAGTTTCTATATACATACATGCAGTTTACTGCGGCAGACGTGAGGGGATGAGGGCTTAATTTATAGCTCGTGTATACGTAAATAAGATGTACCAAAAGATGCATGTCCTTGGAGTGTAAGGCGCGCTGGACAGGATATATCTCGATTGAGCTTATTAAATAATATTGCGCACACTGGGATCCTGAGCAATAATATGCCTCCGGGAATTATGTGAGAATTTGTTTGCGCGCACAAAGATAAGACGCCAGCTATTAATTTTAATACGTACTTGTCGAATTGCGCGGGGCGAAAAATTATTACGCAACGGAAATTTTGCGCTAAAGCAGCGAGAAATTTATCGCACATTTCAATTTATAAACATGAACTTTGATTTATCATTTCTCTGCGAAATATGCACAATCGAGCGTGAATATATCATTCGCGTGTATATAGTGTTCGATACACGTCGAACATATATATATATGCATGTAAAAGATTTGAAAGTTGCATAGCAACCGCTGTCGTTGAAGAAAACGAAAATTGTTATTTTGTTCATTCTCCAGGTAACAAGGCAAGAAAGAGGAGCTGAGACATTGTGCTATCTCTTTCTTGCAGTAATCATAATTGATTCCAATTAATCATCAATTTGATTTTGCTCTCAAATGAGCTATTTTTTTGTAAAAGTTAATAAATGTGAGTTTTTTCACTGGCTTTTTCTCACATCAATCAATTGAAGTTAATTCAAAGAAAAATTCACGGGATCGATTAATCTAATAATCGATCGCGACGCTACATTTTTGGTGCCGTGACCAGGATTCCACTGCATCCCACTACGTTTCACAACGAATGTTACGACCACTTCTCTCACACCTCATCCCTATCTCCATCTTGGCCACTTCGTTTCCGGCGCTACGCAAGACCGGCAGTCCATAACCAGTCAAAATTTAAGTACAATTTTCAAAATAACTTTTTGCGCTTCTTGCAGTTTGTAAAGTTTAACCTCACACGTGCCACCTTAGTCCATAGTTTCTTTGTTGTTAGCTTCAAATTATCATTTGCCGTGAAATCAAGCTTTTGCGTAAATAATTGTTGATTCTGTTAATTATTCAAAATAATTGAATACGTGATTAGTTACAATATTTTCTTTTTTTTTCTTGCTTGCTGTGGAATTCGTGTGCTCATTGGTAAACAATTCATGAATTAATAATGGCATCGCGAAAAAAACAATCAATCAAAAAAGAATATCTCTGAAAGGACAAATCACTCAGTTAGAAAGGGTCGTAAATGATCGTACCGATCAGAGCGAGCCCCTGAGCCATACGGAACTTGCGTCCGCGAAAGCACGACTTGACCGTATAAAGGTCTTATTCGAATCATATGAGGAATTGCACGACGAGCTTGCAGTCCTCGACGGGGCGGGTGAAGAAAATATCGCGGATTTCGAGCCAATACAAACGCGATATTACAATCTTATCGGTAAATGCGAGTTGTTATTCCCTAGCGCTTCAACGGTACGAAATTCCTTGAATACTACTTCAATAGTCTCGGGCGACAAGACGCACAGGTTGAAATTACCTGTAGCAGATTTACCGAAATTTGACGGCGACGTTACGAAATGGTTATCATTTAAAAATTCGTTTACAGCCATGGTTGGCACGAATGACATTTCAAAATTGCAAAAATTCATGTATCTGCAAAATTGTTTACAAGATGACGCGCTGCAAAAAATTTCGATTTATAACGTTAGCGAGGAAAATTATGAATCTGCTTGGCAATTGTTATTGGATGCGTATGATCATAAACGAATTTTGATGGTTAAACATTTAGACGCTATCTTGAATTTACAGCCCGTTCTCGAAAGCTCTCGTCAGAGTCTAACCAAGCTAACTGATGAAATACGGCAACACGTGAACATGCTCGCGACATTAGAAATAAAGCTCGATGAAAATTTATTAATACGTATTCTAGAACGCGCTCTGCCTAATGAAATTCGATCGAAGTGGGAAGAAACATTAGCATTGGATCAAATACCGACTCTCAAGGGACTGTATACATTTATTTCCGAGGCAGCATTTAGGTTATTCACGATCGAGCAAAATATAATTGGTCAGTCGAGCGCTAGAGAGACCGGTCAGAAACGCGCATCACCGTATACAGAGCACGGCGCAAATAAACGTGGCAAATTTGACAAAGGGGCGAGAGTTTTATTATCTGACGTATCTGAAAATTGTCTCGCGTGTAATAAAGAAAAACATCCATTATTCCGTTGTCATGACTTTAGAGTAGCCAAGGTTCAGCATAGATGGGATATTGTAAGAAAGGCCGCCGTCTGTAGAAATTGTTTATTGAAACACGATGGCGAGTGTTCGTATTTCAAATGCAAAAGGTGCGAGAAACCTCACAATACTCTTTTGCATCGAGAAATCAGTCAGCCTTCAGAGGAATCGAAAACTAAGAGTCCTTATGACTAGATTCGGAGAATCACAAGCTGGTATTTGAAGCGCTGCAGTCTCAATTAATGTTAACAGCACAGGTGCGTTTCAAAGATACCAAGGAGGATTTCATAAGTTGTCGGGCTTTATTGGATACTTGTTCGACTGCAAACTTCATTACAAAAAGACTTGTTGATAAACTTTCGTTGAAGCCTCAATCATGCTCGTTTCCGATTGAAGCTATGAACAATTTAAAAACTAAATCCTTGGGAATCGTACAGTGTACATTTTATTCGATTCATGGCGATTTCAGTAAAACGATAACCTGTTTAGTTATGCCTAAAATTACTGATCGCGTTCCCGATGAAGTTTTTTCGCGAGATTCTATGAAAATACCGAATAATATTAAATTAGCCGACCCGCAATTCCACATACCAGGTGAGGTTGATCTGTTAATCGGCTCAGGTGCGACATTAGCTATGTTTTCCGTTGGTCAAATTAATTTAAAGCAAGATAACGGTGACCTGGTATTACAAAAAACTCGGCTTGGGTGGACTGTCGCAGGAGGAATGTCGAATAGCAAAGAGGCAGTGTGTCACGTTTCGAAGTTAGAAAATATAATGGAAAAATTCTGGAAATTAGAAAATAACTCGGATGATGACGATAGTAAGGAGACTCACGATTGCGAAACACACTATGTTAATAATACATATCGAGAAAATTCCGGGCGTTATGTGGTAAAATTGCCATTTCGTAAAGATGCTGATTTGGGGGAATCTAGAGCTGTAGCGTTTCAACGATTTATGAGCTTACAAAAGAAGTTTAGTTCGGATCAATCGTTTCAGTTAGCGTATACCGAGGTAATGGATGAATATATTCAGAAGGGTCATATGACACCTATAGATGATGATTCATCGGCTGGTTATTATTTACCTCATCATGCAGTCGTGAAAATGTCAAGTACAACAACTAAAGTTAGAGTAGTATTCGATGCTTCGGTTAAAACGAATTTAGGAGTCTCGTTGAATAATTCACTAATAACTGGCCCCACGATACAAGCAAAGCTCTTTGAACATCTTATTCGGTTTCGTGCTCACAAATATGCGTTAACCGCCGATATTGCTAAGATGTATAGACAGATCTGGGTTCATCCAGATCATCGTAAATTTCAGCGTATATTTTGGCAAATAAATGGAAAAACGCAAGTGTTTCAGTTAAACACTGTTACGTTCGGGGTTTCCTCGGCTCCGTTTCTTGCGATAAGGACGTTACATCAGCTAGCGAAAGACGAAAAGGATAGTTTTCCGGTAGGATCGGCTGCTTTGTTACGCGATTTCTACGTCGATGACTTCATTTCGGGCGCGAACACAATCGAAGAGCTTTTAATTTTGCGAGACGAGGTAATTGGGATTTTAAGAAAAGCTGGGTTTGATATTAGGAAATGGGCGTCTAATTCGGACAGAGCGTTGCAGGATTTGAATGGCAGAAATGGTAATGTAGATTTCATGATGATGATGAAACGTCTATTCATAAGACATTAGGAGTTGCTTGGAACGCAGATCGAGATGAATTTATTTATTCCGTAAAGCCCATAGAGAAAAGTACGAAAGTTACTAAACGAATGATTTTGTCTAGAATCGCTCAAATATATGATCCGTTAGGTATTCTCGGTCCAGTTATTTTTACTTCAAAATTGTTGATGCAGTCTTGTTGGAAAGAAAAGATTGGCTGGGATGAGTCTGTGCCATTGTCTCTTCACAGTTCTTGGTGCGCATTTGCTGACCAAATCGAATTAATAAATAACTTTCGTATCAAGCGTCGTATTCTTGTTGACGACTGTGTTGATGTGCAATTACATGGCTTTTGCGATGCGAGCAAGGCTGGATATGGGGCCTGTATTTATTTACGTTCGTGTGATAAAAATAATAAAATACAAGTACAACTATTATGCTCAAAAAGTCATGTAGCACCGTTGAAAGAACAAACGATTCCTAGGCTCGAATTATGCGGAGCAGTACTTTTGGCGAAATTATATTTAGATATAATTCCTGTGCTGAATTTTTCGATAAATAAGACTTGTTTTTGGACAGATTCGACTATTGTTTTACAATGGCTTAAAAAACATCCAAGTACACTAAAGGTTTTTGAATCAAATCGCGTAGATAAAATACAAAAGCTCGGTGAACACGTAATATGGCGACATGTACGTACAGAACATAATCCGGCCGACGCGTTATCGAGAGGACAACTTCCGCGAGAATTTTTAGCAAGCAAATCATGGCTTCAAGGTCCAGCGTGGCTTTCACAAAAAGAAGTAGTATGGCCTAAGTTGCAATGTGTTGAAAATTTGGATATGCCCGGGATGAAAAATATTCATTGCATAGTCACTAATATTTCACGTGAGAAATTTATTAATGAATTTGCGTCACGTTTCTCTTCGTATCGGGCATTAGTTCGCGCAATTTCTATATGGCGTAGATTTTTTCATTGGTTAAGGTTGAAAGAAGAAGACAAAGACAAACTCAAAGCCGAAATTCGCGACGAGCCAGAAAAAAAATTATTAACCGTAGACGAACTTAAGCACTCGGAGGAGAATTTGATTCGCTTGGTACAACAGTCTTGTTTTGCGGAAGAATTAAAAAGTCTTAAAGAGAAAAAACATGTAAAGAGCGCGAAAATAGGGGCTTTGAGTCCATTTTTAGATGAAAAAGCTATTATTCGCGTTGGGGGGAGGATTAGCAGAGCAAACTTAGTTTTCGATCAAAAGCATCCGATACTTTTACCTGCACGCAATTACGTGACTGATTTATTAATTCGATATTCACACGAGACATTTCATCATACAGGGACACAATCGACACTTTTTAATTTACGACAGAGATTTTGGATAATAGATGGTCGGAATCAAATTCGTTTTGTAATTCGGAGGTGCGTCCGGTGTATAAGGTTTCAACCGGTTACAGTCGATTATAAAATGGCTGATCTCCAGAATCACGAGTTTACAATGCAGGTTTATTTATCACACTGGTGTTGATTTTTTTGGGCCTTTGTATATTAAAGAAAAGAAACTTAGAAATCGTAACACTATCAAAGTCTACGGTTGCGTTTTCGTTTGTATGGCGATTCGGGCGGTTCATATTGAAGTAGTGAGTGATTTGTCAACCGAAGCTTTTCTAGCGGCTTTGAGACGATTTATTTCGCACCATGGGTATCCGGCACACATGTATTCCGATAATGGATCTAATTTTGTTGGCGCGAATAACCATTTACGCGAATTGTATATGATGATAAGATCAAACGATTTCAAATTGGAAGTGTCGAATTACGCAGTAAGCAAGGAAATAATTTGGCATTTTAACCCACCGATTTCGCCGCACTTTGGCGGCCTGTGGGAGGCTGCCGTCAAGTCCTGTAAGCATCACCTAAAACGTGTGATGGGTAATCAATTATTTACTTATGAGGAATTGTGTACTTTGACGGCAGAAATCGGTGCGATTTTAAATTCACGACCACTATGGCCAATTTCATCGGATCCTAATGATCCGAGCGCTTTGAGTCCTGCACATTTTTTAATCGGACGTCCATTTACAAAATTGCCCGAACATGATTTTTCTGCCATTCCAGACAATCGCTTGACTTCGTGGGAACTTATAACGAAGGCGAAGCAGGAATTTTGGCGTCGTTGGCAACTTGAGTACTTGTCAGAGCTGCAAAAACGCCAAAAGTGGACACGTCCGAATGACAACATTAAACTAGAAGATATAGTACTATTGATAGACAAAAATCAACCGTGCTTGCAGTGGCGATTGGGACGAGTGGTCGGGCTGCATCCTGGTGATGATGGTGTGGTGAGAGTGGTTACAGTCAAGACGTCACACGGGTCATTCAAAAGAAATACAAGATCGCTTTGCATTTTACCAGTTCATGTTACATATACTCAAAACAAGAGTTAACGTTATAATTGTTCAAGCATTTAAACTTAATATGTTCATGAGTTAAATTTGATTGTTACTTTATTGTTGATGCCGGCGGCGGAGGATGTTCGATACACGTCGAACATATATATATATGCATGTAAAAGATTTGAAAGTTGCATAGCAACCGCTGTCGTTGAAGAAAACGAAAATTGTTATTTTGTTCATTCTCCAGGTAACAAGGCAAGAAAGAGGAGCTGAGACATTGTGCTATCTCTTTCTTGCAGTAATCATAATTGATTCCAATTAATCATCAATTTGATTTTGCTCTCAAATGAGCTATTTTTTTGTAAAAGTTAATAAATGTGAGTTTTTTCACTGGCTTTTCTCACATCAATCAATTGAAGTTAATTCAAAGAAAAATTCACGGGATCGATTAATCTAATAATCGATCGCGACGCTACATATAGACGTGGAAAAACACCAGAAGGGCTTTTCGTATAAATAAATTATTTTACTGAAAAAGCGCGTTTTAATTAAAAATAATAAAATAACTTTGCCTAGAGTGCGCAGGTAAAACAGATGAACATAAAATAATGTCCTGCGTAAAATATTAGATGTCGAGATGCGACGCGAAAAAATAAAAGCAGGATAATAGCTTCGATAAAATATAGGCCTTATTCGTACAAGTAGAAGAGTCCACGAATTAATGTGGCTGTATTTTTTTAACTTCACACTTGGTCATTTTCGATGTTTTAGCAATTAAATAAGCCTGTACCGATCTCTGCTTCGCTCTGCTCACAATCAGTAGCATTTTTTTTCGCTTTTTCTCGGTCTACTGGGCCAGATGGGATTATATTCCAAGGTCTTTTAAAAAACTACAATTAATCAATCAATCAATCAATCTCTCTTTCTCTTTTCTGGTTACTCTTATTTTTAACGATTCATATTTGGGCGACACATGCTACTTTACGACACTATACTACTTTCCATGCTAAGTATACGTATACTCGATCGTGTTGAAAAATTAACACTTGAAAATCTGTAAAATCTGTTGACAAAAACTACCTTTTGTCTCATAAAGCCTAGTCGATTGTTAAAGCGGCATTTGAAAAGTAATATTATCCTAGGAAGGGAGTGCATCATCGTTTTGTACACAGGAGTAAGTAGTATAGAGACTCATGTAGAGCTATGCAACAGCATAAGCATGAGTCGTAATCATATTGTCGTTCCAGGTGCCCTCAGAGGGTGTAGGTTAAGGCGCGCGGGCTGCAGCTCGACTCGGAGCTTTCGAATCAAGCCGCTCTTGGGAATAACTATAGATAAAGTACAATCGGTGGCCTACGTGAGCAGTAGATTCATTCTTGACTTGCTGGTCCAGTGTTTCTTAGCACGCAGTGATAATCATAATGTCTCTGCGTGCTCAGTATGTAAATTAGCTAATAAGTAGCTTATCACTCATGTTTTTTTTTTACTCAACAGTTAACACCGTGCTTGACGTTTAAAAATGACACGACAATTAAGAACGCTCAACTGTTTCAGGCATTGGAGAAATCAACACGGACCAGATGCAAAGGAGAAGGAGGCTCGATTCGCCTGCAACGAGCCTGGCTGCAGCTTCCGAACGCCCCTGAAGACGCGCCTGACGAGACACGTTCGCGTTCACACCGGCGAGAGGCCCTACAAGTGTCCACACTGCGACTTTTGCTGCAACAATTTGGTAATTGTATTAGCTTCTCATTCGTGCGATATCTATAGCGGCTCGAGCTTGATGCATGCACGCCGTTCGTGCGGATCGACGCGCAGTAGACCGTCCAACAGGTTCCTCCGGAGATTCTTCTGCACTTTTCCACCATAAATCTCGAGGCTCGGCGCTTAATCTTATCCGCGATACTCGGCTGCGGTTTCGCTAGTCGCTTTACATCCACGAAAATAAATAAAGATAAAAGCAAAAAAGTAGCAGATCGAAGCGATGCTCGCGCCTACTATACGATATACATGTATTTGTTTGGAGCACGGGTGTGCGTGCGCGATGCGCTTCGAAATGCGTGGCGCAGTAATAGACCTACCGCGAAGCGCTGCAACGGCGCGAATATTTTCTCGCTCTACATACGGGACTGGTGAGCCGTCGAGACACGCACAAGCGACCTGCTGCACATTGTCGCGCGTCCCAGCGCCGCGGCAAATAAGTCTCCGAGCTCGGCCTGACACCGCCTCTCGCGACGCTTACGCGCCTAACGAGCTGCGCTAAATGGATCGATAAGATTTCTCGGCCCCGCCGCAGCTTTTCTCTGGCCAGAGACGTTCGCGCCTCTTTTATTTGCCACTCAACAGTTTGGATCGTTGAAGCAAAAGATCGATGCTTCTTCCTTGCTTCTAAACATTGCCGTTCTGTGTGTGCTACGAAATGTTCTGCTGAAAATTGCTTGCAATCGATTCGCAGACTGGCGCACATTAATATGATGAATTTTCGAAAGATTTAAGTATGCGATTCAAAGAAAACAGTTGAAAGATCAAAAAAACGCGACGAAAAATACAGACGGTCTTTCGAGATTTGCCGTTTAATTTGCTCACATTTTAGGAAATAAATATATACTTGGCTTCGGACAAAATTATTAGCAAAACAATGATATTAATGGCTCGTCATTGATCGTTTGATAGTGATTTATGCGCGTCAAATAGCAGCCGAGCTATGCTCTTTGCCACGATTTGCGTATTTTTCGTTGGCGAATTGGAAAGGCGCGCGAGGGCAAAAAAAGAGAAGTAATCCGTGTGACCGTGAAACTAGCATAGGCGCTGATCGAGATTGATTATCGAGATCTATAGCTGCGAGCTCACGAATTCTCGCCGAGTCTTTTTCTCTCGCTATCCGTCTAGTCGCTCGCTCGGCTCGTTCGTATATATGCGCGCATCGCCTCGGCATAAAGCTGTCAGCGGCTCTGTATATGTGCCGCTACGAGCGGAGCGACGAAAAATACACTGTCGAACTTGTCGAGAGCCGGCCATAAACGTAGGCTTATACAAGCTCTTAAAATCGTGGGCTTTTGTGCGGCGAGGAGCCGCTCGAGCCCGCCAAGGGCGTAAATTAAACAGATCGCGGGTAATTGTACGCGTAGGAGCGGCTTTATTAATTTTTTTGTTGCGCCTGCTCGTACATCGCGAAGAGCGGCTGGCACAACTAAAAAGAAAGAAAGAAAGAATGGGAGAGAGCTGAGATTTGCCGAGGAGGACTCGCAACCTGGTGGCGGCATCGGTGGCGCTGCGGCCTGGCTCGCTCGATAAGATAACTAGTTAATTGTGTCGCTCAGCGCCCACACGCACGCACTAGCCCGAGTGCGCGTATATATATATTTATGCACAGTAGTGCTGCGCGTGCTCCGCTAATAATACCCCGATCGAGGGAACCGGTAGATGGCTCGAGAGACGTCCAGATAGGCTCGTATCTCCGGAGCTGCGCCATAGATGCTCGAGCACGACTCTGCTGCTCGAGACGAGCGCGCAGCACCACTCGTAACGCAAACGATACATTTTCACGAGAGATTCGCGATTCGAGCCAAATCCTCGAGTTTGAAAGATCAATGAACGACGGCAGGAAACGAAAGCGAAGGAAAAAAAATCTCTCCGGCTGCGAAGCTGCGAAACCAAGATTTACTTATATGGCAAAATAAATCTCGTGCCGTCGAGCGTCAACAGCTCGCACAAACGGCCGGACGTACTTTATGGCTCTGCTCGGATACTTAACCTTGGTTTCCTTTTCACGCCGCCGAGGAGCGGCGAAGCTCGTTCCTCGTATACAACGGCCACTGACGCAGCGTCTGCCATTCGTCCGCGCTCCAACTCGAGTAGTCCAATTAGTCAGTAAATCGTCGTAAAAATCAAAATTATCAAATCAACCTTTCTTCGGAGTCGGGCCGAAGTATTTGCCGAGAGGTGTTTTTTGCCCACTCGGCTATTAAATCGCGCACCGAACAAGTCCATAGAACGCGCTGATAACGTACGTAGTGCGGCGCACGTGCGCGACTGGCCGGAGTGAATTGCTATATTGATTTGTTTACGAGCTGCGTCCGCGTGAATAATAATTCTGACGTATTTTATAGAGACTCGGGCGAATATTTTGCCGCGTTTTAATGCCTGCGTAGAGGCGCGCGTTTTACGACGCTAAGCTGTATTATCGTCAAGTACGAACGTTACGCGCTGCTGACTCCGTGTCTGCGCACACCTATTGCCGGCAATAGCTAGTATATATGCACCAAGCTATAGCTGTTTATTCATGTAAGGTTTGTCATTTTACAGGAAAACTTGAGAAAGCACGTCGTCTCGAGCAAGCATCCCGGCAAGTTCCTGTTTTCCTGCCGCTTGTGTCAAGCTGAAAACGCCTTCGAGACGAATTTGACCAAAGAACTCAAGGCGCATCTGGTCTTCGTGCATTCAGAGACTTATCCAACTGCGCTCCTAGCTCAACAATACATTAATTCGCTTTATGAATTTTAACAGGAAAAGAAAAACCTGTACATTACTTTGCAGCTATCGCATCGATATGCTCTTATTTTGTTCAATATTCATTACTTATTTTTGTAACTTGTGCAAACGACTTTGTACTTTATAAAAATGACGATAACCTCCGATCAATGTGAATAGTCTGAGTCAACGAATCCACGCGAGCACGAATAATACCTAAAAAAAGCGACGGCATAAGTTTATCAAGTTATAGGCGCAAAGCTCCGTATGCAGGCGCACTGGTGCACATTAAGTGTGCGAATATATACCTTGTCGACGATAAATATCACACGCTGATGCAACGAGCGAAAATATTTTGTACATATCCTTAGTACCCTCGCTCCTGGCCGAGTGTTTGTAAGTATTCATGCGCGTGCGTCTCTCTGTCTGCGTGCAAAACGATCGGAGGCGAAGATGGACAATTTTATCCAATAAAAAGTCAATAAAAAATCCTCTTTACTGAAAATCTTTCATTCACTGACAAATTAAAATTCCAACTCTTTTCGATACGTTTCTTTCTTTCTCTCTCTCTCTCTCTCTCTTTCCTTGTCTCGTCTTTCACGCTGAACAAGTTTGTAAATCTCCAAAAGGAAGAAAAAACGTTACTTATATGTGCCATTCTTGAAAACACAAACGGCTGCTGCTGCTGCTGCCGTTGAAGGGCCAACACCAAACAACCCACGAGCATGTAATTTATTTTGGCCAATAAAATCTTTAGACCAGAATGAGCCTAAAGAGTGCATTAAAAAACCAGTCTATAATTTCCTTCTATGTAATTCAGATTAAATGTCAAATGAAGAGCCAGAGACGTTTCCTTCAAGCGATAGAGTTTTAATTGATTGCGAGAAAAATCAGGAGACACCAGTCAATAAGAATGTTTAATGGCAACATTTGCTTGAAATGCATAAGAAAGCATGCATATTGCATAGTCGAGCTATTTTTGCCTCGCGATAAAAGTACAAGTACTAGTTATTTTAGATGTTGGTAAAATTATGAATTGTTCTCGGGCCGTATATATATATAGTTAATTGAAATTATGCGATAATTAATTCAGAAGAGTTTGAACAAGGCCCCGGCAGATGCGATAAGGACGGCTAGCGATCGCGCGAGTCGATGTGCTTCCAGAAGTCGTGCCTTTACTCGCGAGCTCGCAGCAGCTTACAATTAACGAATTACGAAGGACGTCGAGCGAGGCCATAAGTCAGAGGCATATTCTGCCGATACGGCTTTACACGGCTGCTCCGTGCGTATTATCGAGTCGCATCAACCGGTTCATAAATTCACGAAGCTACTCTGCGTCGAGAGTCGAGCCTGTGTAACGTGGAAACGCTGTGTATACGAGACACGATAAACGCAGGCAAATAGACAAAGTGCAAATGTTTATTGGAATATAGGAAAGGCAGCAGCGGCTTGGCGCTTGTCCTTGTGCAGCTCGCGGACGCGTACACCGAGCAGCAGCGAGCGCGAAACAAGAACAAGACTCGCGAGTTGTGTAGCATCGGCAGTGATGGCTATTTTTTTGTACACGCGCTAGGTGCAGGTAGCTGCTAGCGGGCCCGCTGCACACCTCGTGTCGGCGTGTTCCCGATAAATATCGTACGCATCGTTCTGTCCGAAGAAATTCGATCGCGCGCGCATACCTCTAGCTGCTATGGGTACCTACACCAATAATATCGTGCGTAAGTTACGCGCTCGATTCGCCGCGATGCTCTCTAGCGTAATATAAGGTTCTTGTGTGTAGTTGCGCCAGTGAAACTCGATTGCTGCTACGACGACTACTGCTTATTACTTTTACACACATATATACATCTACCGCAACAGCGCCTCATGATCTCCGATTACGTATCTCGTGCACTGAGATACGTAACCGGAGTTTACTCTAAAGTTTTGAGATATATATATACGCGTGCTATTCCTATCGATCGAGCGAACCACTCGCTCTTTATTTAAGAGCGATAATGAGTATTTAGTTCTTTGCTCTAGTATAAATATTGATTCGTTTTTACGGTAGATATAATAACCAACGAAAAGTGGCAGAGAAAAAAGCTCAACGATCGTCAAGTTCGTTTGGCTGAAGGCAGTCATCGATTGTTGGGCATCCAGTCACGATATCCTCCTGAATATGTGTATGAGTGCAGGCGTATGAGTAAGACGGCTCGATAGAGCTAGTCGTAAGCCGACATCTCGCGACTCTTACGGCTCGCTGGCGAGCAAGAGGATTAGCTGTGAACGTGTCGCGTTGGACTCGGTGTATCAGCAAAAGTCGTATATAGATGAGCGAATGAGATACCCTCGCGCCCGGTGCACTGCAAGCACGCGTGCGCTTTTAACATTTTCGAAACAAACGAGAACGAAAGGCAGAAAGAAAGGAAGATAGCGAGAGAGAGAGAGAGAGAGAGAGAGAGAGAGAGAAAAAGAGAGAGTTCAGGGGTCCGAATGTCGCGCGAGTTTATAGTTGCTTTGAGGGATAATTTATCGACTAATTAACGTGCGCGAGGATGTCCTTCATTACAAGTGGGCAGCAGCGGTCGCGGGTGGAGTATACATAACAGCAGCAGCAGCAGCAGCAGAAGCAACAGCACAGAAAGAACGACAGTAGTCTTTCGCAAGATATTTACGATCCTTTAGTTTGAAATAAAAAGCGTAGTGGTGGTATAAGCGTAATGATGGGGCCATAACAGCAGCAGCAGCAGCAGCACTGGTAGGCGCGAGCAGGAATTTTCTCCTCTATCCATAAGCTCGTACGTATGCGTGTACTCGTATACGTGTGTGTGTGTGTGTATCCGCGATGGATTTGCTAAAGGGAGCCAAGCCAGCTATATATGCAGCGTGTGAACCGACGACGGATGGGACACGCGCATTCGTGCGTTCCGTGTCTGAACTCGGCTCTCTTCGGTTCCAATGTGTGTGCTGGCCTCTGCTTGCTATATGTATATGAATGCGTGCAGCCCATGTGTGTGTGTGTGTGTGCATGTATCGGTACGGCGAGGATCGTCGATTGTTGGATCGTTGTTTATGCTCGGTTCCTGCCTCAAGATGGGCTCATTGTTTTACCCGGTTCTCTCGCCCTTTCTCTCTCTCTCTCTCGCTTGCGCGCGCTGACGATGCATTGTTTATCGGAGAAAAGAGAGATGCCTGCAGAGTTAAGTTTGAACGCGAGCGAGGATGCGTTTATCGCGTTTAAACGGGGGTGTAGGTAGACGACGACGACGACGATGACGGCGACGACGGTAATGCAGAATACCCACACACACACACATACATACGGAACCTGCTGTGACCGAAGCTATACCATGCACTTGAGGCAGTCGCGCCATGCCACGCTCTCAACCCTTTATTAATGACCTGCTTGTTCTCCATTTTCTCATATACATTATGTCTGGCTATGCGAACAGCCAACCTAAAATACGTATGTGACGGGGCCAGCTCGCTGGAGCTTCGTAGAAAAACGCATCCTCCTTCCTATATACACACTCTCAGCGCTGGCCATTTCTGATCCGAGACAAAATAATCTCAGCTTGTTACGTCTGAAATTTCAACTCAAGTCATTATGCCATTTTTAGATACTCGCTCAATTCAACATAACAACTAATTTCTAATATGCTTGACCTATTCCCTTCTTTCACATTGCAAGGCCTTTTTACAAGTTTTAGCCAGCTGAATTTCTGAAATTTTATTTGTTCACCTACTGAAAACCATATAAATAAATAATTCACTAATAATCATCTGCATTATGAGAATAGCCTCGAAAAAATTACTTTTGATAAAATCTCTTGAAATTTTAATCACGCATTATTAAAGATGTTTTTCATATGTGGGAGAAATTTCCGGATCTTCAGCGGTACAATTTTTGACATATAATCAAAGTTCGGTACTTAAACGCGAGATCGATCTCTATGCTAGCGTGTCAAAAAGCCGATACTTTGTGTGGGAGAGCACGAGTACAGTAAACGATGTCGCGATCAAACTTTTGATTCCGACTATGGCGTATAGGAACTCCCTTCAATTTTTTGGAACCGTTCCGTTTTTTCCTAACTTATTGATTGATAATAATATATAATGCTCACGAGAACTCGCTTTCACACAAGAAGAAGGGTGACAATCCAGGGTCATAATGCAACTCGTTGATACCTTGCTTCAACGAGCTCCATCGATGGTCTCACGTACAGATGCTCGACGAGTAGTTGCTAAAAAGGGTCGAATTGGCGAGGCAAATGAATATTGTGTCACGAATCAATTAAATAATAGTAAAACAATTTATTCGCGGTAAATATAAGTAAACAAATAAATGATTAAAGTTTGGGCCACACGCAAGCTCACATTTGTAACAATAGTTAATAGTTGCTTACTCTTTAATGATTAAAGCTCAAATCCAGTCGTACAGGGTTGTTGTTCGAAGTGGATCCGCGATGATTCGATTGCATGCAAGATTCACCATTACACGCAGACTAAGACTCGATCGTCAGCTGCGTAATTGGGTTTTTTCTTGAGCTGGTATATGTATTGGGTATGTGTTGAGCTGAAATATCGTCAAGTTTTGGGAATTCTGACCATTCTAATCTTTTCCTTTGGGTCAGGAAGTTTTTGAGTTGTGCTCGTACTGATCGGGGTCTTGGTCACTCTTCTTCTTGACCGAATTTTGAATTTTCTATGCGTTATATTTCTTTTTGTACATTCTGAGTGGGTGGGTAAGTGCATACCGTGGCAATTGATGCATCTTAATGATTTTTTTTGTGCAGTTAGCATTTGTATGATCATTACCTCCAAAATAAATGCATCTTTTCTTAGATTTACACTGGGTTTGTCTAAATCTGAAGTAGCTTTACCTTTATGAAGTAATGGTTCACATTGTACATACTTAGTAGGGTTGTAAAAGTTTAAATCAATTTTCAATTTAAATCCAATTTAATTCACGAATTAATTTTATTTTGCATTAAACATATTTTAATGCACGAATCTATTTTGATTTTTGATTTAAATGATTTCAATTCACGACTCAAAATTGATTCGTAATTAAACTTGATTTAAATCTTTCATGATTCAAATAAAATTTAATGTCTCCAGTTTCTATGAGTCAAAAGCTCCAAAGTAGAAAGATGAGGAAATTTGGTGAAAGATCAAATTTAACTCATCGGACAATAAACTCCTTGAGAAATCACGTAAGGAGTGAAATTGGACCGGGAGGCCCTTATACTAGTACTCTGAACTCGACTCTTCCTTCTTGCATGTGCGAGTTTTTCGGGGCACTGCGCCACCTGGGGCCGAGTCCTAAGCTCCAAAGTGGAAAGGTGAGGAAAGGTGGTGAAAGATCACATTTAACCCATGGTACAGTACACTCCTTAAAAAATCATATGCGAATGAAATTACGCCGGGAGGAACTTATACATACTAGTACTCTGAACTCGACTATTTCTCTTGCGGGCACGAGTTTTTCGTGACACTGCGCCACGTGGCGCCCGAGTCAGAAGCTCCAAAGTAGAAAAGTGGAGAAAGGTGATGAAATGATGAGGCGAGTAATTTGACCAAGTTCACTATTGAGAAGTTGTCCTAAGTCAAAACTCTCGAGAGCCCGTCGACGAGAGCGCGAGGACGAAAGTCGATGTGCTCTGGCTGGCTGCCGAGAGACGATTTCCTTTGCTGGGCCGGGCACCTCGCTTATATAGGAAGCAAGAGCGCGCTGATTGTCCGTCGGTGCAAGGTGGAGACACGTGCAGCAGTGGTGGCAAAAATAAGATTCTTTAACTAGTTTTAGTTCTTTGGGTTACCGAGCTTCAGATAGGTAAAAGGAGTACAGAATAGACTCCTTCAGGTAGTTTTAGTTTTTTTGGGTTGTTCGGGGCCCCCCGTGAGTATTATTTTATAAGTTTTCGTGATTTTTACTACAATGGTCTCGACGAGGACGTTCATGATGGCCACCCTGATCTGCAGATACTTCGGAGGTAATCGCCGATGACGAATTGGATCCTAAAAAGCCTTAAAAAGCTATAACGTACACGAGAAGTTCCCTCTTGGCTATTTTTAACACCTGGAACCACTCAAAAAAAGGAGGCATGAAATTGGATATAACTCATGAAAGATTGAAATCAAGTTTAATTCATGAATCAATTTTATTCGTGAAATAAAACAAATTTAATTAAAAATCAAAATTCATTCGTGAATTAAAATCGATTGAATCAAAAATCAACATTGATTCGTGAATTAAAATCATTTAAATAAAAAATCCTAATTGGTTCGTGAATTTAAATAGTTTTAACTCATAAATAAATTGTATTTACGATTCATGGTGTTTTTTAATTGATTTTTTTACAACCCTGATACTTAGTTTCAACTTGATTTTTTGACATATCACGCTTGACATGGCTATGCCCTTATATATGTAATATGAGAATATGCTCTTAATTACGTTTTCTGTTGTTCTGACACTATGAATTGTCAGTCGGTATTTTCGATTCCTGCTATAATCAGTAGATTTGAATACAACAGTATCAGAAATTGAATTTCCTGATCAATGTAAATTGTTTTTCGACCGTATTATTATTAAAACTATATGATTTATTTCTGTACCACTTTTTTGTATACTTGGCTGTATTTTTGGGATTTCTGGAAATTTTTAAGTACAAGAAGATACGGAAATGTCTATAAAATTCGATACTTTAATCGCCATACTTGAGGTACGTTATTCCAAACAGTTGCATATAAAATGCTCTATACTTGAATATAGTATGTCAAAGAATATTCTCAACTACCTGTTTCAAAAGCTGTCTCGAAACCTTTTTAAGTTATCATGGGACAGCGAAACATTTGAAAATTGAGAGACCAGACTTGGCACAACATACGTGAGTAACGCTTAGACAGAGGTTACGCTCATCAAAAAAATTTTATGAGAACTGTTGTATCCTGGTAAATTATTGAATTTTTAAAGAAAATACTTTTATAACAAATAAATAAAAAATTAAATTTTAAGCCGTCTATTAGTTTTTGATTTGATTTAATTTCAATCATTAACTTGAGCCAAGATTTTAATGACGTCCACAAAGATGAAAAATAGGCAAGAAGCGGGCGAGGCCTTTTGTTGAGTCGAATTCCCAAGCGTTTGCTCTGTGTTCTTTATCGTTGGCTCAGAATGCTTGATAAAGTTTGATTTGTGTATAAGTTGCAGAACATGCGCGTGACGGCGAGACAGTATGCTCGCGGGTCCGTCCGACAAAGCGGCACCTGCGGACCATATGTGCGTCCGTGCCGGTGCCTAAACGATACGAACGTGCAGCTATGTCCGTGTCAATATCCGTTACAAAGCACCTCTGCTTGCGGGTGAGCTGCGAGAGTGAATTTTTCCCACTTCATATATGTGCGTGTGCCTCGCTATTAAGATGTTCGCCAGCTCATATTGTGAACGTGCCGCATGACAATGGGCCTGGCCCGAGCTTGCCCCGAGGAATATTGCAAGCATACCGTGTACAGCTTCGCGAGTCATTTCGCATGTTTATGATAAACGCGTGACATCTTCTCTATTAACACGCGTAGTTGCGTTATTCCATACTTTGAGCACATATACGCAGGAAATTATTGCTCGGGTTGATGGAATCTTGCTCGATAATTGCTACAGAAAAGCATACGAGCTCATTTTTTATTCGTCGTATCCGGTCTCGATCGCAAAATTCCTATCGACGCGAGGACACTTTTATTCCGTAAATAGCAAAAGTCATGCAATAACTCGTGACGCTCGTGATCAATGAAAAAAATAAAGTCGGAGCGCAGCAACGATCGTACCGAGCACAGACTTGGCACGTATGCTAATTGAAAGACGATGGTGGTCGGCCTATAGATGCAGCTACTATACACTTGGCCAGTGCACAAGCTTCCACCATTATAAGTGATAAAAAGGAATCAACGAATACGTCGTCATCGGGTCGCTCTGCGGTGCGCGCCCATAAAGATAACGAAACACAGAAACAGAGAGAAAGAGAGAGAACGACGATGCAGTCCGCAGAGCTCGGCGCAATGTATGTAGCAATTGATGACACAGGCGAGGCGCGTTTGTCGGGCTAATTGCGGCGAGACATGGATCTCGCTGGCTCGTGCTGCTGCTGCTCTATCGTGCTCAATAGTACATACAAACGGCATTAAAGCTACTAGCCATCAATCGCGCCCCCTGAAATGGACCTCCGTGACTTCGACTGCACTTGCTTGATTTTCCCTAGCCGAGAAATAGACCGAATAGCGTATCAACGGCGCATACGGATTATTTTTCTCCCTCTCGGAACGTAATTGGCTTGCGGTGGTATATGCTGAAATTAATTAGGAGAGACAATTGAGCACTTGATATCTCTTTCCCTTAGCTAAGTCAACTCTGTACGCAGTGTGAATTACAGTTGGCTAAGCTCACTCTTACGCCTTGTAGCGTAATTAATGTACGATAAAAGTAAATACATTATTTTTCACATCAACGGGAGTCCAATAGACGTATTAAAAATTGGAAAAAACTAAAACAAATAAGATGCATGATTACAAAGTATCTGGATTTTTTATTCAACACTTTTGTTGTCTAATTTCAATTTTGCTTGAATTAACCAATCAAGGTATCGATATCGAAGGGACGATCTAAGTGTATTTTAACTTCATATAAAAATGATGAAAGATTTAAAAACTGTCATGAAAAAAAATTGACCGTACAAAAATGTTTTTTTTTGGTAAATTTGCAATTGTGGATGGTAAATTGTTAGATGAGACAATTTTAAACTTCACCATTGGAAAGAGCATCCAGCTGATAAATATAAGATATAGTGGTTATCATAATTTCTCTCGTTTCGATTCAGGTAATGAGGAGATTGCTCTCTCATTATGCCTCATGATTCTATTCCTTTAAACTGGGATTCATAAATTTTATAGTATTTGCTAAATCTATTTTTCTAAAGAGGTTAATTTACTTTGAACTACTTCATTTTTAAAGCGAATTCTCGATTTCTTTGGATATACGGAGGACTTGACATTAATATTCTCATTGAATTATTATCGTTTTAAAGAAATAATTTTTATTGTCGATGGTAATCAAATTATCTGTAAATTATAAGTTTAAAAAAGATCTGATTGCCACTGCAAGTGCATCGTTGACATATTATGCAGTACAAGAACTGATGTGCATCAATCGATTGTCCAACGTGACGAACAAGTCGTTCACGCTCGAGAGGCATAGAGAGCTGATTTATAAAGTCTTCTTGTCTCGAGAGAGGCCAAGAGGGAAGTTGGCGACGTTTCGCAAGCAATTTATCTCCGCCGAGCGCGCAAGATGGTCGATCGGACGCGATCAAAATACTCGTACGCGCGAAGCCGAGACGGCGACAGCCGGTACACTTTTTGCATCCGCTGGTGCAACGGATACGCGCTGGGGCTCGGGCCATAAGACGGCCGCGAGCTCCGCAAATCTCCGACGACAGAGAGCTGCGGCACATCGAGTAGGGGATCCACGCGCGAATCGGAATAAAAAACTTTGCCGCAAATATACCTGACAGACGACGCAACAATACTATTACGAAGAGCGAGAGTACGGCGAGTGAAATAAATCGCTTAGGCTCCAAAATCGCCACCGCCGATGCTGATGCTTGTGTTGCCTCGACGTGTGCAAAAGACAGATGGATTTGCTCTCGGTGTCTACCCAGACAGGCGAAAAAATGTGTGCCAGTGGACTGGCCGAGAATCGTCGGCAAATGAGGATAATTATACAAGTGGCTCGCGAGCAATGTATAGAGCACGACAACAGCAGAGAGAAAGAGAGGAGCGAAAAGGGGAGGAAGAAATCCTGCGCATATAATGAAGGAAAAAAAGTCGAAAAAAAAAGAGTATGGAGCAAGAAAAGGGGACTAATAGTGTGTTGGCCGTTCGGAATCCCCGAAATGCAGAATCGAGGGACAGCAGCAGTAGCAGCATACAAGAGACGCGCAGCAGTGCCGAAGAGAAGGTATAAATTCATCCTTTGATGCAGAAGGATATAGGCTTGTACAGCGCAGAGACTATCGCGCGTCGCTTCTAGTATATATAGTCGGGGCCCTTGGGCGAGCGTGGCCGAGTGATTTAAGGCCCCGAGCCGGAGCATCTGACGTGTGCAGTGTGCAGTGGCGCGCGAGCGAATTTTCGACGATTTCGCATAATGCTCGCCATGCACAATGTATTATATTGTATCCGAGACACATATATACAAGAAAGACAATTCCAAGGCTTGGGACGGTACACGCTTCCTTATTAATAGCGCGCGAGCGAGCTGCCGAGACTCGAATAAGAGAGAGAGAGACAGAGGGCGAATGTACGCGGGCCTTCGATGGCGACGCGTCGGAATGCCTACTGCAGCACACGTCCATAAGAGCGTAATCCAGCTTTGAAACTTTTGTCTTGTTATTATATTGGCCAGCTATCGATCGAGCACGAGCTATACGTAGAAGCAGAAGCGCAGCAACGAAAAACACGATCGAAAATTCAGCTGTCCGCGTGCATCGGTGCAGCCCGAGGAGGAGCTTTATGTGGCCGAGCGACGAATAAAAACGAACGAGCGCAACGGAAGACACTCGTGCGCAGCGAGTCTCAACGAGGCAGATCATTTAGATGATATAGCCCGGTGCAGATAAAAATTATGTACTCGCGCAATTTATGCGTATCTGGCGCTCGTGTTCATAATTACTCCCACGTTAATGCGTAATTCAATACGTTTCGCGCTGCAAGTTGCAGCCCGTGTAGGTATTGCTATATGACGCGCGCGCGCGCAAAGGAGCAAGACTAGTGTATAAAGCGGCGGTGCACATATATGTCGTGGCACACAGGCCCTGGCCGACTCGGTAGGTAGGTAGGTGCAGGTAGTCGCGATGCTATCGAGGCGTACTTTTGCGGCCGCGCGGCATTAACTCTCCTTTTCCACGGGCCGTAGCGATAAGCGGCGTTAGCCCGCTGCGATCGCCCATAGCATGTAATACCTGGGCCGAGCGAGCCGAGCCTACACCACTCGAGCTGGCAGTCCTCGTGTGTTTACGATCGCCGCGCGCACATGTAAATGCCCGAGAGGAGGATCCGTTGGCCGAACGCGTAATGGTATACCTATATATAGCTCGAGCTGCGAATTGCGATCCTATTGAATTGATTTGTGCTCTGCTTCGGAGGCTGCTGCCTCGGCTGGGCCTTGTACGCGCGATAACACGATACGCACTTGTCCGGCTCGGCTTTCGAGGCGATCGCGCGCGGACGAGCAGACCGGCTGCAGCTGCTGTAGAAATCAAAAACGCCTGCACGAATAATAAGTACTGTACTAATCACTCGGTCCGTCGAGAGCTCGAGCCCAATTTCTAAATCCCAATCTCGGCCGACTTTTCTCGCTACTTTCCGACTAACGTAATAATCGGCTCGGATCCTGGGCATGTTATTTTACAATGACAAATGGAAAAAGTAAGTTTAATTCGTGGACGTGTAGCGCGGCATTTTTATACGTATGCATGCATACAAGAGATGCTGCGGGGACAGAGGTAGATGCGAGTCGAAAAGGGACGCGGGCCGATCGTTCGGCAGGCTCGAGCGGCGAAGGTTAGAGGCAGCTCCTGCACGTACATATATATATGCATGTATGGAGCGCGGAGAAAACACAAGTACGCAGCGATCCGCACAGAAGCTGCTGCGCTGCAGGCTGCAATTCTACGTAAACTCGATACAGCTGATACGATCTCTCGAGGCTGCTCCCGCTCCAAGCTCTTGTACGCTCGAAGCTTATATAGCTCCTCTGCCCTCTACTCCGCAGCACGTTTACCTTTGTTTCTCGATTCGATCGAACCAATGTAAGACGCGCACAACTACATCCTATATTAGGCCGATCCGCGCCATTGCGAGCCCAGCCACTAGCTGCACGGTCCATCGCGGATCGCGTTGCGTGGCCACTCCACTTTTCTCTCCACTCGGCTCCCTCCCGCTCGCCTCGCCTCGCTTTCAGCAAATGTATGCTTGTAAGTGCCCGGTATCCGTTGACGTGTCGCACCGCGCCCGATCCTCTCCTTCTCGTCCTCCTCTCTGGGGCCAACTTATTGCGCCAGATGAGCTGCGAGATATCGCCCAAGCTATTTAATTTCCTTCGTAGCTTATTTCGTTCGAAGCGACAAAAATGTCCAGCTACCGTCAGCTATAAATTTACCCTGTCTCTCGCTGAATTTTATTACGTATTCAATGTATTTTACTTCGCTGAAAACACTCTCGACTCCTCTCTACATTTATTTACATGATTTTTTTCATAATCCCTGAATACCTTTATGCATCAAAAAATCGCAATGATTCATTATTTCTGCTAATCATCTATAATTTGGACTTTTCAACGTGAGTATTTGACTTGCCATTTCTCGAGACACTCTTTCCATCTACAGTGAGCAAAACTTCGCATGTATTGTCTTATGTTTTTCGATTTTTTTTTTTTTTTGCTAACAAAAGAGGCCAGGATCGCGTGACACCATTTTAGATCCAATCGATCTCAACATCTAGTTCTCTTATGTTCACTTTTAATATTCAATGTTTTTGCTTTCCCGGCCGGGCTTGTTTTTTTTATTTATTTTACTCGTGTATAGACCATAAGCGGTAGCTCGGCACTCTAGGATTTTTGAAAAATTTTAAAATTTAAGAATTTTTGTAAGGGCCACGATAGATTCTTCAATTTTCGACTTTGAGAACTAATGAATGTGTATCGAAGTACTAAAAAGATGTTTTATTGATTTTAACTTTGCCACGAAAGATTGTACTTCCTCTAAAAATGTTAATTTAAAGCTCTAGTAACATTTTTAACTCGATCCGTTTATTTTCGATTCAATTTTCTTGGATTTTTTACCCGTACGTTTGAAAAATGTTGTTTCGACATAAATGCATTTCACATTTTCTTCTAAACTAAATCCATTTGAAAAGATGTGAAGCACCCTTTATTGAAAATTGAGCATTTGAAGCTGTTTCTCTGCGATAAAACCACTTCAGCGTAGTATTTAACTACTAGATACTTGGAGTTTTTGTTCGAAGTAGAAAAAAAATCGTATTTTTTGAAAATTCTAGAATGGCTTTACTCCTTACATATTCACACAAACACACACTCTCGGGCGAACATTCTACTCATTTTACAAATTTTACTCGATTAAAATATGTAACCCCGTGTATGCATTTCAAAAATCGATAAATCTTCATTTCTCAATTTATGCGGGTACATAGGCATACACACATATAAGGAATGATTTACGGCATTTTGTACCTTCTTTCGCTGTTGACACGCTGCCCAATGCAGCAGGTACGCCGGATATCGCAATATTTTTTTGCCTCCGTCATCGATGATCGCTTCGAAAGATTACGCAGCATATGTGTATTTATATGCGATGAGAAAATTGTTTTTGTAAAAATAACCGAAAAACAGAGTGCTCTTTGCAAATAATAACAGTGTTATAAAATTTCACCAATATCTTTGAGCAAAGTTATATTTTAATAGCTTTGTATGAGAAATTATAACATACAAAAGAATGCAATGACTGTCGAAGCGTCATTCGTTCGAGATAATGAAAGCAATAATCAGTTGAATATGCTTTTCCCAATTGCAGATTAAGCTCGACTCAATGATTCCTACCGCGACGTATGAGCGGCGATAATGTAAATAAAATACATTAGACAATCATTGCAGTTCGAAGTAATAAAATAGCAAAGTAATTATTTTCGGCAAAAAATTTGACAGGTATAGTGCAGTGAAAAAACTTTACAACAAGCATGGGACTGTATGAAACAGCAAAAGTGACCAAATAAAAACGACCTTGTCGGAGATTAAGGCCTATATTGCAGGCTGCATCGGTATGGTTGGCACATGCGTCGCTCGAGCAAGACTCGAGTAAATACAAACTTGAAGCGCGACCAAGTCCTTGTATCTGGGTTCAAGGTCGCTATAGGAGTCACAGCGTCAAGTTTATGGTCGATTGGATCTCTTTGATCTTTTACTCGTAGTAGGTACAACTGTCTCGGGTGGGCACATGCAAGCTGAACTCTACTATTTCTATTCGTTGATCTCAAACACTTTAAGCTAAGATCTGGAGCTGTTGTATGCAAGCAAACAGTTGCTGGCCCAAAATACGTCGCATGCAGTATTATATCGGAACATTGGGCGCTCGAACGCAACAGTCCTAGAAGTTTATGAAGGGATAAGTACTAATACTTGGGAGCTGCGCCGAATACGAGTATCGTGTGTGTGTGTGTATCGTGTGTGCGTGCAAAATAGCCGGTGGTCAGTCTCGCCTTGTGCTCTCGCGACGATTTATATCGAGCTGTCGGTTGGCGCGTGTGCGAGCCGATCCTCTTTGTCGCTTTGGCACTCGAGAGCTCTGTACTCCTTGTATAAACGTATGCAGCTCGCGAGCGCTCAGTTGCATAGAAGTCTTCAGCAGCAGCTGACTTATGCAAAGTGTCCGCGAGAGAGGTGCAGGGAGAAAGAAGGATACTCGGCGCGCAAGGACCCCGAATAAATGTCACCGTGAAACAAAAATGTTCCCTTCTTCTTCTTTCTTTCTCTCTTTTTTTCTCTCCTCTTTCTCTCCTCTTCTTTTCTTTATAGCTCGTTCTCAGTCCTCTCGCTCTCTATCTTTCTCTGCGTGGTCGCATTCCTTCTCATTTTTTTTTGTCTTAAAAAAACAGCCAAGACGCTGCCAGGTCTTTTACGGGCCAACGTATTTATATGCGTACAAGAATCGACGAAAAGAGCGTGGCCGCGTCGCTCGCGTCTCACTCGGTTCGTGGCGGCACCGGCGACTCTTGAATCGCCACACGAAATATTCCGCCCAGCGCGTACTTATAGCCGCTGCTGCAGCCTCCCGAACCCCGAATACTTTTCACCACTGCGCCGTTGTTTAGATTGATTGCCGGCCTAATACAATTCATACCCTATACTTCTCGCTCATGGCTTGGGCGCGAGCGTTGCAATTCGTATTCCTCCGGCCAATTCGTAAATTCGAAGCCGAAGGGGGCAGAGAGAAAGAGAGGCAAAAAACGAGCATGAGATATCGCACTGGCACTGAAACATATTTATTAACTCATGTATGTACGAGAGACTCACGGAAAGATAAATGTACATCATGCGGCGAACGACCGCGAGCATCACCTGCATTAAGAATTGCCTCTATTTATCTTTGCTTTTTCATTCAAACGAGCAATTTTATTTTTTTTACTTTTACTTATTTATTTATTTATTATAGTTTTTTTTTTTTTTTTTTTTTTGTTAAAAAAAATAAACAATTGAGCGAGCTCATGAGCAACTCCATTGTGAAAATACTCAAATGGTATAAATGGATGCGCGGCCATTATTACTCATTCGGCCATTGAAGAAAAAGAAATGAGAAGCGCTTGACAGCCGAAAAAGAAACTGGCTCGAAATGATCGATTAGGTGCACGCAACGAATGGCGTCTTTTGACACGTCAGATTTATACGGAGCACGAATCAGGATGGTGGATGGCGACGAGCATGGGCAGGACCAAGCGTATATCGCGTTTGACCGGTGCTCGAGACTACATCACTTTTGTATAGGAAATGCAGTTATATATTTCAAAGGGTCTTGGAGAAAAATTCATTGGCATGCAATGACAAAGCAGCCGCTACATCGTCGCAAATTCCTGTGATAAATACAGGCATATACGGCAAGTATGAATATCAGCTGTGGCTCGTTGGCCATCCGCAAGCAGCAGCAGCAGCAGCAGCTCGACGTAATGTACAGCGCTCGAAACACGCAAGCGTATTCCAATGGGCTTTTGGCGAGTCTTTATCGTTTATATAAGTACATACTATTATATGGCGTTCGCTCGATATATGCAGCGGCGGCCTCGCGACTCGCGCGCAATGTCCATTGTTCTCGCGCCTGTGTACAGCGCAAGATGCGCGCAGCTTATATCGTCCTCCCTCGCAAGTCCCTCGGCCTCTTGCTGCTCGCGCGCGCCCAGTCCGGCCTTTACAAATGCGCACCTCGGGACTTGAGCTATTTGCGCGCGCGACCGAGCGCTTGTTCCCTTCTTAGACGTTTTTTCTCTCGTGAGGCGTTGCATTGTCTTCTCGCGATCGTGCGCGCTTTTTTACTCTGCACACACTTTCATATCGCACCTGCATGTCTAATGCGCGACTTAAAAGGTAATCGTCGAGCGAGCTTACTTCTAAATATTCTCCATTGCAGCAAATAGCCACGGCTTTCTTAATCCAACCTTGGCGCATTTTCGATCCTGTTTCTTGCGTTCGGAAGCTTGGAATACATTCCGATTCATAACCCACGGTGACTCCACACGCTTTAACTGCTCAATTTATTGATCAAATGCGAATTAAAGACATTTAGGCACTCGTGTAAACAGTATGAATAGATGACAATGTTCTTGACTAATAAAAGGATAAAAACATTTTTATTGATGCGAATCAATAAGATATATCACTAAAACGCTGCAACGTATCGTCGAAATTTCTAAGAGACATTTAATGCCATCTAACGTTAAACTAGTAAACGTGAACATCAAATTTTCGTTTTCTACTAAATTGTTAACTACTATTTATGATATATTCAATATAAATAAAACCTTTCAAACTTTTAAACGAACATTTTTTGAATAATACATAATTAGAGGTAGTATTAAAACATAATTTATCATTATTTTACCTCCTCCATTATGAATCTCTGTGATGGACTCGAAAACAAGTTTTTGATCCTGCCGTGGTAAGAAAATTTGGTTTACATATTTTTCTACAGAGTTTTCTCTGGAATGGCTTGGCCAAATTAAATGTAATCAATTTTTCTCTTCCTTTTTTTAGGATAAAGCTCAAACGAGATTTATTTTGATTTCCCCACATGGATGTTTTCATACTTGAATTTTGAATGTCCAAAGTTGTTTTTTATGTAGGCTTCTAGGGGAAAGCGGGGCACGCGTGACAGATATTTTTACTTAGCTAAAAAATAAATGCACAGAAAAAAACGTCTTAAAATTAGCCAAAGAACACAAAAAAAATATTTTCAGAATTTTTTGAAGACCCTTTTGAGTTCAAATGAGACGTTCCTGGCTAGTGCATGGACTTTTGGGTCTTAGCTACGGAGTTTTTCTTTTTTTGGTTTAAGGAAACTAAAAAAAGTTTTACTTGGTAAATAACTTGGTAAATAAGTGACACCCTTAAATAATCCGTACTGTTAGTTTTTTTTTAATGAGTTAATGAGCAACATTTTAAAATATTGCATGTAATTTGAACTTTGAAAATTTTACAAGTCCTGTCTTACATTTCGACAAAGTAATAAAATATTATAGCTATACAATATTACTACTAAATCAGTTTAAAGTATAATTAGTCATTCATTCGCGTTTTTTATTTTACACGTGCCCGTAACGATTCTTACAGGGTGCAAATCTTTATAGAGCGATTTGCGATCTTAAATATTACTTATGAACATCGTTTGTTTTTTCTCTACGTGCACATGATCTTCGAAGACATCTCATCTTCTTCAGAGTATGGATTTGATTACTTAGTTCATTTACTTTCGACAAACATATGAGTAAAGCTCTTGAAATTTTTAACATTCTGTTGAGCACGAACAAGATGCGAACGGGTCGTTTTAATAATTTGTAAAAAAATGTATTATGTACGCACGCTAAAAAGTAAAGTGCAATTAGATCTGGGGTATAAACCCTACTTTTCCTGAAAAAAATCAGGCTAAGTATCTGACACCTGAAGCCGAAGTGGCCTTCTTGTTAGTTTTTTAGACGATAAAACATTGATGACAGTTTATGAAGCAAGCATTAAAGTGATGAAGAATTAAATCAATAATAATGGGCTAATGTGAATAGATGAATATAATGAATGGTGAATGAAAAATGCAATGCTTTCGGTGTCGATCCGCGGCGTAAAAAGTCGAATCAGTGCAGTAAGTTATAAAAATTCTCATTATGCAGCAGTTGAATTCTTTACTGTGGAGAATGAAACGCGTTCGCGTGGAAATATGCAGAAAGCTTGGAGCAGTGGCCGAAACACATGGCAAGGCAGAACACGCGCAGATATCCGGATGTATACAAATGATTTTTCGATTAAGCGTGAATGTACAGAGAGATATAGCTGTGGAATAGCTCGCTCGGAGCTTTAAAAGATGGCATCGAATTCAGTTGCGGCAGCGAAAGCCACGGCGGTGGAGGTAGTGCAGGAGAATTAGCGCCGGCCGCGCAGCACAAGGAGCTGCGTCGTGAACTTGATACGTAGGTGGAGCACACAGGTTACTCGCCGATCTCTCCGCATGCACACACAATCCGCCGAGCGTATAAAGGTATATTCTGAAATCGGCATATAAGTACGTACATGCGCGTGTATGCAGCTGTGCAGCATACGTGTATGTAGCTGAGAAAGAGATCGTCGTTCTAATTGGAGGGTCACTATCGACTGGGATCGCTCGCGATTCCACGGAATCGTGAATCTTACGTTCGGAGGAGCCACCTATAGCTTATATTCGCGTAGCCAGTCTCATCTCGGCAGAGCTTGTGCGGCTCTATATCCTATGAAAAGCGCGATCGAAAGAGAAAGAGAGAGAGAGAGAGAAAAAGCCAAGCAAAAGCCTATATAGTACAACGGTCCGCAACGCGTGCAGCTCGGTAAACATGCTAGAGATAAAGCCCTGATAATGAACGACAGCCACTCTCTCTTTCTCTCCCTCTCTTCTTTTGCTGCTACACTGAGAGGTCCGAACTGATTTAATTGGTGGAACCTTGTGCGCTGCTACATCTATACTGGCTCGTGAAAACACAGAATTATTCTCCTTCGCTCAACGAGCATTTAACCCCCGTTCAAAAATTACTTCGGTCAACAAAAAATACAATAATTATCAATTAAAAATTAGTATTATGATCTCCATTTTTCCTATTTCATTTTAAATTTTTTTTATTACATATAGTGCTCGATCATAGTACTCATTAACCTTTCTATAGTCATTTTGGTATAAAAAAATGAGAATTATTGTCATTTATACGTATTGTATCATTCAGTATCATTTCTTATTATTTCCTTTGCTGCTAGCTTTTATAAATATTAATAACAGTTGGGATTTTCAGAGAAAAAAAATGATACCCACTTGAAATTTTATGAACATAAATAGATATATTTTATGGCGTTAACGTAACTGCAAGAAAGCCCAATACAGGTGCATGAAATCATAATGACAAAAAATAAAAATCTAACAATGAAATTCAACAAGCTGCTTTAGATCCTTGTAAAAATCGCTTTGATTGAAACAAATTGTCATAAACGGACATTTTTTTGCAAGCTTTTATTCAAGTCTTTATATCCATTTATGTTTTATTATAACCTTATTAAAAAAAAATTTGCAATTCTATTTCAATCATTTACAGACATTAATTATCTTGTTATCAGCAGATCTTCAATTTGTTCTCGCTTTCGGCGAGTGGGAGATTCCAGGCAAAATCTTTGTGAGTATTGTTATTTCACCGCAATCTTTTCTAATTTCAAATAATTAATATTGGTGATAAATTTATGATAAATTTTATATTTATAAACATGACTGAATTGTTTCTGTCTAAATTAAACTTAGATTTTTTATGACATGAGCTTTTTCTGAAAAAATTGTACATTTTTCATTTTTCTTTAAATTTTTTTATTACTGATTTTTTAACATAGTCATCATATTGCCTAAGACATGATTATAATACATATCAATTCACGAAAATAATCCTTAAGGTTGCAATTGAGAAAGTTCTTAATTAAGTTTTAACACGAGAATTGCAGAGAGTTATTTCTTATATATGAGGAGGGTCAGCTCTAATAATTGAGTAGAGTAGTCATTAGCCCCCACGAAAGCAGCAATGGCGATAACGATCACATGACTTTATGTGTATTATAAAAAATTTATAACTCGCGGTTAATGATTAGTTCTCCTTGATAAGCTATAGTGGCGCTACCGCTTGATGAAATACCGTACTTCAATGGGTGTTTTTGCAAAATTTGTACTAGTACAATCGTATCTTTTTTACCCCCGTGTATTGAGGATATTGTAAATTGCAAGTCATAACAGTTATCAAATATTTGCAAATAATAAGTGAATTTATATATTTCGGCGCAAGCCTTATCATGTGATAAGAGTTATTAACGTTTTTGAAGTTGCTTCAGGTTTTACATTTTTCTTTTTATTTTATACCCTAGTCCATTATTGCCAACAAGTAAATATAATACAATTGAGTACATTTTCTGCCAAGTTGAAAAATTCAAATCACCATTATTTGTACTATTTAGTTTCAGGAAAATGGAAGGTGCTAAAAAATTAGCCGACTTGAGACAGTTGATGAAAACTGTCAAAGTTGATGATGTCCAAGGAATCGATGCCTATGTTGTAACCATGAATGATGCTCATCAGTCAGAATATATAAGAGATAGAGATAAACGAATCAAATTCCTATCAGGCTTTTCTGGATCTGCAGGAACTGTTGTGGTTACACAAGAAAAAGCTTTACTTTGGACAGATGGCAGATATTTTGCCCAAGCTGTCATGGAATTTGATCCACCAGATCTATGGACTCTCATGAAAGATGGTACATCTAAATCTATAACAATAGAAGAATGGTTGCGTACAAATTTATCAACAACTGCAATAATAGGAGCTGATTCTAATTATATGAGCCATAAAACATGGAATACTTTAAACGATAATTTATCTTATACAGGACATAGTCTCAAATCAATTGAACATAATTTAATAGATGAAATATGGAAGGACAAACCTCTTGATGGATATAATGATATTGTCCCTCATCCCTTAACTTTTACTGGTAAAACTGCAGGTGATAAAGTAAAATATTGTTTTGAAGAATTAAACAAAAACAAGGTTGATGTTTTAGTTATATCTGCTTTGGATGAAGTAGCATACTTATTAAATTTAAGAGGCACAGATATATCTTATAATCCTGTATTTTTTGCTTATGTAATTTTACACTCTAATGAGGTTCATATCTTTTTACACGAAGAAAAGTTAACCAATGCTGCAAGACAGCAGTTGATAGATGAAAAAGTCAATTTTACTCTTCATGCTTATGAAAATATTGGAGAATATTTAAAAAATGTCAAAATTTCCGACTCCAGAAAGACCAGAGTGTGGTTGGCAAATGATGCAAGTGAAGCTTTATACTTCAAATGTATTGATAAATCAGTACACCATGCAGTTACTCCACCGTGCTTGATGAAACTAGTCAAAAATCCAACAGAAATAGAAGGTATGAAACAGGCTCATATAAAAGATGGAGTAGCTTTGATTAAATTTTATTCTTGGCTTGAAAAAGAACTTAGCACTGATGACAAGAATAAAAATATAACAGAAATCAGTGCAGCTGAAAAACTTGAAGAATTTAGAAAAGAAGAAAAAGATTACCAAGGTCAAAGTTTTCCTACTATTTCTTCTTACGGAGAACATGCTGCCATCATACACTACAAACCATCAGAAAAAACAAATATTTCTATTACCACAGAAAAACCTTATTTATGTGATGCTGGTGCACAGTTTTTGGAAGGAACAACTGATGTTACAAGAACCTTACATTTTGGACAACCATCAGATTATGAGAAGGAATGCTTTACTAGAGTTTTTAAAGGACAAAGTGGTCTATCAATGACTAAATTTCCCACAGGCATAAAAGGCAATTGTTTGGATTCTTTTGCACGTAAACATTTGTGGGATGTGGGTCTTAATTATTTGCACGGAACTGGTCATGGTGTAGGATCATTTTTAAATGTTCACGAATTTCCTGTTATGATATCTTGGAGACCTTATCCTGAAGACCCAGGAGTAAAACCAGGAATGTTTTTATCAAATGAACCAGGATATTATGAAGATGGAAATTTTGGCATACGTTTAGAAAATGTTGAAATGATTGTAAATGTCGATACCAAGTACAAGTCAAATGTAGAGTTTTTAACTTTTGAAACTGTTACAATGGTGCCAATTCAAAGGAAAATGCTTAATATGTCGATGTTGACAGATAATGAAATTCAGTATTTGGATGATTATCACAAAAAATGTTACGATACTTTAAGTCCTTATTTGCAGAAAGCAGAACATTCAACTGCATTAAATTGGTTGAAAAAAGAAACAAGCCCAATTAGAAAGTGACATGTAAAGTTATATATTGATTAACATTTAAAAAAATTTGTTAGAAAAGAAAATTTTTTAAAAATCTTTCTTACAGTTCCATGAAAATGTAAGTTGCATAAGCTGATAAGTAATGAAAAGAAAAATTGATTTAACAGATAATTGAAAATGAATTTTATACGAATATTTTCTAATTTTAATAAAAAAAATTATATTTTGACGGGTTTGTATTGTTTTCAATTTACCTGTCCTTAATAAACTCTTACTAGTTTCAGTCTTGACCGCTAGCACTAAATTTACGCGATATTTTTAGCGCTTTCGTATCGAAGAATACAATCTATACACTTTATGTTGCTAATAAAGCATACGTACTCTGATAATGAATACGTACATCGGCATTCCGCTGTGCTGCAAGGCTGCACCCTTACTCCACTTGTAAGTTGAAGCTTGCATTTTGCAGTTTTCGTTACAAGTAGAATACACCTTTTCACTATAGTTAAATTTAAAAGTGAGGTTATCCCAACCCTTAGATATACATATTGACATTCGGTTCAGTCTCATACGTCTGTCGATTATGATAATTCTTTGCGCAAAGGTATACGTAATGTGTGTACGCTCATTTCATATAGACTTGCAGAGAATAGTATCCTGACTTGGCTACATTTCTAAATTATTCGACCATTGTTTCAAGTTTTTACGAGGAAATATTTACTCAAAAATGTAAGTAAACAATGTAAACTAGACAGTTAGATTCTAACAAAGAATGCATCATTAACAGACTTTCAAAATAACGAAACTCCTCTTTCACTGGATATACAGTGATTACAAATCGATAATTACATTATCTTCAATGACGTCGTGTGGCAACACCTCGGAATTTATGAAATTACCTGAAGGGTATATTAAAACGATAATGCTAACAAAATCTACGAATATAATGCGTTTCGGTAGTTGCTTAAAACTTGACAACTTGATTTAGCCGAGGAATATTATCGGGAGTTTTTCACTGTTAACGTACTGTAATGCCTAACAAAGCAATCATTGAACTGCTTTGAATTGATTTTGTTGTCAATATTCTACAAATTATTCAAATGCTTAATTTTTAATTTTTACAATGTATTTTATTGTTGTTGCAGAATTTATATTATACACAAAGTGCCATTTCTGTAATATATTATTACATGTATTACTAGTTGCCAAAGAACAATGGAGTCAACAAATCAGCTGGATGATAATGATACCAAAGAAGAATCTCAAAACATCCCCACTGATTCAGGTATATACTCATTAGAAATTTGATTTTTTTATTGTTAAATATAAAGTTGTACTAAATTACATTTTTTAGAAAAAAGAAACGATGAACAACAAAAACTGGAAGAAATTAAAAACACCATGCAAAAAGAATTTGATATTCAAAGAGCAAAAATGAAAGAGTTATTTTTGCAAAAAGAAGGTATAATAAAAATTGAATTAAAATAAATGTAATAAAATGTATTGAAATTAATTATGTTTCAGTTAAACCAAGTAATATTTATTTTTAACTTCTTAATTTTGTATTATAATTGTAGATGAATTAAAACGAAAAACAGAAGAAAATTTTAATCTACAAGCGGAAAATACTAAATTGCAACATGAACTGGATGAAGCTAAGAGTCAACTTGTAATTGTTGATTTAAAAAATCAAAATGACATTGATTTAGAAAAACGTAAAGCAGAGGATGAAATTGCTTCATTGCAACAAATTATCAATGCAACTGTTCAAGATTCTTCATCCACAAGAAAAGAATTGGAAATGAAAATAAGCAAACTTAAAGAAGAAAACAATAATTTAAGATTACAGATCATGCAAAATTCTAGCACTGAGGGACCACAATTATCTTTGTCAACCATGACCAAGAGTTTGGCAAAAAAAGTGGCTTCTCAATTAGATTCACTTTCTCTTGGTTCTGATAATGATGATATAGCATCAAGAAATAAAAGACACGTATGCAATAATAATATACTAACTGAAATTTACATATATTACATTTTTTTTGTATTTTATTAGTACTATTTTTACAGGCTGATGAAGATGCTGAATCTCTGCGTTCTCTAGTTGTGCCATTAGAAGAAGAAATAACAGCATTAAAAGAGAAGTTAAGAACTACTGATGATGAATTACAGAAATTCAAGGAGAAAGATGAACAACAATATAACAAACAAATGAAAGCAAAAGAATCTGGTCAGTGGGAAAATACTTGTGACATGTGTGCCAACTATGAAGCTCAACTTCAAAGAATGCAGATGGAAGCTAAAGAATTTAAAAAAAGCATTCAAGAGTTTGAACAAGTACTGTTTGCTCAAAAACAAGATCTAATGAAAGAAGTAGAATTTAGAAAAGGAATGGAAGAAAAATGGAATGAAAAAAAAGAGGAGCATAAAGCTGAAGTTGCTAATCTTACAGCTTCTGTTAAACTTGCTACAAAAACTTTAAATGATTTAAAAAAACAGTATTCTTATACTAAAGAAGCAGTAACAAAAGAATTAGCGAGGCTAACCCAAGACAGAGAAGCTGTTCAAAAGCATTTAAATGAGTGAGTGAGAATTCTTTATTTTATTAAAATTATTAAATTTTATTTATATGTTAGACAAGATACAAACATTACATTAAATTGAACTTGAATATTTTCTTCAGATTGACGCACCAAAATGAATATTTATTGGGAAAATATAGTAAACATTCTGATCATTATCAGTATGAGCATATAAATATGCCTAATACTGTAGAAGAATTACACATCAGTATTCTGAAAATTCGAGAAGAATTAATTGTAGCAACTGTTGCAAGAGAAGAAGCTGAAAGAAAATTCAGATCTCTACAATATGAACTTGGATTATTACGTGATCAAGTAGAACAAGATAATATTGAAAAAGAAAAAAAAGAATTTGCCATAACAGAACTAAAGCAACAAATTATCAATCTACAGCAAGAACTGAATACCGGAGAAGAAACTCAGAAAGATTTTGTTCGTTTGACTCAATCATTACAGGTGTGAATTGTAATTTAGATGTAATTTGTAAAATCATATGAAACGTAATGTTTATTCTTTTTGCAGATCGAACTACAAAAAATTAGAGATTCAGAAAAAGAAGTCAGGTGGCAGTATGAAGATGATGTTGATGAATGTCCAACATGCCATCTATTTTTTGCTTCTGATAAAAAAAAAGAGAAGGTAAGTTACAAATTAAAAATTGTCTTTCAAAGCTACAACATTTACTAAATAGTTCAAATTTTAGGTTCATTGCAGACATTGTGGACAAATTTTTTGTCAGTCGTGCCTAAAAAATGAAGTTAAAAGTGGACCAAAAGAAAGAATATCCAGAGTTTGCAATATTTGCCATACATTACTTAAGAAAGAGGATGCACCTTATTTTAGTCGCGACCCTCCTTAATTAAATTAAATTAAAATTTTAAAATTATCTTTATCTTTCAAGTGAGTGCAATATTTTTCCAAGAAGCTTTGTTGTATGATGAGTAAAATAATTACAACACTTACATACTAGGTTTATTAATTAAATTTTTGTAATATTTTTCAATTAATTAGAACATTTATATACAGGTAACAAAACTGGCTGTATTATTAGAACTCAAGTTTTATGTACTACACGAAATAATGTACATTTCTTGAATATTTATAAATATGTACAGTTAACTTACTAAGGTTGTAGACACTTGTGAAAAGTAAGTGTGACTATAAATACTTGTAATTTTATCTTGACGTTAATACACTATCAGGTATCAAATTAAAACTGTCAAGTATTTTGTAAATATGAGACTGTATCATATATATATTGTATTATTAAAAATTTAAAACAAATTTAATGATTGATGAAATTTTACACCTACATACTGATTAGAAATATTTGCAGTAGTAGCAGTAGTAGCATTTTATTGGCGTTCAATGATGAATTACATAGCTTCGTATAACTTGTATTATTTTATTAAATTTAGAAAATTTTAATAGCATTTTAATGTGTGTTGTTGCCATGGTGTAACATTGCCATGGTGCTGTTGTGGTATTTTTTTTTTGAATTCTCATACACTATTCATGCCATCTATTGGCAATTGCTTACTCACTTTCATGTGCACTGGCCTCTGACAGCAATTATAATTGTGAAGCAACCTTAATTCTGCTACATACATGAGAATGACCAAAAACATGTCATAGATGAAGTACTCGATCATTTGTTGTTTTATATAATGAACTGAACCATCTGAAACTAGTTTTGTTTACTTTTTAACACGAGAATTTTCAAACCATTATTGAACCATGGCTCATATACCTACTGGGCTGGTTTCTCATTCAAAAAAAGTATGCAACTTCTATAAACGAGTTATACGTCATTTGGAAAGTACGATTGTTCACTTGGATGAAGTCAGGTTTGCCTTTGTAATAACAGTTATATTCGTGGAAATTTATTATTAATCTCTGATAAAGAATGATAAATACGTATCCATTTTATTATTTAACGCTGAAAATAATACGACGAATTGTAAATCTTTATTTTTCGGTTTTTATCTATTATTATATATCAAAATGTTAATAATTATCACACAATATTGAAAATATGTATTTTTGACTTTTAGGTATCAGGCAGTTCTAATGAGAGCTAAATTTGATGGTAATAAGAATATTAGGGATCTCAGGGTTGCCAAAGAAATGCTGAAACAAGGCGAAGCCGAACTCTTTAGTCAGCTTCATTATTCCTATAAAAAATTCCCGGAATCGCCTGGTGGTGTAGCTTATCAGCGCGAACACCCCGCACCAGATTGGCTACTTGATTATTGGAATGAAAATGAAAAAGCTGCATATCCTAAGTACTTTGCAACTCGCGAAAAAAGAAAGAAAGAATACGAAGAGTTTTACGCTGCGCAATATGGAAAACCTTCCTCATCGGCTGGTCATTGAGATAAATTTGATTTGGATAGTTAGATTAATTATAAATTAGTTGATTGTAATTGTTATCATTGTCAAACATATATTTATCTTAAATGATGCTAATAAACAAGATTTCATTATCATTTTGAATTCAAAAAAGGATGATTTATTGTGTACTTAATTATTTAACATAAATATGAATTATTTCAATAACAGAACTCTTTGGAGACTTTCAAGTTCTTGGAAATACAATCTTAATATTTTAATCTTGAATTAAAATGTTTTATTAACTAATAGTGATAAGGACACTTGTCATAAGTTACATCAAAAGAGTTGAATAATTAATCAAAAATTAAAATCTATTCTCGTAAAATATTTAGTTCTTGTGATGAAATGTGCATTCTTAATTCTTTTTCTTCTATCAAATCTTGAATTTCTGTGAGAACTTGTGGTGCTATTTCTGCTGCATTTAAATATAAACTTTTTATCCATGGGCATTGCATAACACTTAAATGATAAACTTCTTCACCTTTTTTTGTAACCAAATTATATTCTCGAATTGATAACATGTACAATTTCCAAATTAATGGACAGATCTTTGTTTCTTCATCCATTGATAAGTTTTTATATAATGCTAACACTTTATTAGTAATCAACTGAACAGAATCTTCTAAACCTTCTTTCTTGAGATGTACAATGCGATTTCGCATATCTAGTACTCTTACTAAAAGATCTAGAGTGTTACTTTCACAATTTAATGATTTTAGTTTCCAACAAGGTTCAAAAATATCAACTACAATTTTCACTGACCGAAAATAAGTATTTCCTGGAAACTGATCTATTGCTTGATTTATTGATTCATATAATATAGCATCAAAATCTTTTTTATTTTTGATAAGTTGATAAAGTTGTATGCAAATTATCTTACACTCATGAAATCTCTCTTTCATATTCAAGTTCTGACTATAATGTTCTATACACCTTTTACATAATTCTAGTATATTGTTAAAGTTTTCAAATTCGTTATTTTTTATCAACATAATATAAGAATAACAAATGAAAATATCACATTCAATGCTTGATAAAAAGTATTCTTCTTCATCTTTATTTTGGATAGGTTCCATAATAAATTTTAAAATTTGATTATATAGCATTTCTTCTATTGACATATCAGCATTGTATTTAAACTGCACTGAACAAAAATTTTTAAAGTTTTTAAGTACTTGCGCAAATGAATCTGACTTAAGCATCTGATAATTATTTATTTTGAATAGAAGCTCAAAATAGGTTCTGTAAAAACTAAATAAGGATTTCATTTCATCTTCTGATAATGAATTGATATTCTGCATTTGACTTAATGTTTGCATTATTTTCATACAATTATCATGGAACCCGAGTTCAAATTCAATTAAAGCATATTCCTTGTAAAAATATAAGTTATTTCTATTTTCAGTTTTCTTCAGAAAAGCTTTTATTAAAGGCTTCAGTTCATTTTTTTTTGGTGATTCTCTCATAGGATCACATTTATTTACAAAAACTATAAGCCTTTCTAATCTCAACCACCAAACTAAAATGCCTACTCGTTTTTTTGAAGGTAATTTTTCAGCTACAGTATGAAAAACTGATCGTATAAAATTTAAATATAATTCTCTTGTTGGGTGATATTTTAAAAACTGAGGTCCTGAAGTTAGTTCACCTCTTAACAAATCTGTCATAATTAAATTATTACAGGGATGATTATCTTGTTCTCCAACCCAAACTGCTGGTTGTATAATGGGTAATATGAATTCTAATGAATCTACACTGTGAATATAATCTTCTATGTAGAAATCTTTCAGCATGCAATGACGAGTTGGTAGCAATGGAATTTTCAAACATAACAATGATAAAACGATAAGTTGGAAATGTGATTTTCGTGAAACCACTGGATAAATAAAATCAGATACTTCTTCATAACAAACTAGTCTTTTTTCATCAACTATTAAGCTTCCATCTTCTTCATCTAAATTTATACTTGTCCAAAAACATCTCTCTCTGAGTGTTTCCACACGTAGCCACAATAAATTCAATGGAAGTCCAGAAGTAATTATAAGCTCTTCCATATCCATAAGAGTTTTTTCCTCCAGTGTATCATTTTTAAAAAATTCCTTTTTTATATCTAAGTTCATACATAAATTAAGTTTAATTATTTCCCATGTTTGCTCCCAATATCCAGCTTGCCTTAAAAATGTTAAACAATCATAAAGAAGGGCTAATACTTTTCTCTCATTACTTTCTATATTTTTTCGACTGCTTATTTTCATAGTTGAAAAACATTTTGAATATAAAGCAAGTACTTTTGACTTTTTACATAGCACACCAGAAGTTTTGACAGCAGTAATTAAAGCTTTCCATAAAACAATATTATCAATGTCTTTTTTCAACATACTTTCTAGTTCTTGACAGTATTCATCAACTGGCTTGATCCTTGACATTGTTTGCAATTTGAGTAGGAGTAAATCAATCGAAGTAGGATTTGCTTTCAGACCTTTATCCAAAATTTTTAGTTTTTTATGTAAAGGTAAAATTTTGTATTCACTTGCACGCGAAATTTCATCTTGAAAATGCGCATAATCTAGCCAAACATCAATGTTTTTATCATCTATTCGAATTTTTTCTTCAAATTCTTTTCTTCGGTGCAAGTTAATGGAAGTCATATCAATTTCAATAGTGTTCATTTTCTTTTTGTAATATCTTTTAAATTGCAGGCGCTTATAATGATTGATCTTTTCTTTGTGAGTACTCCAACTTCCAAGAAATCTCGTCTTATAAAGAGGTCTCATATCTACATTAAGAGTCTGCATAGTCAGATAATTGTTATTACCTTTTAAATCTTCAAGAAAAACTTCTCTTTTTTTCTTCTCTTTTTTTTTAATTTTCTTATTAATATTTGGCTGTTCGCATTCCGCTGAAGTTTGTTTTAGTTCGTCAGAATTTCTTGCACTAAGACTACCCGAACAGGAATATTCCGTTATTTCAGATGGAGAAGAAATATTTTCAAGGGCCACTTTCGATAAAACGCTAACACGTGATTGTTGATAACTATCGTTGTCTATCCATTCTGACGAATTGGGCTCGATTTTATCATTAACAATTTCTTGCTTTTTTTCATCACTCACAGAATAAGCTGGGAAAAGAGACATTTTTTATTAGGTTGCTGTTAACCACTAACAGTTATTTGCACGTTTGAAGTTATTGCTTTGTTATTATTCTGTAAAAGACTACGGACTGTACTGACTACTGTAGAGCATAGATAAATATTATGATCATGCTCGTGGGGGATAACCTTTTTGATGCAAAAGATGTCAAACAGTCTGCTGTCTGACATTGTACATAGTTTGCCAAGCGCGCGAAATGAAAAGTACTTTTAAAAAGTATATTTCGGCCCTATAAGGCACAAAAGATAGAAAAGTCCCAGGCAGCCCAAGTCCGAGCTAAATAATTTCGTTTCAAAAAATCGAGCTGAAAAATAAAATCCAAAAAATGCAGCTGGATTTGCAGCTCAAAATTCAGCCAGAATTTTTAACAGGGTGATTCTCAAAAATGATACGTAATAATAAATAAGAAAAAAAGTCGAGTATTGAAGATGAAAAGAAGGTATGAGATATAAGTAACTAATTAATAAACACAAATGTTCAATAGTAATATTTTTACTTCAAATAAGGGTGCGCAAATTTGCAAACTATTTAAACAAATAACACATAGTATATAACATATGGATAAAGTCATTATGTCATCCTTCTAGTATAAATAAAACATCCAACTACATAATAAAAACTTTCATAATTTGTTTTAAACATACATCTGTACAACAATCTGAAAAGATATCGAAGCTAGTGTAAGAATAAAATTTCTCCATCGCATCATTACACTAATTTCGACACCTCTTTCAAGTAAACAGTTATTAATAGACGTCAGAATTTGTAAAAAAAATTTAAAGAATTTCTTAACTATTAGTTAAACTTTTCACGTTAGCTCCTTTTGCTTTCTTCGGCGCTATTTAAACATTCGATAAAACATCACTTGGTCGAAAATATGCTCTGCATTATATTCCTCATTTGGGCCTTTACACGTAGGATCAAACATGCATTTTCTTCTAAGTTACGTACCGTTTTCAAACTATACAATATAAAAAATACAAGTTGAAAAGTATTTTTTTCTTTTCTTACAAAAAAAGAACAATATTTGGATGGAAATGAGATGAGCATTCAAGAACATTACTTTTGGTTATAACGCGTGGGTGCAAACATGTATCCAGTTGACGGGAGCAGCGCCTTAACGCTTTAATTCAATAATCGTAAATAATTCACAGTATATAATGGGAGCAAGTGGAATGGATAGAGAATAGTGAAGGAGCACGGACGGCCCAACTGGTCTAAATAAGCTGACTTTACGAGGAAATTCGGTGTATCGTGTGTAAAAAAGTCAATACCTATTGCAAATAGAATTGCAATGCTTCACAATATACATCAGCTTTATAACTAATTAGGACCTCGGCTCGATAAGTTATCTTAAATATATTAGGCGTGTACGAGTCGTGTGATGTAAGTTTGTGCCAGAAAGCGCATGTAGTCGCGGCTCGTCCAAGGAAACGCGAAAAAACCGTCGTTGGATCTCATTGATGGCTCTTACTGAGCAAGTGCGAATTGAACTGATAGATATTGGAGCACTGCTCGCCGCATATGTTGCACTTCCAAGGATTGCTCTCGCTGTGGCAGCCTTTGTGTAGAAAATAAAGAGTCTGGTCCGGGAATGTGATTCTGCAATGGCTGCACTGCAGAGCGCTGCAGCTCAAGTTCTGCCTCAAGCTCGTCTCCTGGCAGGTCTGCAGTTGAAAGCTCGCTTTGTCGTTGCTCTCTTGGTCTCGATGCTCCTTGTGGCGATCGTCTTCTTCGTCGTCTTGGTCGTCGTCTTGGTCGTCTTGGTCGTCTTGGGCGGTGGCTGCGGCGGTGGCTTTGCCCTTGGAGATGACGAACTTGCGGCGCAGGTCGTCGCGCAGCAGCGACTGCAGCGGGGACACTTTGATGAGGGACGGCATCGAGGGTTGGCTCGCGACGGCCGAGGCGGGCTTGTCGAGCGGCTTGCGATCCTCGCAGCTCATCGGCTCCTGCTTCACGATCGGTATGAGAGAGATGGACGGCGTCACGGCATCGTCGGCTGCTTCCCTTGTACGGCTGCAAAAAAGTCGCGCGGTCAGCGCGAGCCGAAACTTTAAAGGCGTACGATTGGTATATATATACCTCTGATTAGGCTTGATAAAGTCGTCGGGGTCGGATTTGGCGGCGGCTCGGGTGTTGTAGCCGTTGCTGCCTCTGGACAGTCGCGAATCGGCCAGTTGGCCCTTGGCTGTCTGATCTGGATCGTTTGGCTGGCTCTGGATCACGTCGATCTGATCGGAGTATGGGATGGATATCTCGACGTGGGGCGTGAGAAAATGCATGGGCGGAGTCGCGTTGTCGACCGATCGGTTCTCGCTGCTGTCGCCGCTGTCGGAGAGCATCGCGCTCGAGGAGACCGTCTCGCCGGAGAAGAGCTTCTTCATCATGCTGGTCGTGCTCGATGCTCCGCTGCTCGGGCCAGGATTGTCCAAATCGATGCCGTGCCTGAATCCGAGTCGAATATTGGGATTTGTCGAAAAAAAGAAAACAATTGGACGCCGATCGAAGGCCGTACCTGTTGAAGTAATGCAATCTGAGGCACTTCATCGACGAAGCTCGGTAGTGGCACAAGGGGCAGGACTTGATGCTGTCGTTGCGGCCCACGTGCTCGTTCTGAAAGTGAGCCCGCATGGCTATCTGACGCTGGAATCCCCGATTGCATATCGGACAGTGATAGGGTAATACTTTGGAATGAGTCGTAAAGTGCTCCGCTAAGTGGTCCTTCCGAAAGAACCTCTTTTGGCATATTCGACACTCGTACGGCTTGACGCCCGTGTGCCTCATCTGCGAAATCGATTCGGCGTCAATTCCTCGATTGCCATCGCGCTTCGACTCGCGACGCTTACCTTGTGCCTTCTCATATTGGCCCCGTTCGAAAACGTCATGTTGCAGACGTCGCATTCGAATGTTTTTCGACTCGTTTTGTCCTCGGGCTGCAGGTACTCTTCGCCGTCGCCGTCCACGTCTGTTTCTTCGTTAGCATCTCCGCTTATCAGGCACTTGTTTTGCTTCTCAAAGGCAAATTTTTTATCGACTCCGCTGCAGTTTTGACACTGATTGCATCTGAAATTACGTTACATTTCAATCAAATTCCTACGAGACAATCTTGCTCGTGCAAATAACGATTTTTCGCGGCATTTGCCCGACGCAAGCCAAATCATATACTAATCGTGAGCAGCTTTTCGGCAAATCTTATAACAAAAATTCATCGTTTCATCGAGATCGTCAATTTTTCATTGCCAACTCTCGGTCTCATAGAAGTAATAAACGACCGAGTTTTTCCCCTTTTTGTCAACACAACGACGCGAAATTACTATTCCTAAGAGTTATTATTAGCCGAATAATAAAGATATGGTATCGGCAACGTACCCAACAGCAGATATCGATCCATTACAATTAGTACAAAAATTGGTATCAAAAGTAGTCTCTAGATTGCGAGCTTGGGGCTGGTCCTTTTTTCCAAAAGCTTCGAGGTCGGCTTTGCTCTCGTCAAAGTTCGAGCCTCGGCCACTCGGCTCCAGTAGTTTATTTTCTTCGATGCTTTGGTCGTCTCCATCTGGCATGATATGCAAAACTCAAAACAACAAAGCTTCGGTATATGCGCAAGCTGCGAGCTGATCGACCTGCAAAATAAGGGTACAAAATTGCGACCTTATCAAACTGACCAAGCGCTCCTACTTGCGCACGATCGAAAATCAAAAAACGCAGAATCAATTGAACGCCCATTTACGAACGTCGTCTCCAAGACTTGCGTACTTTATTACTTACGACAATCTAAGCTTACTCTCGCATGGGGCTCATCGCTTAATCGATTCTGGCATGGCGAGCGAATTACTAACTAAATAACGATGAAGTTGCTATGATTTAACATTAATCTACGTGAGAGATATTGATGCACACGAGAATAAACGTCGACTTGCATGTATGTGCAGCATATAATACGCAGCTACACGTTCACAGCTACGGAGAGCAAAAAGATACTGTTATGAGGAAAATTGAACATGTATATAGGTAAAGAGAATCGAGAAGCATAGGTATAAAATGTAGAGAGTCGGCCACAAGAAAAATGCTCAAGAAAGGAGATCAACAAAGTGCACGCGACACGAGTCTTTCTACAATGTCACGTGCACATCCAGTATTCCTATTTGCTGATAAACTTTTCGCCCAATACCTTGGATGCACTTGGTCCTACACCAACGCTTGCAATTACAATTATTACGCGGAAATAATTTTAGTTTACCACTCAATAACGATACCCGATGCCGATTTTTCTTAATCCCTTGTAAAATTGCTCGATTCATCTCGCCTAATCAACTCAAAGTGTATTTTTTAATTTACAGTTGCTTTTTTACAAGCTTTCTGACTAATTTTAAGCAATTTTAACTGAATTTCCCAATAATCACTACATCGCATTTTTTACATGATTTTTTTCCAAAATTTTTATTCTTCCTCACGTATACACTGTATTTTATCAACTTGTGAGTAACCCACGTTTTTTTCAATTACTTTCCAATGCTGTCTACTCATATTGTTAAGACAGTACGTTGTATCGATGGAACACAAACGAACTTGTTAGAAATTTATTTTTAAAATTGTCATGACTTATTTTAAAACTCATGACGGTCACAATACGCTTGAGTAATTTAGACGTGTCGACAGACTTCCATCTGCCACAAGTTTTGTACTCCTGGTTTGTCCTCTGCTACTAACTATTATCACGCAGTGTGTGTATTAGTTAACACTCGCGACCTTTTTCAGAAAATAAAAGTTTTTTTTTCCAAGTGAAAAAGTAATCAGTAAATTCGCGCAATCATGGTTATGGAAGGATTGTCACCGAGCAGCTGGAAAAAGCACCCAGCTGTACGTTTACATCTTTTTAATCAATCATGTGCAAAAGAAATACATTAATGCTTTATACTTTATTATAGCTCATCCCACTGTTTGTCTGCCTCGGCGCAGGAGTAGCTATGTCAATGTTTTACACTTTGAGATTGGCAACTAGGAATCCTGATGTTTCATGGAACAAAAAAGGAAATCCTGAACCCTGGAATGAATACAAAGAGAGACGTTATAAGGTTTGTAAAAATTTAGGTGCAACATAATTTGCATTGATGTCTTTAACATCTACTAAATCCTTCTTTTTTTTTTAGTTTTACAGCCCAACTGGCGCTGAACTGGAAAAGAGCGCTGCTCCAGAATATTAAGTTTTTTTATTTACATGTATACTGTGGATACCGATATTAGAGACAGTCAATAGAGAAATACTGCAACTCTTATCACCTCCATAGTAACAAAAATGATGAATTCTTATAGTGTATTATTGAAATATTATGTAGCATAAAATGTTTCAAATAACAAAGCAGTTGTTACATGAATAAATATTCAAATTAAATGTATCTTTTACGTAATTATTTTATAATTTAAAAATAAATGTATACCATACTAAACAAAACTACAAAAGAAAACCTACGCACTACTTATGATTTATTGGTTAGTGTATACTAAATATCTTTTTTCAAATTATTTTATTATGGATTTCATCTTTATTACTCAATGCTGAAAATCTTACATAATTCATCTATCAACATAAATTTGGTAGTGTTACTTTTTAATGAATGTTTACTGATCCTTTGAACCTTGACAATATGATATTCGCATGTTATATAATCAATTTATAACCTTGCCAATTCCAAAAATTTTGTTTAATTCCAATGTAATCAATGAAAATGTATACTATAATGATTGAATATTATAAAAAAATTCTTTTATCAAGGTTGCATCAAAATGTGAAGGTTTAAACCATTATTTATTATTATTCATTATTTAAATTTTCACTACCCGATGAAAATCTTTAGCAGTTGAAAACTTCATAGCTTTTCATATTTAATATTTAGAACATCTTTAGCATGTTTTTTTGTTTATTAATAATTTTTCATTTTCTCACTGGTAAGCGAATCAATTGGGTATTTTATCTACATACTGTTCTGTTCATTTTAAGAAATTCTTTTCAATTTTCAGTACAATAACGATAATCTATATGAAGGATGATATTGCAAAGTCTTTCTATTCCTTCATTTCAATAATCAACATATTTATTATTACTTCTATAGGGTGAACCTCATATTCAGTTGAATATAAAAACCTATGAAATTGTAAATATTATTTAACTACATACACCACATAGGTTTTTTTTATTTTAATTTTGAAATTTACCTACAACGTTTATATAAACATCATTTTAGATAATGAAGTATGACCAACAATCCACAGTTGACTCCATTGCAATCAATTACAAAAAAATACAAAATACTTTATGAAGTTTTATCTTGGATTTGAAAATTTCATCCTTATTTACACTTCATCTCAGCTGTTGGTATGACTAATTTGAACATAATAATATTCACATTTTTTAATTCATCTATAGTTTATTCAAAACAAATTTATTTTTGATAATAAGTATATCCATCTGATTCAAATGCCTGAAACTAAGATTTCGTTTTTCTTCTTAATTGACTTGGAATTAAATCGCAGCTAACAGGCTACCGACTGCCGCTGGTGAGGATTTTCCTGCATTGCAGTTCAAAATACCGTCTGCTTGGTTCCTAGACAGGCACTACAATGACTAAATCCCACTAAGAATGATTATTTGGGAATGAAGCTTCAAGCGCGCAGTCGATCTGCTATAACTATTTACATGGACTAAACCGTAAAATATAATATACGTGTACTGATAACAATATAACACATATCGTAGATTAAGAGCTGTGAATAGGTTAGTCCAAAACGCTGATCATGATACATGGGCTTATATTAGTTTATAATTGTGATTTAATAGTATAACTACTCGCAATCATCAATATGACGACCACGACCAGGTTTTTAAATTTTATATTATTTATTTTTTTACTTGTAATAGTGAGTTTTGAATATTTTATTTAACTTCAATTCCTAATTTTTATTTACTGTTATAATTATTACAATGTAATAGCAATATTTCAATGAATTGATTAATGTTATTTTTTATTTAATAAATATGCATAATTCTATTTCATTTTTACATCATAAGAATTGATCATTAATGTTAAAAGTTAAAGGTGTGGAGAATGAAATCTCAACAAAACAAGGATTTTTGTCCCTTCTAACAATATTCCTCTTGTCATCGACTGCATTGTTTTATGTATATACAAGTTTTCCAGAACTCAAAGAGTAAGTTTTTAAATATTCATTAAAGCAAATATCTACTATTTTTTAATATTTCGAAATGCAATTGTTATGTTTAATTAATGTTAAATATTTTTGTTTAGAGATGAAAAAAGCTCACCTGAAATTGCCTTTAGATATTCAAGATGCCAAAAATCTTGGAAAACTACTAGAATCATACAAAAATATGTATTACTTTCAAGTACTCACAGGGCTGTTTACAACTTATATATTGTATCCTTTACAATGCAAATTTTTAGTTTAAGAAAATTTCATTTGAATTTTAATATATATTTTCCTTAATTTATTACTTTAGTCTTCAAACATTTGCCATACCTGGATCAATATTCTTATCTATTCTATCAGGATATCTTTTTCCCTTTCCCTTAGCTTTAGGACTTGTTTGCACTTGTAGTGCTATTGGGGCATCACTTTGTTACTTACTTTCATCATTAGTAGGAAAAAAAATAGTACTCAGATATTTTCCTGATAAAGCCAAAAGTTGGGCAGAAGCTGTAAAAAAGCACAAAAGCAATCTTTTACATTACATGTTGTTTTTAAGAATAAACTCCATTGCTACCAAATTGGTTCATAAATTTAGCAAGTCCAGTGGTTGGAGTACCAATGAAACCTTTTGTTATAGGAACTTTCTTAGGAGTAGCACCCCCTTCTTTTGTAGCAATCCAAGCAGGACAAACTTTAAATAATTTAACTTCTTCTAGTGATGCATTTTCATGGAATAACATAATATTGCTATGTGCTTTTGCAATTATTTCCATTGTACCTGTTGTATTTAAAAAACAAATAAACCAAAAGTTTGAATAATTTTGTAATTACTGATATGAAAATGCTGAATCAATCATTTAAATTGACCTCAATTTTATAGTTAGGTTTATTTTATATGTAATATATTTCATATTTTAAGTAAATATGAATATAATTGTAAAAAATGTACCTGAGAAAATAATTGTACTCTTTTGAAAAGATTATGCATTATTCAAAAAACTTATTAAAATATATTGTTCATGAACAAATACTTATCTAATTAATCTGTACAAATTGTTACCTCTGATTTTTTAGAAAATTGCAAATGTTGTCTCAACTTTGGCTTTAAAATTATATGAAAATAACATTCAATGAAGTAATTTTATCTAGTTAGTGAATCGTTTTATAGTGTTAAGGAGTTGTAGGCAAAAATTTAATCAATGTAACATGGTCAATTTATTAACCTTTTTTTTTTATAAATCGTAATAAAAGTTCGTTGTTGGTTGATATTGATATCTGCGTTAAAATAATTTATTTTTTAATTTATCATTTAAATTATACCTGTATAATGTAAAATTATTTTCAGTTATTATAAAACTATTTTATGTGTAAAACAAAAAGTTCACAGCGCAAAAACACTTATCATTTATATTTTCATAAATAAGCGACAATCGTTTGTTACATCAGTAACGTCAATTCACTCATATTTTTAAATGCTGCACAGCAGCATATTTAACTTTTTAATATACAAATAGAGTAAAATAAATCAAGTAATTTCGCAATCATTCATAAGTTGGCTAGAAATTTGAGTAGTATTTGATGAAAATCTTCGTTCGTTTTACTGTATTACGGGCAAATTATTGCGCTGTATACACATTACTTTAACATTATTGAAAATGTATAAACAGAATTTTTTACAAATATTTTGAAATCATACTTTATACATCAAACTAATCATTTTAATTTGAGCACTTATTCAGACTTATTCAAAAGTGTATTTTTGGAACGTAATCAATTCAAGTTAATTTTCGCTGCTTTTAATGAATGTCACAAAATAAACTTCCCATTTTGCAGTCATGAAATATACTATATTTTTATGAATTTTTATATTCAGCCATATCATTGATATATTGATATCGATGTATCAGAATTTACTAAGAATTTTTTATAATTAAAATGAGATGAGTGGACATTTTAAAAAAAAATAGATTTTTCAATAGTATCAAAAGGACATGTTGTTAAGCTGGAATTGAATTTCCAAAATTTCAAAATACTAACATATTATGTTTTTTCGAAAATTTCACTACACATTTTCATTGTTATGATTAACATTTACGCGATTTTTTGTGGATTTATAATAAGAGCACTTTGTTTTTCATCTTCAGGTTGATCTTTGTCACCCCATCCCCAGATTTCATGAGTACCATCTCCAGTTCTCTGAACACGTTTTTTAATTACGTCTTCGGAGACGGTTTTAAGATCATAAGCCCAACCTATGCGAGAGAAGAAGTCGATAAAAGCAGTTGTAAAATTGAAACTGTAGTTTCCAAGCTCGGAAGTTTTGTAATCCCAAGGGAAAACATGGTGATAATTGTGCCATCCTTCACCAAGAGCAAAAATAGCAACTCCCATGTTTTGAGCTGGATTAATGGATCTGCAAAAATTAGGTAGTTTAGTAAAAGTTTTTTAAAAACATGATAATAAATAAATAAACTATATCAAGACTTGAATATTAAATTTTTGAGAATATGAACTACTCACTTATCATAGGGCTTATTTCCAAAGAAATGAGCAGCAGAATTTACAAGCCAAGTCATGTTCAAAGTGAAGGTGTAACGTAAAATCGTTGGTACGAAGAACGCATTACCAAAAGTCTCGCCCCAGAAGTACATTGGAATCGCAGTAGGGATAACAAAGCATACGAGCGGCATGACCAAAAGGTAGTATCTGGAAGGACGAACGATCATATAAATAAACATTTCCTTAATGAGTTTATATTTAAAAAAAAACACTGTCATTCCGTACTTTTTCTGGAAAGCCAGGATAGGGTCACTTTTAAGATCTGACAGATCAATTCCTTTTCCTTTTTCCTTTAACTGAGGATGCTTGCGAACCAGCAACCACCCGACGTGGGCGAAAAAGAATCCTCTAGTAGCATTGTGGGGATCAGCATCAGTTTCACTGTATTTGTGATGTACTCTGTGATCTCTTGCCCAGTCAATTACTGAATCCTAAGAAATAGCAATTAATCTATTAAAATGATCGAGGAGTACGTTTACTTAAAGAATAATGCTTTTTTTTATGTACTTACTTGAAACGCAAGAGTATTGAAAATTGTTAATAAAAGCCTCAATTGCCAAGTGGCTTTGTATGATCTATGAGCCCAAAGTCTGTGAACTCCCGCAGTAATTCCTAAACCACTCATCACGTACAGAAAATATGCTGAAAAATATTAAATTGCAAATAAGATAATTATTTATTGTTTTACATAAATAAGTATGCGTAACCGCAATTTCAGTTACTTACCGAAAATAGAAGTGAGAAGTTTAGCGGATGTAAATGCTAGATACAGTCCGTAAAGTGCTCCAGTGTGAAGAAAAAGGAATAGAATAACGTTTCTCCACACAATGTCCAATTTATATTGTTTCGGTTCTGGTTTTTCTTCTTCTTCTTCCTTAATCAGTACACATTTTTTTATTTCTTCCACAGTTTCGTTTTCAAAGAGAACGCCTGTAGGGGCATTGGTAACGTTTGGTGCCATTTTTGTCAAAAGTCTGAAAAATATAAGTAGAGAAACCTTATAACAATCTTACTTATTGGATAGTTAAAAATAAAAAAAATAAAAAGAAAAACGATCATTTGTAAGAGGAAATGACACCAAGTCTTTTGCGCGCTTGCAATAACCCATATCGATTATTCTAGTTGTAACGTAGCGTTTAAACTATTGGTCTGTGACGATATTTAAACGTACACATAGTTAATTTTTCTCTGTATCAATTAAATGGAGATAGCACTTTTTCCTCGAGTAATTTATAAACTTTGAACATTTAATATCAAATGACCGTTCTAAAGCCAAAAAATAATCTTCTATAATACCGGATCAGTATGTATCATAACCATTTGACAAGAAAAGAGTTTAGTATTTTATATAAATTTCAATTAATCAATGATCTAAAAAATACGGACGAGGTCGATGAATTTTCATGCTGTTACAATGTTCTTTGTTGAAATTCATTCAAAACATTACTACAACGAAGTGCAACAGTTTTAGAATTAAAAGTTAAAAATTTATCGAACAATGTACTTGTATATTTTTATTTAGCTGCTATCTATTGAAATAATTTTCAAATTTTTTTGGTACATTATTCGACGTAACACAGCTTTTAAATATTATGTGATAAGAGCATTGTATATTTCAACACGTTTTCTATTAATTTTGAAGTCCATTTTAAAATTATATATCGGTGCATACGTAATTAGCACAGTAGCGAAATAGCAGCAATAATAATATACATTGAGGGAAAACTGTCTCTTATAAATTGCCGAACGTACAAATACACATACGCACACACATACATAAATTACGCATAGAGCATAATCGTACGCTGTGGCAAGTCACTTCCTTACTTTTTTCTTTTGAATTGAGTTACCATTCAAACATAAGAGCGATTCTTCTGAACCATTCAAATGTATTTGTAAAAAATATAACAATTGCTACAACCCAAACAATCATGTATCTTATGCAATTTTATTGAGCGAGCGAGGATTTTCCTGTTACATTCTGAACTTTCATTTTTTTCACATTAAATAAGTGATCGAAAAAGTTAAGAACGAAGTTTCGAAAAAATTAATAAGTTAATAAAGTTATGATTAAAAATGTTTGAGAGGTCAATTACGATTGATAAACCTTAAAAAATAAAAAAATGAACATCAGTGCAAATGATTTAAATATCAAGTATCGCGACTACAGCGTGAAAACTGAAACGTATATCATTCAATTTTTACTCATAAATGAAGCAGTTTAGCCAAAGATTAGCGCTATTACACTTTTGCAATTACAGTGTAATTGAATGAATAATTTTTGTAATTATTATATACTGCTAATTTAAAAATTATTGTTAAAATTAAATCTTGCGTTCAGAAGCGATAATTCATTTTTTTATCGAATTTTTCGAAATAATTATTTTAATACGATTGAATTACATCGTTATATAAGTTTCGAGTTGAAGTTGATTAGTATTGGATCTATGATGAAAGGGCTTTCGAAAAAAATTAGGATTTTGTGACGTTTCAAATTATTTCTTTAGAGTTTAGAATGTCTTTGTTAGTCTTAGAGCGCAGGTCGCTGACTTTTGTAACGTGTCGAAGCTACGTTGACTGCTGCCTTTCTTTACCCATGAAAAAAAGCGTGCGCACATACACGTATCATACGGACACGTAATGAATGTTCAAATAAACAATATTTTTCCTGTTCACAACTGATCTCGGTAGCGCTTCATGAAATAAAAATAATAATCCTTTCGAATGATTGAATAGCTAGCAAAAGGTAAAATCAAAAAAGTATTTTTAAGCGTAACTTTTAATTACACCATTTATCGCAAGTAAATCTCACGATTATATATTCGTCTTTGCTTTCCAGTACTTTTTACAACAGCTGCAATACTTTTAAAAAATCCGATACACATCCAAAAATAGTTTACACATATGGATGGTTTGACATTGAAATGAGTTGTTACATCAGCTTTATCTGATTTTTTTTTAAATTCAATCGTGAAGTTTTCGTGCTGATATCAATATTTGATGATCTCATATCAAATGTAGATAATCGTTCACATGTTTTTTGATCGAGTGAACCCTTCACCGGTTAGTAGATCTGTATAGTTGTGAAAATTAGTACGGAAAGCGCGTACGAAGCAAACGATGACTTTTTGCTTGGCATAATTATTTGACCCGTAACTGTGAGATTTTTGTCGAAAAGTTTGTATACTTTAGCCTGTAGATAGAAAGTTTTTTGACCGCAGAGAGTAAGAAAGTAAATCACGAAAGTAAATCGAGTTTGAAAGTTACGTTAAGGAAAATGAGCTGTATTTTTGAGTCAACGAGCAGCAGCCGAGAGAAAAATCACGTAGAATTTGCCAGTAAGGACAAATTCATTCAGCGATATAGACGGTGCAGAGCATGCCGGCTCAATAGTTCCGTCTCGCTCTAACACACGAGAGCAGTGTAAGCCTGTCAGTAGCCGAGCCGTTAGTCCGTCAGCCGACTCACCCCAACCAATAGGAAAGCTCTATTTCTCCGCGCCACCTGAATCGTGTACCGATATTTATGTATACATATATACATTATGCTGTGTATATGAACGTAAGTATGTAGCCGAGTAGCGAGCGATGCAGCGTAGAGATATAGATGTATTTTATATATACGTGTATATATATATGCGTAATAATCGCACACGAAACGCGTCCCCCTCTTCGCGGACTTGGTGCACGTGTACGATCCGTTGTCGGGAGATGTAATGTTTTCGCGGCGTTGTACCGTATATAGCATCGCGCGATAATAATGGTATAAGTTTATTTTGCTAAAGCAAACGTATTGACGACATTTAATAATAGTATACGAATATCGACGAGGTGACAATTGGACGACGCAGACGACTCGCTTCGCAGATAAACGTTTGGTCGTTCCGCTGCTGGCTGCAACGCTTGCGTCTGCAGGCGAGTAAAGAGTAGGTGTCTCGAGAGACGAGCCGAGCCCGAGTGTCTGCAGCTGCAAAGGCATATGCGGCTCGGCGCGCTTGTAAAACTATAGAGATATACACGCATGTACGCACGTACACACTTACACAGTCACGCACACGCACACGCACACACAGACACGCACACATACTCACTCACAGAACACATACAACAGACGTAGCGTGATACCTGCGTGGATGCCTCGGATGTGAACACGTGTACTGCGCGCAATAGGGACGCAACATATACGATTCTCTATTCTCGCCGCTACGGCCAACGAGGCTGTCTATCGGATGATATTTGCCTCCTCATGGAGAGACAAGACAAGCACGATATGCCCGGCAGAATGAGAAAAGAAATCCGCCCTTTTAACGTAGGGTTTCGCTCTCGCGCACTGTCGACTTATGAAGTATCGCCACGAGCAAGGAAAATCCTATTAGTCGTCACGAGACGTCCCCCGTAAAACCTGGTGAAATTGACCGCACGAGTTGCTTTATACACGCTGGCGTGCGCGTTGTTTTTATACTTGTAATATTATTCAGCTCTGTACGTTATTATACATAGACGATGCAGTCTCGGTGGCACACGATAATGCTACTTGCGATGCACTATGGAGCAACAAGCCGAGGAACGAGCAGCAAATTGCTCGTTTTAGGTAGCGACGACGACGATAATTTCAAGAGGAAAAAAGCGTGAACAAGTGAGAAAAACTTACATTAGCTTTTCAAGTTGTCATGAAAGGCCGATGGATCGGGTCCCGGCTGGCGGTGCGGCTCTTCCTCTTGATTCGCTCTCGAGTCCGCGGAGAAGCGATGGAAATTGATCAACAAAGTCGAGAGGATAACTGAACACGAGTCGCTGGTCGTTAGATGAGGCGCGAGCACAAAGTTGTAACTCGCTGCTACTGCCAGTAAGTACTGCGGGTGCTGCTGGCGTTGACCGTCCGAGTTCTGACTTGTGACTCTACGCTGGCGCTGGATAAGTTTTCTCGCTCCGGCACGTATTATACGAGAGCTCGCGCGTTGTATACTGCGTAGGCAGGCGCGCAGTTGTCTAACTCGAAAAGTCGCGTCGACGATCGGCCCGACTCGCGCTATAACCAATATATACGAAAAGAAAAAAAGCGTAGTAGCTGCAGGAGGCGAGCAATGATATTTGCGCTGCACACGTATGTTTGTCGCACGATGCTACGTTAGTTGCATGTATATAGAATGCACAAGAGCGCTTCGTCGCAGTCTCGTTCTCTCTGCAGGTATACACGTTACTCGTTAGGTGTACGTAGGTACGCGCCACAAGTGCGCACTAGTCGTTGGTACACTTTATACTTATTGCGCCGAGTGCCGGTCCGCGGGCTTATTTTCTATTGTCGCCGAGGCGCTCGCCGCTACGAATCCCCTTCCCGTGGCCCGGCCTAGTCCTTCCGCTTTTGAACTTGAACGCAAGCGATACTCGCGGCAACGGCTCACACCAACGCCACACATACTCACTGACTCATACCGGCAGCAGCAGCAGCAGCACGAGCGCCGTCTAATTCCATGATTATTCGCTTTCTGCTGCTGCTGCTGCTGCTGCTGTGCTATACGAAACTCAACGATTATCGTCGTTTTTCACCAATTTAATTTATTCGCTACTTTACTTTTTTTTCCTCCTGCTGCTGGCTGGCCGTGTCGTCGATTATTGCCTGCCGCTTGGAGCTTCAATTTAGCGCTTCAATCTCGCGCGCCTATTTGCCTGCATATTACAATTTTCCGACGCGATTTTTCCGAAATTTCCCACCTCCTATATTTGCATCGACTCGATTGTTCAGTCTTGTCTATTGTTCGTGCATTCGCAACGTCGCGTGCAGCTTGAAGCGCTCGCTACATCGGCCGAGCTAACGCGTCAACTCGTCCCAGGCCCTACCAAGCAGCTACTATTGTGCACAAAAGCCATGCTCTTCGTTTCGCTCCTAAAATGCGATTGGACGAGATGCCACCCGCTCGAATCTTTAGCTACGAACGATCTAGCGCTAGAAAATTCTAGACCAAATTATCTTATCTTTTCGAAGCGTTTCTCCGACTCATCGTGCGACGAAAAATCGTCCGTACAGCGTTGCTTTACTTTACTCTCTCTCTCTCTCTCTCTCTCGTGTCTTACGTTATATATTTAGATTAGTCGGGTTTCGATGAATCTACGTTCGACGTTTCCCAGCTTAGCTCGGCTACACAATATCTCGGAGCAAAGCTCCGCGTCATTAGTACACTAATCACACGTGCGCTACTCGCCTCGCTGCGCAGCTCGTATTAACACGTGAATGCAAATTTTTCACTCGTGCGATAACTCTTGCCGCATACCTTATATTTATAAGTAGAAACAATGATGCATAATTAGCAACTGCATAATCATACGCTTTTTTTCTAATACTTCAAATACAATGTCTCGGTCCGAAGGTTATGAATCAATCATTTCGGCGGATTTTCTGAATATTAACGCCGGAATTGGCTGTCTATATGAATTTTTGCAATTCTATGCGCGCAACCCTCAAACCCGCCTGACCTGAGTGAAAACACGCTCGCCTTACAATACCGATCATCGTACCGAAATTCAAATAATCCTTATCACTTGTACCAACTTCTCACGCCAATTATCGCCGACCACGGATTCCATTCAATAATCATTTGTTGAAAAGCGTCTCTTGTATCGCTTTAAATCTATGACATCGTTCAAAATTAACTATCGTCTAATTACAAATTTTTTACTCGCCGTATAAAAAAAAATTAAAAGGCTGGAAATCTGGTATCTTAATCCATCACATCCTCCTTGATCTTCAGATTTGAACTGATAATTCCACATTTTTTATACCGTAAAAGAGTTATTGAGTACCAAGGAAAAAATGTTCGATAATCAATGACGCTTTGTAAATTTGTCAAGTAAGTTGGAAAATGAAAAACAATAAAGAATCCTTGAAATGATCCTCTAAATCAAATACCTCTTAAAAGGTCAAACTATTACTTTTAAACTAACTTTTAACACCATTTTCTCTGGAATATTTTCAATATCTCGAACTTCATTTCATTTACGTATTGAAACGTTTGCCAGGGTACCAAATAAAATATCTATACCCTTTGCATTACTTTGAGAATAAAAATAAAAGTAAAAAAGAATTTTAATTTCAAACGAGGTTTCATATTTGAATTGTCAAATTTCCTGCAGAAGGACAAACCTAAAAATGAAGCTTCCCATAATCGGTTTTCGAATATTTGAAAAAGTTTTACGGAAAGATTTTTCTGCACTGGTTTGAGCAGTAAGTCTACATTTCTTTGGTGCGAAAAAGGAAAAAAGAAATTGAATGCTGATGTTGGATCAATTTCCTAAATTTAATTGGAATCCAGCAATATGTGGCTATGGTTTAAATTTTTGTTATCCATTCAGAAATGATTAGAACCGACAGGGTTATAAACTTTTATGGTTTTTCTTCTTTAAGACACTTTAATATGATTAATATTATCGTTTAGCTACACTGATAGAAATGAAAATCTAAAGAATCACTCGCTTCTTGCCGCAAAATCGAGATAATCCTTGGCATTCGATTTTTATTTCTATTAATGTATAGACTTTATTATCTTAATGGAAAAATAGTGCATCAATATGCCCTGCATTTTGCGCATTAGAGCGTGAAAAAAATCCATAATGTTCGTATGAAACATCGTGCGAAGAATGTTGGACACGTGTCGCATACAAACTTTCAAACTTTGAGTGGCTTAAAAGCATTTTTGTTCATAAACTCAATTATTACACCCATGTTAGGTAAAACTCGTTGAACAGATTAGGCTGCGGTCAAATTTTAAAAGCGCATAAAATCACACGTCACACCGAGAATGGGTTATTCCAAGGCAGCATTGTCATCTAATGTAGAAAAGTGAGCTTGTTGCGACAATGCGAGTACATTTACTATAATTTGATGAAAAAAAACATATTTATAAAATATTTGAAAGTTGGAAAAAGGAAAAGTCGATTATGCAAAATCGTACGTTTGCTGCAAAATGTTTTCGATGAACGGGTGATAGTTGCAAGTCGCCGGGATAAATGTCGAACGCGAATAATTTTTATTCATCAAACACGTCGCTTCATCGTCTGATTGGTCGAGTATTTCCTGCATCAACTCCACCATCGGCGGCGGAACTATAATCATGTTCATGACGCGCTAGTGCATGAGCTCGCGCGAGCACGGGATGCGAGCATGGGTACTGTCTCGATCGCCAACGCTGCAATTTATGTTATACATTATACATAGAATAAAATTCCGAAACGAATGCAAGACGTTGGCTTATCTGGCCATTTTTCGCCCGTAAAAACACGCAATGCTTGGGTAGCCGCGCAATCTGCAGCTTGCACGAGCGATCGAGTCTGTCCACAGAAGTACTGGAAAACTTTTCATCGCAATTGCGCACGTGTCTTACTACATTTCGTTGTTATCAAAAACAAAATGACCTCTCACGGTCTGTCTGCCCTTGCTGTTTTTTCAAGATTTTGAGACACAACACTCACCCTACTCTAAATTGTATTATGTTCAATTTTCACCTTACCGGGCAATCGACGTTTATAAATAACTCTCAAAAGTCCAGTATTGCTCATTTCGGTAGGCGAGCGCTAATATAATGAAGCTCTTATCAGTCATTGACAAAATTTCCGCCACCGTACGTGAAATGAGATAATACGCGGTACGAGCGCAATAATGACGCGATCAATCAACGTCATATGAGACGCAAATGCTGCTGCTCAATACATGCATTTATTTATAACTCGTTAGCTTTTTTTCTTAGCCGAATCTCTCCTGATACTATCGGTTTGGATGTGCGATTAAATTATTATTTGAGTCACGAGGGGACCATGCATCCTTGTTCATTTGCACGTGTTAATGAATTTGAGCTGAAATCTGAGTCATCTGACTTTTGTTTATATTAAAATCAAGATGAGGCGGTGAAATGTACTATTGTAACACATATTGATCACGTGTCGATTCAATAAAAAATTCATAGTCAAAAAATTAAGGAACTAGTCAATATATTTAGGTATTTCTCTATTTAATTCCCTCATTTGAAGCGTATGTACGTCTGTCTATCCGGTAACGTTATTTATTTGAAAATAAGTGGACACGAAGTACAATTTGTGTCTCATTAGAATACTTGAAATTTACCTCTATTTTATTTGAATAACCATATGACATCTCACGAAACCTATGTAGATATTAACGAGTCACGCAAACACTAATTTGTACTATTCTCTGCCAAAAAATCAACTTCAATTTTTTACAATTCTCTGACTCAAAAAAAAATCCTCAAAGCAAACATTAATATTTTCGCATCTGCTGATGAAAATTATGATGTACAGCATCTTCAACTTTATAGCGTGATTCATAATGCGCTTTTTTCATTTAAATTATACAATGATGAAAAAAACGCCACTATACATAATCAAAATTCTGATTGTCACAATTAAAATTTATTTGTTGTACACACGTAAAAATATGAAGTTTGTATAATTCGGCATTTGTACAAACATAAAAATCGGCTCATTCGTTTTTTCTCTTTTCATTTTTGTAAGAATTTTATTGTATTAATTTTATGTTGTCACGGCCAAAATATTGATTATCACAGTTATTTCTGTTGCTAAACCAAAACGTCTTTTGGTATTTGTAAGTGCATCAATGATATCAAAATAATTGCATTAAATAATAAGCTGATAGATTATTTTTTAATTAAATCTTTTTATTGATCTCTTTACCACTAATAATATCCGGTGCTGGTGCAATTTGATTTAATCGAAAAGAGTAACGATGTACTGTTCTTATTGAACCAATTACATATATTTCCTTAAATATAAAAATGTTACGATGTAAAAAAAAATAAATTAGAAGAATAACTATTGTAATTTAAAGATTGATTGGTACGTTGCGTTTAATTATTTACAAAATCTAAAACTAATTGAAGGAACGCTTAGAAAAAATTGAATCAACCAATTATGAAAAAGATAATGAAAAATACAAGAAATAATTAAAAAATTCAAGATAATAAATGTTATACAATGTATGCATACCTAGTGTATGAGCAATTGATAAAGTAGCTTTCTGACTTATTGCTTTGCTTACAGTCTATATAGTAGAAAGGTTAAGTAGATAAACCCAAGTTTCGAACGCTATACTTCTGTGATTAGTTCTAATATCCTCGTGAAATGTTTAATAATGGAATAATTATGAATTATTCCATGATTAAATATAGTGAAAAATTTACTCAATTTTATTACAGAATAAAAGTACGAGAAAAAGCTGTGACTCTTGTAATGAAAATTTTCGAATAATTGAGTAATAATAAAATAATAATTTATCAAAAAAAGCATGTTATGATATTGATAATGATTAAAATATGAGCTTGAATTCTAAACAAATGTAAAAAAAATGCCGAAATTAAATTTTCAAGCGATGATTCGAGTAAATCAAAAAATTCCTACGTCTTAGTTCGTACGTTTTTTATACAGGCAAAGTTCCAGTTTAAAATCATAGCTAACGATATTCTGGCACACTAATAAAGCAAGCGCAAACAGTGCGTCTGTGCTATACAGTGCGGTGATACGATCGTGCGAATGTGTGGGAAATCGTGATGTAGGTCTGTGTGCGTGGAGATGGAATTGAGCCTAGTATAGCTGCCACCTCCGCAGCAGCCACGATGCTGTGCTCTGCCTGGTTCACGCGCGCAGGGGGCTCAACTGGCGCATGCTCGCGAATCGTCGTCGTCGACGTCGCGGATCGCGCGCGCGAGGCGCCTGCAGCACGTATAATACATGTACACAGGTCCGAGAAGAAAAGCTCTGGCGAGCAGTCTCAGTCAGTGGAGCGCGCGCGACTCACGTGTACTCTCGTGGCATGTGCTTTCCATTAGGTGCGACCAGCTACTCCTCGGATATTCATTCGTTTTTTTCTTTCCTATATTTATTTTAATTCGGTGCTCGAGAATAGAGAGCGTTTTTCAACTGCTTCCGTGACAGACTCAGTAAATCTTTTCATATTTATTTCAAGCACTGGCTCCGATTAAACGATAAAATCCTAAATATCTCAATTAAATCGCCCAAGACTTAATCAATTTGGCGCTTATCATTACTAAATTGTACTTGTCAAATTCAAAGATGATGCTTGCAGCAGTAGAAAATAAGCAGAAAATGTGATAGCGCAACAGAATGTTGATACGGAATGCACAGTTATTATTACTAGTTTATATTTTAGTGGGTGATTGGTATATAAAAAAATATGAAATAGAGTAATCTGTAACTTATCAAGTTTCGTCGAAAATGGCTGATCTTGAAGATTGCATATCAAGTATGAATCAAGCGAAAGCTCTTACTGCTGCTGCCACTCATCCCAAGCTCGTAGATTCCCATCAACAGCAGACACTCATCGACATGTTGAATTATTCCGTAAGTTGAATCGAGCTGGCCCGAAAAATATAATTCATCGTTCAAGTGAGCCAATTCGAGACTGATTCGAGTTAGTACAAACGAGTGGATGTTACACTTGATCCGTCGTCAAAAGAATAATGCACGAATCTTCAGCAATATCCAAATCCCGAAGAGCTAGACGAAAGACTCGCAGAAGATCAGTATTTCAGTTATTTACAGTGCTTTTGCTCTAATAAATCCTAATTGAATCCTTCACCGAGTGCCAATTTTCGCAGTTTTTTCTATGCATATTGCTAAAAGTGATTACGCCGATTTTTGTGTGCATATTTTCATTGTTTCTTGTGGAGCAGTTTTGTGCCGTGCGTCATATCAAAAGTGCTGGTTGAAAAATTCAAAGGTGCGCGAGATTATTATCATATATCGTTGTGTTTGTCCTTGGCTCAGGGAAAAGAGCTGTGTTATCGACGAAAAAAGAGAGGCTGACATTTTCAAAGAAATTTTGAAAGGTCAGTATGATGGCTCAACGTCCGAAAATTTACCACTATTATCTAACGATTGCAGTCAAATTTCGCGTGAGTTCGAGATTTTTATTCCGCGAGTAAAGAGACTATCCATCGTAGAATCGAATTGTTTCGAAGAGAGCTGTTACATTTTTTAACTTCATCAAAGCTGCATACGTAACTTAAATTATCCAAGTCGAATTATCGTATTGCACTGATGGTAAAAATATTAGTTCCATCTTCAAGTTTTTCTTTCGACTCCGCTCTTATAAAGACGACAGAACCGCGTTGAAATAAAATTTTTATTCGGACTCTTTGCAAGCTCGTTGCCACATCGATGTACACATATATACTTGCGACATATACGCTAACGCACACACAGAGTCAAGATGCAGCTAAACTTTTTGTTGAGTGTGCAGCACGAGCTTTAAAAGCGCGCATGCACACACAGAGGATTTTAATCTTTCTGATGTGCCGCGAGCTCCACCGTCATGCTACGACAAAAGTGAATAAAATTATTATAAGATCTCCTATGAAGATTACACGTTTTTTTACCGCCTAAAAAGTCTCTTAATTCGTCCATCTACTGTTATTGTGGTAACCTGAATGTAGTTGAAATTTAAACGACGAGCTTTCGTCGTACATTTGCAACTAGATGGCTTTAAATGTAATCATCTAGTAACTCCACTTCCATCGGTTTTTTATACTCAAAAGTGATTATGACGTTTCGACAATTCTTGAACAGATCCGATTGAATGGAATAAGGAGGTTAAAATCTATCCATCTGACGCATTTTCTTCCATAATCGAATCAACATCGAATAAACCCATTGAATCAACGAAGCCCTAATTGAAATTATGTATCGTTTTTGTTAGCTGGCGTCTCGTCGTGGCAGCTTCAGTCGTTGTGCGATTTGCATCGAGTCTTTTTTCGTGCGCGCATCAGTGGCACATCAATTAATGCCTGCATATTCTATAGGAGCAGATTTACTCGAACCTCGCTAGTATAAGCAGTGCAGAGAGATAGAAAGCTTCCAATAAGGTCATTTTTTGCATGATAATTGAGCATTCGTGGAAGCTCTGGAAAGCGTTGAATTTTACATTTCATAGAGTACCATATCAGCGTTAACAGGCATCTATTTATATACAGTACCACACACACATACACATGAACGTGCGCTATTAATCCCTCCTTCATTTATTTACATGAAAGTAGAACGGTATGTGCAGCCGCAGCCTCGTATTTCATATATTTACAAATGCACGCACTGGATCATTCTCCTCCTTTCTCGCATTTGTCCCTGAATTCATCGTTAACATCTGTATAAGAATTCACGAACTTTTGAATTATTAATGAGAAATTTAGGAAAGCTCGACTGGAATTAAATCAATAATCTTTTTAAATATTTTTATTTGCATACAGTAATAAAATACGAGCAACGAAGACAGTGAGTATATTTCTGATTGCAGTGATTTATGTGAATTTTTTTTCTACTATAAGAAATGGAAATGAAAATGGAAAATGCTGAAAAACATCGTCAATGCTTCCTTCCATTTTTCGACATAAGCAATCGGGAATGTACGATACACTGTAGTAAGAGAAATTTAACTACTAATAAAGCTAATTGTTTATTATTCTCTAACCGAGGATACATAAAATGGACGCAAATTAAATTTTATTACCAAAGCGGCATACGTTAGGTAGGCCACCCGCGCATACAGATCAGTAGATATAAATACTCGAAGCAAGCAAGTTGTACTCGTCGCATTACTCTGATTCACTTTCTAGTATCAATTTTGAAATTAGCGAAAAATACTCCCGATGTAATAAATCCATGAACTAGCTCTATTTGCAGTCTTAACATAGTGCTTGACGTAAACAATTGATGATGGGGTGATTTTTTTGGTAATAAGATTACCAGTATTTCTCTTTGATGTAGTCCACGGTATTTCTTTAATAGATATAAAAAAATTTGATTACGTAGGTATATCAGTTTTTTTGCATACGTTTTGTTGTGAGAGAAAGCAGATGACGAAGCTCGCACCTTTGCATCTTTGGAAATATTTCATTTACGCGTTGTTTACGTCATTATAACTAAAATATATGTTAGTGGAGTAATTATTATACGTTGAGTGACTCAGTATTTAACTTGAGATTTGTAGAAAATATTTTTCTTAAGTTGAATCGTCTTTACTTTATATAATTAGACATCTGTTAAAAATTCTTTACAACAAACGGAATCCAAAATATCTTATTAAGTAATGAAGCAGCAGTTCTCAAGATACTTTAAACGTTCCATTACAGAAGAATTAATCAAGTGAATCTTTAATCAGTGCGTTCCGTTTCGAAGCTTAGTACATCTGAACTTCATGGAGAGTAGGGGAGAAAATAAAAGTACGGGCTTATTAGCGGTGCAATTATTCGAGCTTCGCCGATATAAATTCATTCATGTATAGCTACGGGTATCTACACGTTCCACTTTTTCCGTTAATCATGCTGCTGCGAGAATACAAGTATAGCCTGTACAGATATAGGGTGAAAATAACCGCGTCTGTAAATACTCAAAGGCAAACTTCCTACACTGTTTACAAAAGCCGCTATTATTGGCGTTTGCGCGCGTAAGGCTTATACGAGTCTATAACTAATAAATAGCATACGTGAAGTAATGCACACACGTACGTTTTACAGCTGAGCCGGTAGCGTGAAAATCGTGCCGAGACTCAATGCCAATTCTTTTTTTGTCCGGAATTTCATCTACTAATTTATGAATAACTGATTAATCCCACCCGAAAACCCATTGTTTCGAGTTTGTCAAACTTTGTCATTTTTTCGCATACTTTTTCATTAAGTAAAAATCAAACGTGACATTTCTTTCAAAAGAAAATTTCATCGGTCGATTTGGGGGTCTCTTCCAAAATGTAGAAAAAGTTTTTAAAAACCAATTATTTGCCTTGAAACTTTTTACTATGAATGTTAATGTTAAAATGTAATTTTTTACCGTGAAATTTTGTTGAAAAATGATACAAATTTTGTTCTTTCCTCGTAAGAAACGTGGTTTCTTACGAGAAATCATGAATTTCCGACTTTAAATAAACAAGAACAGAATTTCAAAAAATTAACAAAAAAATACATACGAATAGGAAATTTAATAACGAATAACTTGACCCCTCGTAAAAAAAAGATGGCAAAAGTCTGGAAAAAAGTGTCACAATAATCTAGCCTAATTTTATGTTTTTTTCATTCGAGTATAATAGAATGTACACCAGGTCAAAAACTAAGGTAATCCGACGACTTTTCCAAGTATTTTAAGGTTCTAAAGTAGTTTAAACCAATTTATGAAAAATCTCGTACAGGCTCATAAGTTAGACTTTTGTCACGCTTTTTCCCCCATACTTTTGCCACTTTTTTTGCAGCTGGACCGTAAAAAATTTCATCGTCCGTTTGATTATCGAAAAATGAATTGTTGCATGTAATAAATTTGTGGGTCATTAGTGCGTACCCTAATTAAAAAATGAGCTAAAGCAACAATAATACGTGCTCATTCAATGAAATAATCATTAATAATGTCTATAAACCTGTCATATTGTGTTATTTCGAATTTGGCAGTTCTGACTTTTTAACACGTTGAACATAAGAGCCCCTCGCATATCTCTGTCCCCCTTCTGAGACCTCCGAACAATATCCTTTCTCATTGGTGTTGTCTATTACTGATAACTTTTTTTGCAGTAATATCAATATATGTTATAGATGTGAAACATGAATGTAAGAAATTGAAAGAAATGTAAGAATTATAATTGTCAAAATACAGTTTGACATTGAGTAATGGATTTTTATTTATACAGTGCGTACACTTTGCGAAAGCTTTAAAATATACATATAACTAGGCTCTGCAGTAGCAGTTGCAATGGCAACCCGTACAAAACGGAATAACATGCAGCGAATTTCACTTTTATGAGAAAGCGAGGGAGGGAGAGAGAGAGAGCAGGCGGAGATCAAGGAGAGAGCAAAGCACAAACTCTGCAAGACTTTACGATGTTTTCAATCCGTTGGAATATTAAATGATCTAGCTCGGAACATTCAGTGGCGCATATGGATACGATCTGCGAATGTTTCCTAATATGCTCCCTCGGCTTGTGTCTAAAGTGTGTTTTTATTCAACATTCCAACTTATGTATGTAAAGGAAAAAGCACCGAATTTCAGCAAATATGAGCGATTGTGTACCGAAAGAATGTGTCGAAATAACATCAACAAATGTAACTCGTTCCGCGGGGCATTGATACTTACGACTTGATGGACTGCCCAAACTGCGTCGAAATTTTCTTCATGTTTATAAGCTAAGATTTACTTACACGAATTTTCTTTTGACATTCTGTATTAACACTTGCATTTCACGCTGGAAGCAACACTTTTTGTAGATTTTTCTGTCATTTTCATAGCTGATGAATAATTTTAAAATAAGATTCACTTTTATCGTAGATTATTGGAATAAAAACCTCAGGTTTTGTTCACAATTTATATATATTTGCACTTCATTTTTCAAATAATTAATCATTTAAATTAGCTTGAACTTTTTTTGAAGAAACAGGTATTAAGTAAAAACTTATTTTTAATAAATAGTACTTTTCGATCCGAAAAAAATATTATTCGAAGATACAATTTATAAAAGCACGTGTTTTTATAGTTTCGCGACTCGAAATAATATTATCTTTTATTGGTTTATTATTGGACGCGTATCACGAACAATTCGATTGCACCTTTATAAATGTAATATAAAGACTTGTATACAACAAAAAAACAAAAGAAAAAGGTTTCCTCATAAATAAGTAAGGTTGGCAATTTTACGAGTATCTGGCAACTAGCCAGCAAAGTACTCCGTACGTGCATAGTTTTAACGCGGTGTGAATATTATGGCCTTTTATACATATATACCAACAAAAAGAGAAGCAAATTTTTTCATCGAGCATAGTACGTGTTTTAAGATATATTTTTTTTATATCAATTAGCTTTTTGCGGCTATATAAATAACATCATTGATGCATTTATTGAGATCGTATAATATGAACTACTGATTGATTGGCTACGATGATAATATAAAAATGATAAAAAAAACACTTATACAAATTCCACTCATTTGGATGAAGAGTGATATGAAGAATTATAATGTACTTAGAATTTTTACTATACTCGTGAACCAAATTTACATTTTATCCCCTAGCGCTTTCCATTATTCTTGCATGTGTCCATTTCACTGGAGTTTTAATGAAAAATACTATGCCCATAAATTGTAATACCTTGCACAATACAAAAATGAGAGCATAAAATTTAATGGCACATCTAAGACGTACTCATTTTGTCCAAATGCCAGCCCAGACATTTCAAGTCAAGAGATTATTTGAATAAAATATCATAACTCAATTTTTACTGAGCAACATGCGCATTAAACTTGAATTGTTTGATTTCAACTGTTGACCTACTTTTAGTATTGCGTTCCAAGACCATAAGATGAAAAATCGAATTGTGATTCCAGATGGAAAATTTTAAAAACTCGAACCAACAGGCTGCATATATTATATTTTTGTTATCGCAGCCTCAAGTTGGTAAAAACAAATCTAAAATAGTTCCTCCTTCACGACGTGCACGATTATATTTTTTTTTTATTAAAATCATTTTTAAGAATTATCAACAAATTAATAATACATTCTTTAATGATTTTACAACGCGTAAAATAATTAATTAATTTATATTATTTTCAATATAATTGCAGCAGTCTCAATTTGCAACTATCTGTTTCTCCATAAAAAATCAAGTCAACGTTATATAATAATTATTTAAATAAAAAGTGCTCAATAAACATATGAATAATTAATATATAATATAATATAATAGTATATGATAGTTATAATATGTACCATTGACATGGGTAGAAAAATAAAAAAATTAAAATTAAAGCGATTTTTTAAAAAGAAACAGATATTTTCACATAAAGTCGCAATTTGATAATAACAGTTGTCTCTCCACAAATAAACTGAGTCATGAGGAGTGTACCATTGTTAAATTTAACGTGTTGACTACCGAAATTAATTTGAGATTAATAATGCGTTTATCTCTTGGCTAGTGTTTCAACAAATGCCGTCATACATAGGTGATGTATAGTATATCCATGACCATATATTATATTTATGATCTCTTCTCCATGTATGAACAAATCTAATTAATACTAAAAACTCATAAGTACATGCAGTCAAACTTTAACTCATTGCCAAAGTAAAAATCATTTTGTAAATCGATAACTTGCTTAGAATTTAAGCATAAAAATCATTTGACCATAACTTCCACTACGATGCCGAAATAAATTTAAAATTTTTCAACGGTACAATATAACTTTTCTCTTAGTTACAAACATATAAACACCATTCAAATCCAAAATGCGATGTTAAGAACATTTTACGATGTCACTGAACGATGTGCATACTTCGTTGCTAATATACCAAGTATATTAAATTGATTTAATTTAATTAAAAACTGCCACTATTTGCGGATTTACCCATGTATATGTACAGGAGGCATGTGTATATGTCGTGAAGTAACGATGTCTGCACGAGCTTTTCACATTTGGCGTCAGAACATCGCTATTCCATCACACGCCTTCGCGTCACTGCACATCTCATCGATTTTGGCTATTCCGTATTTACGTATAAATTTCCGTTTCAGTGATACCCAAAATGTTGGAACGTTGGAATTTTCCGAAGTGTAATACGAACGATAACGGTTTTATTGAGGCTAACTTTTTGTATAGCGACGACTTATATTGTACCATTATGGTGTTGATTTCACCTCACCTGGCTGTATTTTTGAGGTTTTTGGCTGAGCAAAGAAATATACGTAAATTGAATAACATTTTCCGGGAATATTATGCGATGACAACTATTAATCATTGATTCTAGTTGAATTCGTGCATACGTATATGAATTTATTATAGTCATTGACTCATTTATTAATTTAACTAAATAGATAGTGTTAGAATTTTGCAAATACTGAACGGAAAGAATATAAAAAAAATATAATTATATTTTTACCGGAAAAAATGAAAAGTAAACTTTTAAAAATGGAATACCTTAAGAAATGTGTTTTTCTTTCTCGTTCATTTTTATTCTAGAGAAAAGGGCAAAGAAACATAGAAAAACTTGCAAAAATGAAGCTTTAGTTATCGAAACTTGGGAAGAATAAGGCTAAACATGCATTAGGAATGTCTTAAAATAGTCGCTGATTAGAAAAATACTTTTTGCAATGTACTTGAATTATCTATCAGAAAATATTGACAGCCTGCTACTTGCATAGTGGACTCAGACACGAAAAAAATGACAGATTTATGGCTACCTACATTCGTAGAAGAATTTATAAGAAAATGCCATGCGTAAGAAAATTCGGTAAAGATTTTCTGCCAAATTTTTTTTTCAACTGTAAATACGTAAATACTTATAATCGTGAAACATTGGAAAATATTTTCAATACTCGTTGACAGATGCATATAATTTATAAAACGGTTATATGAAACTTTTTCGCTTGATGAGAAGCTTTATTGTTAGGCGTGAGTATAAAAAGTTTATGTAAAATATGTTGGAGCGGCTAGACAAAGTTTTAATACTTGCACTAGGGCTCTTAAAAAGCTGCAAGTCCAAGTTTTCTTTTCAACTTAATATAGGTACACGTAAAAGGTACGCTTCTTTCGTGTGTCGTTTTTGCGCGGGAATAAAATCGACGTTGAAATATGATGCTTGAAACTTAATGCGATATGGTTTGTCAGCCGACCCTATTTATACCTATATATAATGGAGCCAGATTTCGATTTTTATATATAGCGTATCGAGAGATATACTTATTACACGCTAGAGCACGGGGCAAACAGTCTGATCGATTTTACATATCACGGCACTCAAGTATTTAATTTTTCCTGCACGGAGCCAACTCGAGGCTAAAAATGAAGCTGCGTAGGTGGCTTTTTATCCTACGTGATAATTCGTTGGTCCATGTGATATTTCATTAGTTTTGATATCGATGACGAAATTGCAGCGAAGAACTCGTTAAATAGTCACGCCAAGGATTTCACTTTTTTAAAATTTTTATACGTTTTCTTGAAGCCCCTCGTAAAAAACATCGTCTATCTCGAAAATTGTTGACTGAAATTGAAAATACTCAAATATGGATGTATAATCGTTGAATGTTATTGATTTTGTTTAGGAAAAACATCGATCATCGGAGAGAGACAGCGAAAATGTGAGAGAGAGATATATGTCAAGTAGGTTTTCTGGTCGCTGCTCGAGGCATCGTTGTATCGCGCGTCTACGGATGAGATGACCCGAGTCGAGCTTGCAACTGGGACGCGTCAGTTGTGCAGTAGCGTCGTCGTCGTCGTCGTCGCCGACGAACTTTACCAGCGACTCGAGACGGCGACAACAGCGGCAAGGACCGATGAACAGCCGCTCGTCGTCGCTGCTCGACTGCGAAAAAGCCGCGACGTCGTCATCATCTGCGTCGTCGTCGTCATCGTCATCGTCATTGCCGTCGAAACGGGAGAGCAGCTTAGGCTACGCAAAAAGCCAATAAGCTACTCTTGTTACCAGCAACAAAGCCAACAACAACGCATCCAGGCGTAACATGCCGAGCATCCTCCGTCAAGGTTTGTTTACTTTCTTTATCGACTTTTATCCCTACTGTAGCGAGCTGCATCTTTTCCAATTATTATCCTAGCGCGTTCGTAAATTAAATCTACGTTGTCCATCAAACGAGTTAAAATTATTATCATGACAATCCTCGCACACAAGGTAACATGCTGCCGATGCGCCTGCTTTCTGTTCAAAAATTCACACTAAAAAATAAGGGGATACCTACTAGCGAAACAAGAGTGTTTGTAAAATCCATAAAGCCCATCTTTACAACGTCAAAAACTCATTTCACTGAAACTATCGGAGTGCTCCATCAGCGTTTTTTTATCAATACTTCGAAACTTGCCGCTGTTTGTTTCCTTGGAAACTGCCAAGTCTGTTTTTTTCAATATTGTTGCGGGATTTTCTTTGACCAAAGTATTAGTGGCATTTTAGTCTGCACTTGCTAGCTGGCTTCAAAAGTCTATAGTATCCTGCCTTCAGGATGCTTGAAAGCAACTTTTCTGCCTCTCGAATTATGATGAAGCTATCATTTTTTTAAACATTTTAAAATTTTCGATCAGCAGAAAAATTTGTGTTTGATACAAAATTGATTTAATAAAATGTAACGAAAACAGTTCAAAATAAATTCAAAATTTTTTCAATCTAATTTTTACCAATAATTGAAGTTGAACATACAATTGCGCGAGAATAGATGAAAATAGAGAAGTAAAAACATATCTATGTGCCGGAAATGTTTTTGGAGTCTTTTTAAACGGGATGGGTATACGTGAGTGGAAGGGAAATAACACGAGGTTCTTTCATGCCACATATGCAAATAGCAGCTTGTGCTACGAGGCACGTCGTAATTTTTCAGCTCGTTTTATTCATGCGAAGAAATGCTTAACCGCAAAATTAATTTTTTTTTGCCCGGATAAACGAAAAAAAAAACAAGGACCAAATGTTTTGTGCGAAAACCTTTTTTTTTACTGCAGGGCAAAAAATTTGCAGCAGAATAAGAAAACGAACACACCGCGTGTTCCTCGTGTCCTCGCGCTATACAAAATAAACCGCTAGTAAAAGCAAAGGCTGCAGATGCGAGTCAGAGTTTTGTCGCGCGGCTTACAGAGCAGATGCGGTGGCCACGGCGTTCGGAGTTTGGTGTCCTGTTTTCGTTCTCGCAGCTAAAAAAGAAAAAAGTCGAGAGATACCGGTGGAAGGCCTCCGAGTCGAAGCGCTCGAAATACGTGTAAAGGAGGGTGTCTCGCTCGAGACAGGTACTTGGCTTGCTTTCGCCAAATAAGAAGGCTTAGGAGTAAAATATAAGCTTAAAGAAGATAAATACGAGTCGATACCACGCGACGTGATATAAGGAGCGAGGAGGCCGCCGAGGGTGGTTAGACAGTATACAAGCCGCGCACTTCACGACTGCACTCAACTGAACAATAGTCGCCTAAATACCCAAGAGCCGGATGAAAAACTGACAAAGGAAGCGTATTCCTCTATCTACGTGTTGCAATGTAGACCTAAATTCTTGTCTATGACATGTATACAAGTACATCGCGCGCGAGTATCTGCAGATGAAAAGATATTAGTGCTATACCTACGACTGGCTTCGAAGACAGAAACATATTAATGCTGCACACGTGACTTCATTCGCATCGACATTCGTAGGAATAATAAATAGCTTCGATCTTGATGAAACCACGTATCGCGTTTGCACTGATCCATATTCATGTGTAATGTGTGCCATATTGCTCCGAAAAACCGCTCGATGAGCTACGAGTTAAAGTTATTACGTGAGTTATTTGTAGGAAGAAAAAATTGACCTCGCCGACAGACATTTATGAATTGTGATGCTGCTTGGGCAAGGCAGCTGACAAATTCAATTCCGATGTTTTGAAAATTGTTGACCGATTTTGACGAATAAACAATATTTCATCGCATGATGAACAGCACGATTAAAAACTGAAAAATCCATCAGCTTGACGTAAAAAGTACAAAAGTTGAGTTTTTAAAACATCAATTGGTATTATTTTGCAGCTGAGCAAGTAATTTTCATGCATAGCGCAAATCATCATCTATTCTTGAATATGCGAAGACGTCTAAGAGGCGTGAGACTTATCGAAGCGCATAAGTATTTACAATAGAATCAATCTCAACTGCAGTAGAAAGAGTTGTTGTTCTAGGCCTTACACGAGCCCTGAGTCAAATGATGCACTTTAATTTCAAGTCAAGGATTTAGAGTAGAGTAAAAATTGTTGTTTTTTTCTATCAAATATTTATTTAAATCTAGTAGAGTGAAATAAATATAAATGAATTGACCAAATTATCGAGTTATTTGAGGATAGCTGGGAGCAAGCTAGCTTGCATCTCTTATTAACGAGCTTTCGATACACAGCAGCCCATATAACAGTACGACTGCGCAATTTAATCGATTATCGCACAGGTATCCGTGGCATGTGCTTTTCAAACACCCTTAAGCTACGCGCTGACTTTCTGCCTATAACTACACGATCGAGTTGCATTAGAATTCCTCACTTTTTTACCCACTATCTCTCAAGGCTCTTCCTTTTCGATGCTCTGCATATTTATGCGGTCACTATTATATTCATATGAGAATTCGACAATAAGATCATCGAAGGTAGCGTTGCTTCTCCGATGTTTTTTTTTATTCTGTTTTAGCTCTTACGTTTGCTTCGCGGTTTATGCAACGGATTGCAGCATATATATGTCATAACTGTATCGGTTTGACTGGCGATTGAAAAAAAGGCCAAGGCAAACTGAAATGCATCACTTTGAAAGGGACGCGACAATTTCGTCGCTGTTTAGGAAAAATAAAACATGAAAATTGGCGCTAAAAGATTAACGCCGAAGCGAGGCAAAAGTAGCTTTTCGCGAGCAGCGGGGCGTATAGTTGCTGAATAACGTGTGTATGTGTGCCGCAGAGCAGTACCAAAGAGTGCTCATTTCCTCTTCATTTACGCTTGGTTTCCCGCCTGCTTGTGACGTCGTCGTCGTCGTCGTCGTCGTCGACGCGCAACAAAAACGCTTCTACCCTCTTTCTCATTCTGTATGTGCGTGTGTCTGTGTAGCCGTGTGTTTTACTCGAACGTGAAGAAAGTTTTTTTCTCCCAGCAACAGTTTGCACACTTTGCGTCGTCGAACAAAAAAATGCTGAAAATGGAGCTTGAAATCTTGGTCGCGGAAATGTACGACTAAAGTGCACACAAGGGCTGCCACACGTTGTAACCAAACATGATAGGATATAATGCGCGTTCCTCTATTGTTGCAGCTCGCGCGAATCAAGAGAAGCTGAAAATGTTGCCAGCTTGCACCTTCGGCATCGTGTCAATGGAGTATTTATTATATTATATTTATGCATCAGCGAGTGGGACAAAAGCAATGGTTCACACCATCGACATTATATTCATATGATCCACCATGCACGTCATGCACTTCTGCGTTACAAATTCTTCTCAATTCCACTTCAACTGTGCTGACTTTTCCAGCAATCTTCTTATGTATTCGAATGCATTATATGTAAAAAAACAATGATGTTTATATGGATACATCTAGGACAGAGTCAGGCATAATTCAGAAATTACCTGCATCAAGGGCCTGCTGCGTTTTTTATATTACTCTTGCAGGCGTTGAACCTGCGGGCAGTATCTGGCACGATAGCTCCAGAGTAATGTGTAACAACGTCGAGTATTTGAACTGTGATCACGCGTACTCGGATCCGACGACGGGTCACTTATGTCCTAATTCATTCAGTACACACGAGAACTCGCAAGCTCGACACACGTACCGCGACGTTTCTTTTAGTAATTTTCCAACTCCTCAGATTCAAGTCTGGTTTTTTTTATCCTCTAATCGACATTTAAAAAGAGTTTTATTTTCTTATTAGTGATAATAGAGGTGATAAAACTAATCTACTCAACAAGCCCCGATCTTTATTTCATTTAAATTATGTTTCAAAATTAATTTCACTTTCCATCTTTTCACTTAACTGCAAATAAACCAATGTTTCTGTTAATTCTCGATCCTACTACTCGCATCATTATGGATAATCGCTGCATTGTTACCAAATGCCTCATACTATAACAATATTGTCAGCGTTTCAGCGCACTGCTACGTGAGATCAAAACATTTACATCAAAATTTTTATACTTTGCCTCAGCCTAACGAAGAAAAGTAGAGAGAAAGAAAGAGATGCGAATCAATAATGTTGTCTTGGCGTTCATTGCAAATGTTTATGTTCTTGTAGCATATAATATCCGACCATCTCATATTTTCCATGTTGCATTAAAGGTTCTCATTTTCTAGACAGTTTAATTATAATGATGTGTAATTTTCACTACGATATTTTTACACTTCAGTTGTTCGATTTTTTTTTATCGTGAATGAAATACTTCAACTTGTATGAATGTTTAACTATGATGTAGTACACAAAGAGAAAGCTTGATACGATATTTTTACTACGGAGAATAACATGGTAGAATTGGCGGGACTCAAATATACATTTCAAAGCTTAAAAAAAATTGAAGAAAATATTAAAAAAACTCTTGCATCACTAGGGAGGAAATATTTTTCGGAACCTTGGCATATATGACACATATAGTCACGCGTACATCGTGTAGTTCGGATGTAGATCAAGTTTACGCAGAAAGTTTTTTCTTATACATCGTTCAATACGCTTCGCTCGAAAAGAAAAACACGAAGAATACAATCTTCAGCTTTTTTCATAGATATATCTAAATACTCTTCGGAAGCTTGACAAAAACGACATACACATGTATACACAAGTGAGCTTGCGATGCTTTTGACAAGTCACGTTCGCGACTATAATAATACAAGCGTATATTTTGTATTTTGCTATTCGCATTCTTTTCCTGTACGTTGAATAGCGAAGAGAAAAAAGAAAAATGTCGCTCTGATGGAAAAATAAATAAAGATTTCGTTTATTTTTGTTCGTTCGTCATGCTAAGACTGAGTTGATATTTCCTTCTTTGATTGAACGATTTAATTGTAAATTGCAGTTATTGGCATCTTAGTCCACAGAGCGATTTCAAATATTTAGAGTCATTGATCACATTAATTTCTTCATAAACGTGAACTTTTCGCATAATTTCTTAATCGATCAAAACTATATTTTTATGAGTAATTATTTAAAATTACAAAACATAAGGCGAAAAACACCCATGAAAGTCTATGAAACGGATCGCTCAAAACAATGCATTGACGCGCAATTTTCAGAACTTACTTCGCCCGTGACCTCTCTTGGACCTGTGGCGTTTTTCCGCCATGTGGACGCGTGTGATTCTGAACGACCGGATCCTTACTAGTAGGTACTTGTGTTATGGGTTTTGCATGCGAGCGCCGTCTTCTGGACAAGCGTGAGTATTGGAGCATAGGCGTTGCGGTGACAGGCTCCGACTCCGATTAGCCGAGCCGCGCGCAGGCCTAAGCGACGAGAGCCGACAGACGAGAGAGATTTTCGTTTACTAACTATGTTTATTTAATTTTATTTGGGTGACCATCTGAGCAAGGAAAGTATAATACTTGCAACTAGAAAAATAAAACAAAACCTCTATCATTAACCGAAGTCATATTTTCACGCTTATTTATTTATTTTGTACGACAGTTTCTTAAGGAAATAAATAATAATTAATTAACTTGTGCATCGACGCAAAGTTATTTTTCTGATTGTTTCACTAATTCTGAATTCGTTTGCACAAGACTAGTTTTAGCTCAAGCTTGCGTCATACTCTGAAAATTTAAGTGAATTATTTTTTTTGGCACTATGACATGATCGATCGCGTATCAGTACAAAATGTTGAGCTTTAGCTTCGTTACACGTTTGTCATGAAATGTCAATAGAAAAACAAGTCGATATAAGAGAGCACATGTCAAGAGCAAATCTATATTTCCTAAAAGATGATCGAACTCTAAACAGTACAATATCAAGTATCTAGTATCAGCAATGAGGGTTCAAATGCGATTCGGATCTGAAAGCATCACACGTATTATAAAATATTTAAATAAACGCATGGATCAACAGTTCGAGAATCAATCGAGCTGCAGTTGAAAAGAGCCGAAGCGCAAGCCTATGGGTAGGTACATCCCTGCCACTCATACATTTATATCGGCCGTGCATCTCACTAACAAATGATCGATGAATCAACGCTACACGCGCGCAAGCGAATGCCTATACATTTTGACGCTACACATCTGTGAAAAACAAAAATAGTATAAAGGCACAGGGCAACGATAAATTGTGCTGCAATGCAATGTTGACCTTGGACCTCGTCTCGGTTTCGGGTCATGTCTAGTACCTATATGTAGGTGTATGAGCGCACATATGTATATAGTTCCTTGTATTATTTCAACAAAAACGACGACGTCGGACACTTGACGCGACTTGCAAAGATGTCGAGGCTGCTATACAGATGTTATAACACGTCTGCACGTATACGTAGACACATTTTGTCCACGCTGCAGATACATACAAGTACGTATATGACAAGCGATGTGTCTTTCATGATTTAATTTACACTATTGATCAATTTTTTTTCGAAGTAATATTAACTTTAAAAACTCAATAAAATGACCCTTTTATGACTACTTTTCTTTTACGCTAATTACGTCTATACAATTGTCATGTTTTTCATATTGAAATATCTTTTTTCCTGAAAATCAAAATCAAATTTTGTCAACGGAATCTGGAAGGCGGCATTTTTTCATATCGGATTATGTCCAATGAGATTTTTTGAGAGCTGATGACAAGGAAAATAATCGCGTTGAAAAGGCAAAGTTTTTTCATGTTTGCATTAATGAGTTGAGATAGAGAAATTTTAATGAAACTTACAATACTTCTCAATATGTACATGGAAAAGTTGCTGTTGAATTTTTGGACCCTGTGGTTAGCTCTGAGTTGAGTTATAAGTAATAATATATTATATCGACATTGTTAACTAAAAATAGCTCGTTTCTATACATTTTTTATGCCAATTTTCTATGTAGTAGCAAAAAATGCTTATTCGCAAGTCAAGTTTTGCCAATATGATGTTTTTGGGTTGTTGGGTGATCCTAAAGGTGAAATGCTACCTTAATTCGAATTAATTTGGATTATTCAAACATTTTTTTGCTTGTTTAAGTAAAGTTTTTGTTTAAGTTCTCAATAAAATCAATTTATCAATAGATCAGCAATCTGAGCGCTGCAAAGCACGAATCCTTGAATTTGGACAATCTTTTGTCAAAATGTTTTCTTTCCACTACTACATAGCGTATACGTACTTTTATGTTTTATGTGCATCTTCACAATACGATCTTTATTTTTCCTAATTTTGTCTTTACTTACATAATTAATCACAATAAAAAAATTCAGAAAAACCTTTGATAAACTCTTCGTTACGCGGTCTTTTAAATTTCGATAGTTTTCAAGAGTCATTTTTACAGTTGATAAAAGCGATATATATTGACGCAAAGTTTCTTGATGACTTTAGGTCTCATGGGTGCAAAGTTAAGTCTGTACTTCTCGAACTTTTAAAGTTTACTTGAAGTATTTAGAGCATTCCCGGATATGAATATACCATTTCTGTAAAGCATCAATTGGCTAATGGAACATTGTACTTGTCTGCCAAGAAGAATGGAGCTACCGTTTACTCGGTATGTTTCACCCAGTACGATTCGTACGCCCCCCCCCCCCCCCAAAATATAAATGTTCAAACAAGTTTTCTGAAACATCCACTGAATATTTCTTCAAAAGGCTCTGTGGGAACCTTCATTTGGATGTTTTTGAGGTTCCCATAGAGTCTTTTTAAGAAATATTTAGTCAATGTTTCAGAAAACTTTATGAAAATTTGAATTTTGGGCTGAGGTACAGGTCACTTTAACTATATTTTAATTTTCTTTTAATTGTAACACCATTTTTTTGCAGTGCCAAAAAATTCTGCGGTGGTTACACTGGAAGAATGAATAAATTGTATCATAAAATAATTTAAACTGAATTATTTGAAAGAATAATTTATACTTTATTTGTCATATTCTGTTTGATGATGTAAATCTGCAAATCAAATTCACACTTTGGTTGTTTTTTCGAATGATTAAAAAGTGTTCGTCAAATAATGATTGCATGATCACAAGGGAAAAAAAATTGAAAAATTAAAATTTGTTAACTTAATTAATCGGATGGATTTTAATTTTAAAGTTCTAGTAAAAGGTAAACATATTCAATTAAAATTAATTGATCGTATCACCTAATACATATGCTAGATATGTTTACACATGAGCGTAATCGCGAATAATTGGAAGCTTATTTATATACCAAACCATACCAGCCAATAAACATAAATCCAGATCATCAATGAAACAGATTCCTGTTTATTATATTTTCATTCAAATAAGTTTTATCTTCAATAGGTTAATTTTTAAATACGCACAATATAAAATATATTAAAATACTAATAACATAAGGCGATGTCGAAGGCTCATTTTTTACCAACAGAGCATCAAAAATTGAACTTATTCTATTTTTTTTATATTCTGAATTTCAAAAAGTGTCTCTTTGGCGCCCTTCATTTTAATCCTTTGAACAACGGTTGCAAATTTCATCACTTTGCATTGAGCGGTTTCTCAAGATGGGATAAAAAATTGCAACATTGTTCATTCAAAGGTTTCCGAGAAAAATAGGATTGAAAATTTTGATTGTATGATACTAATCTCATAAAAGCTATGCAATAAAAAAACTTTTATCTCCTCTTCCTGAGCAATATATGTGCAATGAAACTGTTGTTTTCAAGTATCGATATTTTCGATGTACACATAACAAGATATCTGCTTTTATAACTATATAGGCCTCGCTGGTTGTGCATGAGATGCTACGAAATGCCGTTAAGATCAACGAAGACTATATCAGTATATTCGAGGCATTTGCTGTCATTGCCAAAGCTAAGATTTAATTTGCAACATTTAATGAACACATATTTTTCACCAACTAAAAAGTTACAGAACCAAAACTTAAAAAACTTCTGCTGAACGTGCACTATATGCGCGTTGAACAATGCAAACAAATGAATAGCACAAAGGTCCGAAGCCATAAATTCAAAACTATGTGCCAAATGCATACATCACATAGCAGTGTAGCCATATATAGGTGAAATGCAAACCAACCGTTGTTGGTATGATGATTAGCGTCGATGGTATTATTACAAGCTCTTAAAATTCGTTCAAAACATTGACCTCTTACACGATGAGCTTTGGAGATTGTCATGAGCAGAAGCTTAGCTACTTTATTTTCAGAATGTAAAACTCGCAAAATGCGCGCTTCGTTTTACAATTCGTTTACATGGTGTATTTCAAGGGGTTAAGGTATTTATAAAAAGCGGTTAAGCATAAAAGATTATATCATTGGTGCACCGTGTAAGTTCTGTAGTTGACATCGTATGATGTACTTTTCGCCGGTAATATGTTAATATTATGTCGACCGTGCTTACGAAGAGTATCACCGTTCCAGGGATGAGCGATCAAAAAAATCTCTCCTGAAAACTTGCGGAGAAAAAAATTCTCTTTCGAAGAGGAGGTCAAGAAAATCTCTCCAAAAGAAAATCCGACCAAAGACTGCAGTTTTTTGAAGATATTTTCTTGATCGCAGACTTTTTAGAGAGATTTTCTTGACCGCTTTTTTGAAAGAGAGTTTTTTTTCGGCGCAGATTTCTAAGAGAGATTTTTTTGACCGCATTCGCACGAGTGATTGTCTTCGTAGGCACGGTCGATGTAATAGCTCCTGATTTATATTTTCTTATTACATTCATAGCATAATAAACAAGAGCATATTTCAGTATAGCTGACTTGAATAGAATAAACGATGAATATACTCGGTTTGATGGCTCTCGTAGGATGTCATGTGATTTTTGGACAGGCACCCTTGTTCTATTCACCATTAGTGCGCGACAACTTCAATCTACAGCCCTGTTCTGGATTACCTTAATGTTCATCTCTCGTAGATGGTCAATTTTAAGTTACAATTTTGTTTTACAACCTATTGCTAGCGCCTACTTTAGTATCTTATTATTTTACGAGACTTGCTTGCTTGTAATTTTAACCAAGTCATGAGATTTTATATTTACATTGATTTTCTATTTTTACTCGACTTTTACCATAAAAGTTACTATGAAAATCCTAAAAGGTGTATTTTTTAATAAACTTAATATGTCAAATTTTCTGTATCATCTGATGGCTGTTTTTTTTGTTAAGTCACGTATATATATCTATAATAATTACAAGGCTTTCTTTTTATTGTGCTTTATTGTAAAACCTACGCAGTGAATTTGGACATACATAATGATTTTATAAATTACGCACAGTGACATCCTAATAAAGTGCAGTTTCTTAAAAAATAGTTGAATAAAATGACAAAGCTCTGTAAAAAAAGTATCGATTCGTTGGGAATTTAGATTTGGTCGATAAAAATATCGCATGGTATATCAGCAATTCATTTCCCATCTCACCTTTCAAAGTCATTCTGGTCTTAAAAAATATACATATACCCTCTTTAAAAAAACAATTTGACTAGGTTGACGTTCTGGATATTATATAGAACATAAAAAGGTGAATCGACATCCTGTCGATGGTAGTAGCAGTGGTAGAGGTTTAAAACCAGAGCTGAGTCTAAAAGTAAAGAAAGAAGTATGAAAAGCTGCCGAGAAGAGAAAAAATACACCGCTAAATTAAGGTTGCATATGAGACGAGATGGATGACATAAACTAGAAAAAAAATAATAATAAACATGAAGACATTAGGGGTATAGATCGTATAGCTATCTGATTTCTTATTATTCTTATTATTATCATTATTCTCATTTTACCCGTGAAAAACAGATGGTTGAATGATTAACTTCTTTTGACCGGTACTTAGAGCCAAAAACCACATTTTTTGCATTGATTCAGTGATCCTTTAGCCCAAAAACAATAATTGTACATAAATATCGATTGCAATGTTTATTGTTGTTTATACACACACGCATATGAAATTTATAAATTGAAATTATTGATTATAATTTGAATAAATTTTTTTCAAAACAAATAAATATAACAATTATTAGCATTTATTGTTAAAACCCAGCGGTAATAATAACTAAATTGTATTATTTAGCAATAAATTTTGCCGATTCAAAACGAATATCAATTTTTTTTCATTTTTGACTGAATATATAGATTTCAAAATAATTTTGTTTGATTGTGTGATTCGGTACCTATTTTTTGCATCAAACTGTCACTCCTTCAGGCCCAGCGTATACTTTTGGAGAGGCAGTATATTATTGATGAAAATGTTCAGTTACAGATACTCACGAGGGAGGTGTCTATGGCGAGTCCATTCTTTCTTTATTAGAGCATTAGAAAGATTTAAAACGTTTTATTATATTGAATTGTTCCTAAAATGTCGTCTACATTGAATTTTTTTAATCCATCTTATGTTCTCTTCGATGTTTAACTCGAAAAAGCATATTTTTTTGTTAACTCTTAGATAATTATTGACGATTTCTTTAATAATTGCACACGTTTTTCAAACGTATTCGATAGCGATTGTTCAAAAAAGTAAAACTCGAAAAGATCTTTTATTTCAAATAATTTTCAAGTCAAGAAAATTATTAAGGAGTATGCAAATATAAATAAAGCTACACTTTGTACATAAAACTGTATGAGGTCCAGCAAGTTGCGAAAATCATGTAACGCTCTGTTATCCAGCTATTCACGTGACGCAGGAAGATATACTGTATGATAATATAATATTCACAAAAGATTTCTGTCGCAAAACATAAAAGAGACAATGCATATGTAGATAAAAGTATTTACGATTGACATATGGGGCGAAACACCGTTGTTGCCCCAGCACTTCGCGGGAGTGACCAAAACGGCCCGATTGCTCAGTTTTCAGCTCGCTTGCAAAGGCTCAAATAAAATTTAGAAAAATAAATTTAGTATGGGTTTCAATAGGTTTTTACCTCCGCTTTCAAGTGGTGAAGTCAAAAATGCAAAAATGTGCCTTTATAACCTCAAAATGTGACTTGAAGGTAAATTACGCTGTAATTTCTAGAGTACAACTCCAATCGACATTTAGAGTAGCTAAATCGAAAGATCTCGCGGTTTTACTTCGGAATTAGTCTTAAAAAAGTGGGTATTTTCGATTTTGTCGAGCGGTGAAGGAGGAAAGAGAATTTTTCGAGCGTTTTGGTGGATCACTCGGCGGGCTACGACTTTCCTTGCTTTATTAATGCATTAAATTACTCGCACAAAAGAAAACAACAATATGATTTCGATGTATTTTTTCCTCAGCTTTTTGATAATGATACTTATTTTTGGAAAAAAAATGATTGTTTCAATGATAAAATGCAAAAAAGTATTAAAACAAAACGTTCTTATCTACGCTTTCTTTTAATAACTCATTGATAAAAGTATACTTTCCAAAAACTAACTAAACCATCAAAAAGCTGAGGAAAAAATACATCGAAATCATAGTGTTTCGCCCCATATGCACAATCGTAATATAACATTGGTTCCAAGTACAAAATGTCACCACTATTTTTTTTCGGGTATCGTAATGTAGGTCATAGGAACTCTTTGAATTCCGTGTTTATTCTCTCCAATTCTCATCGAGTACTTTGGCTTTTACCATTGGTTAGTCCAACGTTCTATATCGACTCGTACATTGAAAATTCGAGGACCATTCGTTTGTTTTTAGAGTTTAAGTGAAAAGAAGCGTAGAGCGAGGAATCGATCGATTGACTTTTTTCCAACCAGACCAACAGAAGTTACAAGTTGTCCAAGTTTTGAGGTCATGTGGCGTCGCCAATGAAAGCAGAAACATGGCTATGATCTCAAGAACGGAGGCCACGAGAAATCGTTCTTAGTGCATCACGTGTTTTCATAAATCTACTGGACCAAAACAAATCGCATAATGATAGCTATATATGCATTATTTGTGAATTATGTACATGTGAAGAAAGAGAGAGAAAGAGAGAAATGAAATGAGAAAGAGCCCTCGAGTATAATTAGATGCCCCAATTTCAGTTTGTGCAGGCTGCAGAGAGACCAGTAATAGTGGTGGTGGTGGTGGTGGTGGTGGTGGTAGTAGTATTAGTAGTAGTACTACTAGTAGGTGGTAGGAAAAGAAGAACTTACAGAGCAAAGCTCATGTGTGGGCTGGATTGGTTACACCACAGATATAACTCATTATAAAATCCAGCCGCGAAAATAAATTTCAGCTGCACCTTCGTTTGTATGCGTGCGTTACCTTAGCACTCATTATTCATTATTGCATCGTTTGAATTACGTATTCTAGCTGCCCACACGACAAAACACAATGGAACATCTAATTGCGGTTCAGTAAATAAAAATTGTATAATAAACATCAAGACGCAGTGATTATAAAAAAATCCAATTGTGTTCTCGAGTTTTATTCACGATATAATTTATAATCTGATAAAGTAACAGAGCAGCAAGTCATTTTCCATCTATATATTTGTGGACATATATATAGGTGAGCTTTCTTCTTAGTTATTTACGATCGTTCGAACTCCAAACAGCCTGCGGGGATGCCCGATGCAGTCTAGCCCTCCGCCACGCTCCACTCGAACGCAATATATAAAGCTGTCGTTCGTTGAAGTAATGTGTCCTTAGAGACCCTTTCTGACTTCTATATTGAATCCCGAATATATACAGATATTTCGAGCACAGCTGTATTCTATACGCGTGTATAAAGAATAGACGACTTATCGATTGTTCTCTTTTTCTGCTCAATAATCATCTTTGCGAGATAAATGCAAGATTGAATCAACGAAGCTTCGCTATAAGTGGACTTTGATGAAAATTTTAAGGTATGCGTAGTATTTTCATTCGAGCTTTCAAGGGTAGATTATAGAGCTACTACAAGCTATCGAATAGATTCTCACTTTAACTTCTTAAAGAAGCTTTGGATTTTTTGGAATGCAAATGAAAACATAAATATTCGAGTTCGGCTCATAGGCAAGGTTACTAGTCGAAAATTGTTGCTCAATAGTAATTTGATTGACTAATCAACGAGTACCTTCATCGCTCCATAAGGCCGGACAGAATACTGCAGCAAGCACGTTTTCTCATAATATGCATCGCAAGTGAGTCCAATAATTATTTATCGACTCTCATTGAATTTTGACGATATAATTTTCATGAATATGCAAAGTTCTGTAATATATCTCTAAAAAAGTTCTATCCATGGTGTTATTTAAATTGATTAATATTTTTGAATAAAGCTACGCTTTGCATAACCATTCTTGTTTGATAATTAAGATTCACTAGAAAATTCTAGCAAGAACTTTTTTCGTCATAATTGATGCAAGCTCCGGGTATCTTTAATAGTCTTGATAGTGTGAAAAAAATCGATAATTATAATGGCTCCGCATTTAAGAAAAACTCACGGCAGAAATAAGCCGATAATATACTTTTGCTATAGGACAGGTACAGACATGATTTAGACTTCTATTGTTTCTTCGACTTCGACTTTTGCTATCTGAGCGGTACTAATCATTGTCTCTACTCGACCAACAATGTACATGATAAAATGAGTAAAGCTTCGTTGTTCACACCGATTAAGTTTCAACTGATATTGTACTTTTTCTTGAGCTACTAACTAAAACAAGAAATACAATTTCTCGAATTTGAACCAACCAATAATATTTACAGTGATGTTTCTCCAAATTTGAATAATTATTATCAAGAAATTACTCTCTTTATATATGACCATTACATCTGTGTGATCCATTTCATGACTAATGTTGTTTAGCATGTACAAGGGTTCTACACTAGATGAATTATTCGATCTTTAATATTCATTGCCTCGCAATTTTAGTTTCTATTTTAGTTTCACTAACATATTACAGAATACTTATACTTAAATATTTGTCAATAAATCATAATCAGAATAACGCAATTAAAAGAACATGGTCCATGGATTTTAACACGCTATGAAATTCTTTTGTGTTATATAGAATAATATAAGTAGAAAAACCAAGATTCCAGACCCTACTTTCGCTTAAATGCGGCAAAAATCGAATTACAGTTCCTTTTAACCAAAGATGATGCCGAAGCAATTTTTCACTTTAAAAAAATTCCCAGGGGTATTATTTTTAACGATCCAAAAAGCCTTGAATTTTTCAGATTTTGCAGACCATCCTAATAATTTCTGGATAAAATTACTGCGAGTCTTTATTATAACATAGTTCAAAAAAAGAAAGAAACGAAGAAATGATAGTAAAGAATAGCTTAGAATGTATGTGTCGAACATCGATTGTTTGTAATTATATTCGGCCGCTGAAATTTCAAATGAGCCGATTGCAATGTCAATTTTTTGCGATTTACTTTAATTTATTCAACTGTCTAACTAATTTTCCCTAACACAAATTTTTAGACAAGTAATTTAAACATTATCTTGTAGTAGTGTAATCACACATACTTGTAGTAGTGTAGTAGTATAATTTTAAGCGGGGTTTTGAGGGTTAAAAAGAAATTTTTCATCGAAAGTAGAGATGTTCAAAAATAGGCTTAAGAAATTTTAGATCGAAATTCAAAATATTTCATGTACTATATAGTTTTGAAGCGGAGAGCGTTCTTGCTTATAGTCAGAGCGCGCATCATTTAAATGTACGTGTTAAACGTACGTATTTAAACTTGAAAAGCAAGAAAAGGGGAGTTCTTAATGCAAAATCAAGTCTTAAAGGTCGAGGGAGGATTGCTCTAAGACGTTGAAAGCAAATTAGAACGAAAGCATTATAATACTCCAGAAGTTTTATGTTAGGTGATAGTAATTTACGATACAAGTGTGAAAAAGTGATACTTATGGTCCTTGAATTGTAAATTACTCATTGCATATCTAAGAAAGCATGTTGAGAATTGGAAAAATTTCTTCCTCTGGTTTCCGAAAAAATTTAGCACCTCCACATGTCGGGATGCTGTAAACAATGGATAAAATGGCCTATTAGTTTCAATCGTATTAAATCATTACTTATATTGAAAAAAAAAGATCTTTCTTCGCACACTTTTTAGTGCGCAAAAAGTATATTATACAATAAGTGCATAAGTGCAGCGAGGGTGAAAAGACTCTTGGATGAGTCATCCTCCTCATTGGCGAAAAGGGGACATAAATGTAAACTTAGCACAGTGATATAAAATTGTGTACGATACTCTTGCTATTAAGCTACGCCGTACCAAAAGCGTTACTTATGGCACACATGTATAGCAAAATAGCAGATCGATTCAATACAGTTTATACTGAAAACCAAAATTTCAAATTATGCGGCGTGAATATAACATAAAATTATATTTATAAAAAATTAAAACAGACACGGCGGATTTGAATGAATTGATTATTGAAAAGACTAGATCGATGTTCTTTAGGGAGAATTGCACGATTTTGTGTTAATCGAGGGAAAGTGCTAATCTTCGTAGAGAACGTTGATATGTATTTTCAAGAGCTTTGCATCAGACTTTTTATCTCATAAACAAATTAGCGTATGCCTGTACAATGACAATTATTCATACTTGTCAGCTAAAATGATGTTGGTGCAGTATAAATATCTAACATATTACGCAGTGAAGCTGAAAAAAAGAGCTTGATCCCCAAAATTTCTGATTTCGATTCCTACAAAAAAGTACTATAATAGAACTATAATAGTACTTTTTTTTAAAATCGAAATTAGAACTTTTTCAAAAAAAGTTTAAATTACCGAACGAGCGTAGCGAGTGAGGTTAAAGCACTAGTTATGTATAATGATGCGAAATATTAAACATTTTTGAGATATTCCCATACACTAGTCTGATACGTCATCTGTGTTTTGGAATAGTAAAGAACTTTCTTGTACTATTATAAATGACAAGAGAGTATTTCTTTTTTCTCGGTATTGGTTAAATGAATCACTGCATTTTATTCACTCGAGGCGAACTGAAAAAATAAAAAAAAAATAAAAAACATTCACTCAATATGTATGTGTAAAATAAAATATTAGAAGCTGCAGCACAGCACCGCACAGCATCGTGAAATTTTATTGCGTTCTTTTTGCAAAGGATAAGTGCTCAAGTGTCTATTGCCGTAATGCAGGTTTGATATGATGCAATGAATGATAACGAGGACATTCACTTTGCGCATTGTATGAATTATGAGCGAGTCTTATGAGTGCGAAATTTTAATTTTTAAGCCCTTACAACGCTAAGAATGCAAAAAATAAAATATTGGCTTCTGTTCATCTGCATTGTTTTAACTATAGAGTTCGTCAGAGACTACGCCTATCACAATCACAAAATTAATTGCATTTACATACATTCGCACATTATAAGATCAGACGGAAATAACTAATCCCATAAACTGCAATTTAAATAAAAGTAATAAGTTTATTTAATAGTAAAATTTATAGTAGTAAAATTGTGAAAAATATTTCGGCTAATTAATTGCTGCACTGAACAGAAGTCAATATTTATCGTTTAAAATTGTTTTGTATTGTGTGAATATGTTTACACTGAGAAAAAAGTGCAGTATCTACTTTGACCGCAAAGTAATTTATGTATGACATGCACAGCAGTACACTAAACGGTTATTTTTAATTGATGAGTCGAGATGATCAAATTTACTATTGAAATTCGCACATATAATAGTATGCTCACCATGTTACACGGTTTCTACGTGCGCGTCCTGTAAAGAAATATTTGCCAAGATCAAGATGATTATAATTTACGATTTTATTGTGAGCGAGCGTATCGATTATGTCAACAAGCTATCTTTTGATTAAACGATCAGTGTCGCAGTAACAGGCCCAAGTTCGACTAACTAAATGACTTTCATATCATATGAAACGCATTGAAGTATATCATGAAAAAATGAAATAAGAAAAATAGTTGAGTTACTAAAAGTAAAAAAAATTTATAAATGACCAAACTCTACTTTGTATGGATGTATTTCGATCCGATGCTATATTGCCCGTGAGTAATAGTCTCTGACATAGCTTTGCTGAAGAACAGAGGGTATCTTCAAACTTAACTGTGAAAGCAACGATAAAATTACAAGTTTTCCAAGAGGGATTTTCGTTTTTGAAAGAATTTTCAAAGCAAAAAAGGATAAACTTAATTTTTAAATTAAAAATAAAAAGCCTTATTTGCATTTACGTATTAAAATCAGTTTAATAAAAATTTACGTGTTACTGAATGATTCTTGTAAAATATCGAAGATAATCATGAGATTCAATTGTAATTGAAATCGCAATAGCTCGAATCTCTGGATGAACGATATATTTTTCAAGTTATCGAGATTTTTTGTCTTAAAGAAATTTCCAGTTGAAGGAAGCAAACAGAACATATTTGATTTAAAGAAACTTAAACATAGAAAAAACTCTAAAAAAAATTAATCTTTTACCTTTTCTTATTATCCTCATCGTTTTATTGGTATTTTTTTATATCATCTAAAATATCATCATTGGTACATAAACCTGTGACTAATAAATGGACATCAAAATTTGCGTAATCTTCGATAAAAATACAACCATCAACTTGAAGACTATTTATTATTGGACACATCATGATACTTATTTTTTTATTAAATTTTTGTGTATTTTTCAAATATCTATATTGCATAAAGTTAAAAAAATGAAAGAAATAGGACTGTTACAAATATTAGAGAAATAAAATACAACTGGGTAATGATTTACTTTCTTGCGGTCATGCATCGACTGATACTCAGTGGGCCACTAACGCTACAACTGATGCGGTATCTTGCCCCTTGCTAGGCGTATTATACACTCTACTAGACTGAGCTTATTTCGGGTCAAGTGTGAGCTAGTACTAATTACCCACAGGCGCCACTTGTTTTTATGTTCTCTTACCTACCTAGTTTTCGCGCATGTGTAACATGATCTTGTGCGGTTGCATGCAATTTATGTTCATATTATTATAATCGATGAGTACAATGCACATGGATTAGAGACTCATTTTCCCAATCGATTGAAATGAATGATTTTAAATTAAATTATTACTAAGTTCTTAAAATAGCAAATATTGTTGGGTGTTTGTTGCGCCTGCGTATCATTATTAAACGAAGTTGCTAAACCTATTTCACCGAGAAAGCCCCTAAATGCGCTTAAAAGAAATATGTAACATAGATTTTCGACAAATTTCTTCCTCAGTTTTATGATAGTAAGTGTAGTTTTTTGAACATTTTTCATTTTTCCTATAGAAAAAGCGAAAAATAACTTTAAAAGTTGATTTTGTAAGTTATTAACACGTGCGTGGGGACTTTTTTTATGCAACTTAGGCATGTATACTATTTTTCATACACAGTAGCCCGAAAATATATTTTCCCGCTTTGCACAATGGCAGGGAAATAGTCACTTTAGGGCCTCTGGTATAAAAATTATTTCAAATATTTTTTTTCAATTATTCTAAATCAAGAAAAGGAAGAAAATCCCATTGATGAGCTATTTTCCAGAAAAATACATATTTGTCATCTAAGTATGCCTTATTTCCAAAAATTAAAACCTTCAAAAGAAACCGAGCTTAAAAAAAGTAAAATTATGGTTTATAATGTAACACAAATAATGTAGGTCGCATTTTAGGCCGAGTAAAGTACTATTGGCAAACAGATTCATGTGCGTGGCAATTTCGAATCCTGCATTACATCTTAAAAAAATGGTAAAGATACAATAAAAAGGGAATAAAAGTACAATCACTAATACGGTTGATGGGAAAAAGGATTACTGTTTGCAACGAGAGAAGTCGTATTCAAACTATATTGAAATACGAAAAAGTATTCCGATAAAACTTCATTCCGCGTATCCCATTTCAGCAAAAACTGACCATGACATATATTATTTGCAGTTGAGCTGGCGATGAAGCAATAAGACCACCGGTGATATAATGCGCTACTCTTGCTGAATTACAAATGATTTCCACTGTAACATGTTGTGCGCAGCCAACGGCTCCTTGTACGAAGTTTTCAATAGCTGCAGCCTCACTCTCGACTTTGGGCATTGTTACACTGGGCAGGGTGAAAACGCTTACATTTTCCCTAATAATGCGCCGCAAAAATGTGCAAAATTGCTTTTCCTCTGATTTTCATGAAAAGTGAGAATTGCGTTAAAATTATTCAAAAGAATCGTAATTTATTCAATGAAGAAAAAAAGATCGAAAGTAAATTCATTTTCTCACCAGCTCGGGTGCAATCTATTCATTTCTTTTACGATTTCAAGTCAAATAAATCAAGTAAATTTGCATAAACAGCATCTCAGAGTGCTCAACTAGAGTACTTTTAAATCTTTCCAACGAGTTCATACGACGAATCCGACAGAATAACTCGGATGAAATGTTTAACATTCGATCAAGACTCGACTCGTGTGTTTTGCCTGATCATTATCAGAAAATGTTGCACAGAAAATGTTGTAATTTGGTCTCTTTACTTTTTTGTTTTTTTTGCTTTTTTTTTTTTTAATTATTTAGCGCCGTTGAAGTATATAAGGTCCTTTTTTGCACAGTCACGAAAAAACGTCCATTAAATTTCCCGACTTGTTGAAACTTTTATTCACAGACATAAAGGTTATAATATATCCAAGAGCGATAGTTTTATAAAAAAGGAAAGGGAGCAAAAAGTTTTTGTCGCTTATGGATAAAAGTTTTAGCGGTTTTGCGTCCGAAACTACGGCTCATATGCTGTAGGGGAACTAGTATAACTTGTAATTTCGATTGCACAAAAAATTCGTTCTTCTATGCTGTAAATGCGACCGGCAGCTGCTTGAGTCCTTTGATGAAATTCTGCCATAATTAAACTAGTGAGGGAGTTACTTCAATTTTCGTCTGCTTCGTTGCTGTATGTGCATGTATAAGTAGTCACAGCGCGTATCAGATGATTTGGCCTTTGTACGTAGGGTATAATTCTGTGCCTTCACGAACAGTCAGTGCTGTTCTTCTCGCTTGATTTATGCGTGGGTAAATCCTGGTGTCGTTTTGTTGGTGTTACTGGAAGTGCTTCACTAATTTTGTAATGGTAGATTTACGCTTCCAAGGATTTTGTTCTAGTCTTGTTAAGCATTCCATTGATCGCACATACGATATTCACTATGTGTAATTGTTTGGTTTTTAAACTGTCGTTTCACAATGGCCAATGCATGGGAATTAATCCTCCAAATCTGTGAGTCTAGGTTACTTTATTCTGCTGAGAAATTTATTTCGTCTTTTTAAACTTTATCCCAAAGTTTCGATTAACTTATACATCTAAAAGAGAGGATGAGATAGAATTTCTAATGTTCTTTAAACTTTTTGCAAGCTTGGTAATACCGAATGGTGATCTGCCATTTAAAGCTACAATAATAATAGGATTCGCGATATCATTAAAAGTTATATTTGTAAGATATATGTGAAAAGAAAATAAATTGTAAACAAATTTCTGCTTATTAAACGAATTTTTAATTTGATCTTACAAATGATGCTTGCAGATACACATGCTAATCAATACAATTGTAAACACAGAGGATAAAATAATTTCCTTTGTCAAGCTGTGTGCGTGCGTAGCGCAATACGCTCGATTTGGCTAGCCCGATCGACAGGCAAAAACTCTTTTAAGACTCCATTTATTTCGTTCAAATCTTTGCAATAAAAAGTAAAAAGAAGGAGAAAAAATGATGAAATTCGACGCTTAATATTGATCGAGTACGAAAGGTCTATATTTTGTGATCAAGTCGCGTATAGCACTTTATTTAACGAAGTACGTGGAGCAGATGTACACGAACGGGAGTGCGCGGCAAGATCGAATCAAAACTAATCTGGCTGGGAAGATTTTCATCATTTGGACGTTCTTACTTTGGACGTTTATACTTTTTTCGTAGTCGATGTATAGCTCCCAGCTAATACTGCCAGCTAAAGTGCTTTCTCTTGTTTTCTATTTTAACTCACTATTGATTCGCCCTGCCTTTTGTGCTTACATTATTTATCAAAAAACTTGATGTTACGTAAAATATTAAGTTTTCGCATTACAAAAATCAGTTGATCTGTATATAATTTGTAAACAATGCTACAACAGACGATGTGTGATATTATAGTGATAACGTTTAGTAAAACTACATTTAAAAATTTTCTTTTATTTTGAACTTGCTGAATCAATTGATAGAATCTGCTTGATCGTGCTGGATTTGTTTTGAATGTAAGTAAAAAATTTTTACTTTTCTGCAATTATCCATTCAAGAAAGCTTGTACACCAGCTCTCACGTGCAGAAGCCGTTTGGGAATTCAATATCTCTCTGTTATTGCCACGATATGCGATAAGAAGGTCTCTGCCGGCAGTGTGCGCGGAAAGTACAAGATGATGCGTAGGTGTAAATTGTGCCTCGATCGCCAAAGGAGCTTTCAAATATCTGACGTGAATTGCCCGCTGGAATAAATCGATTGCGTCGATTGAACAATATCTTCGCGTATACACGAATTAAAGATACAACATATCCATAGTGCGTGTAAAAAACTTGAAACGAAGTTGGGTGAAATGACGAGAAAAGCAATAATTAATGCCAAATTATTTACAGCTTTTACTGAAAATTCGACTCACTTGATTATTTTATCATACGTGCACGAACACTCGGGCAAGAGACAGACGGGCAGCAGAGAGACTCGCGCGCGCCACCAGCCCCTGTAACACAGTGACTGTTCGAGGGTCATTGAAAAATTCTCTGCTTTCAAATCATCTCTTGACTTTTATAACTTCGACCGAGGCAATTAAAATCTCGCAATGTCGCTTTGCTCCTATATTCTTTATTCGCGTCAGCCTCTACTCTGGCTGATCGATCGATTTTATATTTTTATCCAGTTTCAAACTCTTCTTCTGCACTTTTACAATATGACGAGGAAGCGTTGCATTGATATACTGATTAAAACTTGCACGCAAGTAACGCTTTCCTTTTTTAGCAAACTGGATCGTTGTAGCTTAAAGTTTTACCCTCATTTTACTTTCCTTCATTTTTGTGCTTTTTAATTTGACGAAAATAAATTATTTTGTAAACTAGTAGCAATTTATTGAATACTTTAGCCGATTAATTCTCGGGAACATTCACGCTTAACTAAATCATTCAACCCGACCAAAAATAAAATTTAACTTTATGACACTGATTAAGCATCAGTAAAAAGTTGAAGTTATTGCAAGCCAAAATTTTATAAACAAAACTCATGAAAAAGTTTTTTGAAATAAACGTAATTTTATGGGAGATATGAATGCAGTTTGACCAACCAAAATTGAGAAAAGGGTAGTTCATGCTCGAAAATAAAATATTAATAAGCTGAAAAGCATAATCTCTCGTAAATCTGACAGTCGAGTCTCGCTCTTTAAAAGGCGCCGCAGCAAATGTCCGATTTCCATAAAATTCGTCCTCAGCCTACAGAAATGAGTATAATATTAATTAGTCTGACTGGATTTGTTTCGCTGCCTATCTCGTTAGCTGAAGCAGGTTAGCATATGTGTGTACACGTAATTTTTTTTATATTGCAAAATCAATTGTTTACTTATTTGAACACCTCACTAGGAATTTTAGTGCGATTGATTTTATGGGAACGACAATCGGAATTTTTCAAAGTCAAGCAAACAATTTTTCTATTCCACGCAGTTGATAAAGTTAATATTATCTTCGCTAACTTTGCAGTGAAATTGTATAAATTAAAGTGGAAAGTTCTAAGCCAAAGCTTCCTTTTTTTATTTTCTCTTCTACCTCTAGTATTTCTCACTGCAAACCGATTGCTTTTGCTACTCTGCAATTCCTTTATTCGCTTTTTGTCATGCCGTGCTAGTCATCTTTGTCGTTCCATTTTTCTGAAACTCACAATAGTTGGAGCGAGCGCGTTCAACTGTGTCGTCGTGCTTGCATCATCAGAGTCAACCCGTGGATTTGTTCGTCGGTCGTTGCGATCGAAAAAAGCGAGACTGGACGAGAGGAAAACAGGGACAACTTAGCGAAGGCAATTAGCTCGACCAATTGAAGCGTTCCGCTATCATTTTCAAATCAATTTTTAAATTTAGCCGCTCTGTGGTCGGCGCGTGAACGCGCTATGGCTGGAGCACATAACGCTCCTGGCAGAATGATAACCCACCGATAGCTATGATATTCGTTCCACGTACATACATACGTGAAATGCTCGTGTCGCGATTGAAAAAGTAGAACGCTTCGATATCGTAAACGATCGTCTCTCAGCGGCAGGAATTCCAATCGAATAAAGTATATATATGTGGCGCTATTCGTACTTACGCGCCACTTTGCATCCCCCTTTATATACCAGTAACATTTAAATTCAATTTGGAAACTTCTTTCACATTCAGAAAAATAGACCTGTTCTCAAACCAGATAATGTGTATGGCGGAATCGCACTGCTACCGCGGCGAGGGAGTAGAACAAAAAAATGTAAAAAAAAACTTTTTCAAGGAACATCTTTTTCGCAGTCCACAACTGTAGCTACAAAAGACGTCAACTTTTCTCTCTCTCTCTCTCTATCTCTCTCGCTCTCGCCTAGCCATACCAACGAAAACAATGTCCTGTACTTTATACGAATAAAAGTTTTTGGTCCTCTCATCGTTACTGCGAGTTCAATTTCGTGTGTTATTCTTGCTTTCCTTTTTTCTCAGGACTAATCAAAAGCACACCATTGCTCAGCGTTTATTCAGTTTTTTTACTGATTAATGAATTTTTAATGGTTGTAAAAAGTTTTATACAAATCCACGCTTTGTCGAGATCATATTGTCGAGATTAACGTAAAATGCACGTTTTCGATGTATTTTTTGACACACAAATCTGAAGTTAAAAAAACCGAAAACCTAAAATCCACCCCTGTAATTACGCAACGACGAGGGGTAAATTTATCTAGAATGTATTAAAAATAAGCAATAATAAGTCTTATTGGTACGCCAAAATATTGATTTTCTGGCCTTTTAAAGATAATTTTATTCCAAAGTAGACGTAGAAAACTATATATCTTTACTTTGAAAGAAAAGCAGTTGATTCTCACACTTACTTGGAATACGCCCCAAAGCTTATGGAAATAGAAAAAAGACCTATACTAGCTATGATACCCGTGTATGTGTCTTTGAGGGTGCTTAATTTTAATGAGAGTTGACTGTTTACTGTCTTCCGCATGCTCTTGATTTGCAAGATATACAGCTAACTTGAGCAGTGACAAATGGTAAAATCTTAATGAATAGTTAATTTTTCGCCCATCATCGATAAAGCTGCTAATTTTGAGACCCACATTAATCTCGACAGAGCGAAGGCATTTCGCCGGCGACATGCAGTTGAACTAGTCAAGACGCTTTGACAAATTGAAATATTATGAACCCATCTTTTCCTGATCTAACATCTAACTGACAAGAGTAACAGTAAAAATGATAGCATTGCGGACTCGCAAAAATTAAGAAGAACAACGCTTCGTAAATGAGTTAGCCTGCCTCGAAGTATAATTTGAGATAAGCTTTAAAATGAGTACGTTTGTGCAGATGATGGTTCATGCACAGTCAAAGAGTTATAACTGAGTATAAGTATTCAAAGAATTTTTCATAATGGAGTTTTCGCAATTGCGCGCACGATAATTCGTGAATTTATAGAAACGTAGTGATTATGAGCGCATTACTTGTTTCATATGCCGAAACATTAGAGGCTTTGTTTATTCTGCGAGGAATATATCTCATATAGGCCTTTTGTCGAAAAAAAATGTTTATTTGATCGCTGCGGGAGGTCGAGCGCTGGAGAATCTGCATCAAAATATATAGACAGTTTCAAGCGACACGCAAGAAATATTTTTAGTTGATATAGCATCGCGGAGAGGCATGTTGAAACGCTACAGTGAAAATTATTTCGCGAAACCTTATACGCTTGCACATAACAGGTGCAGGGCATTTTTGCGAGTAAGGTAAATACGTAGAGCAGCAGCAGCAGCTCCACGAGAAGCGCAACAGTGCGCGCGTGGTGCGGCCGTGAGCTTTGACCCGGTGACCTGAAGCTCGAGGGAAAGCATGAAGAGAAGAGCTCCGCACTGCTGCTACTGTATTCTGCTCTCTCTTTCTACATACAGCCTCCCTCACAGTGGTAGCAGTGCGCGGATAATCGATAGGCCGGTTCACGAGCTTTTCTCTTTTTCTCTCTCTCTCGCTCTGCCTAGAGCGCTCGCGTAACCAACTGGCTGCGCGCTCTCCTATGCGTTGCACCTTAATACTCATAGAAAATGCACAAGCCGAGCAAAAGTCGATGCGGACCTACACTGGTTTTAGGCCAGAAAACGCGGCGGCAGTGGCGTTTACGAGGGCGCGCGTGCGAATGTGCTCGCGGCCGTATAGGTGTCTTGGAGTGCTCCGCTCTAGTGTGTCGCTCGCACTGGAGGCCATGATACAGCCGCCGCTGCGGAGCCCAGCCTAGTGCAGGAGCACGCGCTGGCCGCGAGGACACCGAGGTCAAAATGTGTCGTTAACGCGCGCATCGCTCAGCAGTCGATCTATCAGCGCTGCGAGCGCCACCACCAAAACATCCTCTTGATCCTGTGCTACTTGCCTCCTTGCACTCTCCTTTAGCCGCTTACAACGCGCTTACCCAAACTTACCGAGTTCATTTGCATTTTTTTCATGTGTTTTCTTGTTTTGAGCCTGGGTGAGTAGTCACTCGTGTTCTCTGCACAATACGTCATAACATCGTATCGACGCAATAGAGACAATACTTGCTCACTCGACTTACATTATTCAATATTCTGTGCAGCCGAGTACATGCTAATAATGTTTCGATAACTTTTAATGCTCAAGTACACGATTTCATCGATAATTATGTGAGCATCTACATTATACAGCTTCTGTTCCATGAGATGATTAGTTGTGTATAATTTATCAAAACTGTTAACGATGATAAAATTAAAATCCATCGATAACCATCATTTCATTCATTTTGCTATGCATTTAAAGCAATTCTAGTGAGGAAATCTCTTTGGAAGTTATCATTTATGATAATTAAAAAAATCATTTTAAATCACTAACATTGGGCCAAATATTTCATCAATTATTATTGTTTTTAAAACGAACTTATGAATGTAATAATCTTATCGTTAACACGAGAGGTCTAAGCTTTCTGTAAAAGTGATTAGACGAAGCTGAAATAAGATAATTTCTTGTAAGCTGTAATAAATTACTTACTACGAATATTTTACTTTCTAGTTTCTTTGTATAGATATCAATTTTTCCATTAATATTGTTCAAAGCCAATGAAAACTTTTCTTTATAAAATAAAAAATTTCTAAAAAAATGCAAGTGTTAATACTTCACTTTAAAAATCTTAAAAAATATAAAATTTATTTTTTGACTCTATGTGTACTTTTAAGCTTTTTTCTAATAAAGTTCACCAACGTGCCAATTCCATTTTAAGCAATTCTGGGCCGACTGGAAAAAGTGAAGTAGTTTAAGGAAATTACGTTTCTGCAACGAGAAAACTCGCAAAAATTTACCTCGTTTTCCAATTTTATAAATATGTATAGCGTAATAATATTTCAAACATTTTTTCAATGAAATGTCATTCATTATTTTATGAAAAACAGTTATATTGACTTATATTGCAATAAATAACGATTTAAATTATGAAGTAAATAATATTAGACTGTGAAACAAACTTTTGTCGAATTGATGAATTAAAAACAGCACGAAAAAAGTTTTTAACATAACACCATAACATAATACAAATTCACCTAAAACAATTTATATACAGCGCTCGTTCCCCAGTTAAATCCTGATATTTGTGCAACAAGTTATACAAACTATAGTCCAAGAGAGAAATATACTACACGATACGTACGAGTTATAGAAACTCCCATGAAACTATCACCGCTTGCCTACGGGAACATTATTTTTGTCGAAAATTTGATCCATTATCCAAGCGATATATGCAAAGTATTTTAGAAAAATGTAGGAAAACCCCAATGAAAATCAAAATCGTCGAGGCGTTCAATGGAATGCCAGAAAACCAATACAAAAAAGTTTCATCAATCTCAACAAGTTTGCGGACTCCTGAGTTAAAGTTTTTTTTTCTTTTGAAAAAATGAATTTCTAATCTCTCTGCAATATTGCTCATTTATTCTAGTTTTTCAATACTCAGCGAGCTCGCTATTTGGATAGTTTTAGCTCGTTTTCTAAGAAGAATTGGCGATATCGACGCTCTGGAGTGAATAGGAATTTTACTTTTTGATTAAAAAATACTCGACCCACTGTGCATAAACTTCGAAAACGATCATCAAGTCGTCGATATACAAAAATAAACTGGCGATCGTATAGTCAATGCCCTACAAAAAGTAATCAAGATGTATCCGTGCTAATGATTAAGCAGAATTTAAACTCTGCATATTTGCTATTATTGTCGTTATGTGTTAAATGAATAAAAAGTAAATCAAAACCAGAGTCTTACGGATAGAACCGATTAATTTTTACTGCAAAACTTGTTTAGACTGTTGATATTCTTCAAATGTTATTGGATTCGCCAGAATAATAAGTTTTGAGTATATGGTCTTCCAACAGAAAGATCGTTCGATTCTCGAGAAGAATACATTTTTCCACATTATTGCCTCTTATTTACGAGATTTTCTTTGCTCGCTCTTACATACAAGATATTTAGCTTTTTTACATGATACCATGGCTTATGCCCCTTTCAACTAGAAATCGTGTAATTTCATGAGATTGTTCATGTGATTGTGATTTGATGCGAGAACTAGCTACGTACATAAGACAACACAAAACCACTTACATTAATATTAATTAAATCTCGTTCTTCTGAAATTAGAGCAGCAATAGTATCTTATGAGTAAAAGTGGATAAAAAGGATTAAAAAAAAACGATTTGAAATCGAAAAAGTATTGTATAGCTGTTTGGATATCGTAATTAACCAATTATCCAAAAGCTCATAAGAATTAAATTTTTTACTTGGTCAACTGATTTTTGGTTTTTGAGTGAAAAGTATACTACGTATCAGTCAATCGGTACAAAAGAAACAAGCTGGGTAATCTTGTCGAATCATGAGTCGAGCTTCTTGATACAGCTCTGACTTTCTTATCATTTCAGTATTGTTGAATCGATGCATGAAAAGGAATACTTCCTTGCATAAGCTTCAATAGATTCCCATTACCTGTGCACTTTCAATGCTCCACTTTCTCCTTCCCTGATATTTTCTCTAGCAAGTGGAGTCGTGTTTTTCTCAAACTTTTGACATATCTCTAGATCATATTTACACAATAGCCAGTAGACTAGAGAGTATATTAAAAGAAATTAAAAAATAGATGTTTTCGAAAATTACTTATAGTAATAATAATCAAAGAGATTTTATGGTATAAAAAGAGAGTACCCACAAACTTGAGCAAACGACTCCTTTTACGGTGACCTTATGAATAAACCATTTAACGTTGATTTTTTGCAATTTCGCTATTTTTCAATGTTTCTTTTTAGTTTTTTTTACTTATTATTCTTGTTAATATATTTCATTTTTCAGATGTATCTTTTGAAAAAATTCTAATACTGGTTACTATAAAACCCAGATTTATATCTCAATATAAGTAAAAAAACAAGGTATTTATTTTAAAAATGCACGATATTTTGACTCTCAAACGGTAAAAACATGTTCTTTTGGATATTTTATTATTACTAAAAAATTTTGTGGAAAAAACGGAATCACATTTGCTCATAAAAAACATTGAAAAATAATGAAATACCAAAAAGACTCTGATGGCTATTACTGAGCAACTTTCGAAGCCCTCATGGTAACTTATTACACAAAAGATAATTCATTTTTCCAGATGTCTATATTAATTGACGTTTCATTAATATGTACAAAGTTGAAAAAGTAAGTGCTAGATTTTCAACTGCAGAGAAAAATGACATAAAGTAGCAATAAAAGATTTGATCCTAACTCATTAGATTATGAAACATTTCTCTTCATGCAATAAACGCTTTACTGTAATTACATAATGGTTTACCGATATTATGTAGTTAAGTACAGTTAGCGCAACATAATGCTGGAAGAAAAAATAAAGAGAGAGAAAGAGAAAAAAAGCGAAAAAAATTTGCTACTCGGAGCGTGCTATGAAGCAGACTCACATTTATAAAAATATACGCTACAAACTGTAAAACTAATAGTTTCGCTAGCAAGTGAAGAAATGGGAGCATATAATTCTACTCTACAATTTTCTTTATTTTTTTCGTGATACTTTACCTTTTATCGTTTACACTTCTGTAGTTTTTTCGTGGTGAACCAATTAATTTATTCTAAATGTTATATTTAGTTTGTTAGAGTTTCTGGTAAAATTGTCAAATTCGTAAGTTGAAAATCGAAGACAAATTTTTTACCTCTAATTCAATTATTATGGGCGGCAGATGAAGAAAAATCAATAATGTCGGGGTATGAAACACCATCAACTAGCCGCAGCCGTACCCATTGGTTTTACTGCACCCTTTGCCTGTTGCACACCGATCCTCGGTCCACTTTTTTTCACTCTTTGTACATACGTACCCGTTGCGTCCATAAAGCCAGTGAGGCTGGAAAATGGGGAGAATGATATAATCCTTCTCCGACCTTCTTTTTTACTGGGTCATTGCGCGTGTCGAGTTTAGGCGTCTGCATAGGTGGATATTTAGCTATAGGTTGACAACGAGGTTTTCCTTGTTATATCTACCAAGTCGTTTGAAACGCGAGATACTAGTTAGATTTATATTTTTCTTTTTAACAGGCGTCAAAGCTTTTCTTTGTGCAGTTGACTCGTGACTGGTGCGTTTGACTAAAGATTGACCGAGACTACTGTTGAGATGTCGCCTCCTCAAAATAAAAACACACTCGCAAATTGATGAAAAAAACCAATAATTATGCGAAAACTAATATTTTCCTAGCTAAACATGATAATAGAGCGATCGAGAACATTCCAGCAGTCGAAATATGATCGAAATAACGAAACTAGTTCGATGACTCGTACAGCAGAGAAGTATCGCGAGTATCAGTTTACATTCTAGGTGAGTCCACGAAGCTCCAGGCAGATAAGCTGCCTACGCTTAGATATTCGGTTATACATTCACAGCGAAACTGTTGCCAAGATACATACGCAAAGCGAGAGAGAGATGAGAGAGAATTTGAAGCTTAAACTTGCCCCAAGTTCAGCGGTACACAAAAGTTCACCAACTCGAGCTCGCATTCGAATTCATCGTCGGATGCACTGCGCGAAAGCTGGCGCGCGAAGCGCAATCGCTCTCACCTATTTGTATATTGCCTGAAATTTTCAACGCGTAAACTTTGACGACTTATAACGACATTTAAAGCTAATACGAGACTCGAACCGATAAGGCCTCGTAGCGTTATGCTATCCCAAACTTTTAGGGCCAGTCCGTAGGTATTTATTTAACATTTATCCGGTGTACGAATAGCGCAAGCGTCGATTTCAGCGAGCTTGTAGATGTGTCGAGCATTGAAATAATTCGATACCGAATGCAAATGGTTTTTATTAACTATAATTTTTACATGAGTTTAGAGAAAGCAGGATAATGTCATTAATGAGCGCATACAATTTGAATCGCAGGTATGGCAATCGCCGTCAACAACAGCAATAATGCAAGTTGGACGACGATTACGAGTTCGGTGTCGACAAACGGGGCAACGACGACGTCGACGACGCCGACGACCGCGACTACCTACGAATTGCCGCCACCCACGCTCAGCGAGCGCGAGCAGCTGAAAATCGAGTTCTACAAGACTTACGACGTGATGACCGGCATCAGGATTGCCGCAACCCTCGGTGGTTTCTTTACGATCATGGTTCTTCTCGTCATTTATAAGAGCAGGTACGAAAGCACTTTAACTTTTCAATTTTTATTGACACTTTTTTTAACGTAAAAAACGACTCTCTATAATTACATTTGGAGCGTCTCATCGATCATATTTTGCATATAGTTCAATTGTTCAAACATTCCGATGACGAATCCGACTGTCAACTGTTTCATCCATACGCGGCGTAATATCTTGTCTTCGGGCGAAATATCCTCTTTCAACGACTTTTCGGCAGAAGCAACTCGATCGATGCTCTTTAACATGGCCGCCTCGAAAGCCTTGAGTTTTTTTAAGAATACTAACTTGACGTGATCGAAGTATTCTCGGTCATCCCCTTTAATCTCGTTCTCCGATGATGGCGCTCCTAGGTCGTATTGTTCCAGTAATTTATCATTGTCGGCAAGGTCTAAGATGACTTGTTTGAGTTCTTTTTGGAACTGATCATCGCTTTCCAGAGAAAGGCAGCCAGTCGCTAGCAGGGCTAACGTTAAGCCTACAATTACGCTGTCGAGAAAAAATAGTAATAGCTAGAATCAACATTTTTAATGAAAATTAATCACGCCCAAATATAATTAACTCACTTTGAACACTTTAACTTCATACCGACGTGGTAACAAAAATGATGGAATGAAGATGAAATAAAATACAAAAATACTGCTTCCTTTTATACGCGACCAACGTAAACGTGATAAGAAATTATCTAGAGCACATAGCGAGCAAAAAATGATTAATTCATGCATTGAAATGCAAAACTGATGGCGACGAAGAAAAAGTCCCGTAAAGCAGCTTAGAAAAATATATCGCCTGGGCCACAACTTATGGTGAAGGTCGCGTAGGGCGATAAAGATCATTTTTAAAAATAATATTTCAATAACATTGTTGATAAAATATTCAAAATGGCATACAGAAAGAACGAGAAAAAAATTAATAGTTTAATGAATGCGGTCAGATGTAAGGCAAACCGTCAACTAGACGATCCCAGGCTAACAGCAGCAGCCGAAGCAGCAGTGGCCGAAGCGGAAGCCGAAGAACGAGCTTTGGCAGCTGCGCTCGAGGCCATAGCCAGGCTACCGCCCAAGCCACCGGGTCGAGGCCCAAGAAGATCGCTCTGCGTCGAGGTGAGCAGTTGTCAAAGTCATTACACATAGGACTCGCATAAAAAAGTCCATTTATTTTGTTACCTTTTGTTATGGACAGCCTTTCGTCGAATCGCATTTACCGCTGACGGCGCCACGATTCTCCTCGGTCGGCGGTGGCTACGATTCGCTACTTTCGGCTACTCGTCGATTCCCCAAGGGCGGCAGCAACCGATCCATATGGGCCCATCGTCGCACGAGCTCGATAACCTGCAGCTCGACGGCGAGCAGCTACCTCGAGCGTCGTGGCTCGGCCATGGTGATGCCCTGCTTGCCTCCGCCGCCCTCCTACCCTAGGCATGCCGTGGCCTACGACGAAACCTACGACTACTATCATCCGATCGACATTCAGGTAAGATAATGCCGGAACGAGTGCCCGTAAACAGCTGTTAAAATATTCGGCTCGCAGGTCATTCAGCCGACGCCCGAGCTGTCGCCCTGTGGCAGCGAAGCCGGCCTCTATGGCTCCGTGGCGGCCCCGGCATCCTACAATCGGCAACAGCAGCAGCAGCCACAATACCGTTTTCCATCCGCAGGCCATCGAGTCGCGAGATCCGGCCGAGCCCCCCTGGCGTCGATGGGCAGCGTCGATCCGCCCGAGCCAGACTCGCGCTCGCTCGGCTCGGACTCGGTGTTCCTGGAGGAGGCGCGCGGCCGCGACGAGGAGCCGCCCGACACCGAGGACGAGGTCTCTGCCTTCTCGACCGACTCGTCGGACGAAACGCCCACCGGCCACAACAATAGCGGCGCTAGCAATGCTAACCTGCCCAAGAGGTTCCTCAAGGTGCCGCCCAAGAAGAAGCGGGCGCCAGAAAGGTGGGACGTCTGCGTAGGCTGCGTACCAAGACGGCGGACGGGCTCGTCGGCGAGCGCGCCTCCGCCGATGACACCTAAACAACATCAACAGAACATCACTTGCATGACCATTAGCGCCTCTATCGATGATTATGCACCCATCAGGTGATCTATCTACCCGGTGGCGCACATTTGCACGCACAAAGCCACCTTTTTCTATTCTATAACTTTTCTCTACAATAATTATTACTACCTCTTTTTGTATTTTACCTCTATTTCCTTATCCTTCTTTCCTAGACTTTTCATTTTTTTCGCCAGCTATCTTTTGAAATATTTAACAAAAATATTCCTCGGTATCTATTGAATATTTTTTTCAAAGTAGTCTGAAGAGTCGCCAAAATGATCAAATTTTCTGACTAGTTTGAGATTGAGGAAAAAAAGTACATTTTCTTTCGCCAGTATTCCATGTTACGTTTCAAGGCGGATAACGAACATCTAATTCAATCAACTTGCAAGGATAATTTGGAATACTGTAATAATGGATTTACTATGAATTACAAGCATTTTCAGGTTTTTTAGATAATGTCAAATGAAATTTTTTGAAGACCAAAATAATTCAATTTACGATGAGAATTAACTAGAAGGGAAAAAATGACGATAAGAAAGTTACCCACTCATTTTTTGCTCTTCAATATTATTTTTACAGCTGCAGTTATTCAAGCGTTGGGATCATTAAACGACCAAGTACTTACATGATATAGGTCTAAAAAGTTTCAAACAAAGTATTTGTATGGTTGACTTGTTTTTGACTCTAAAATTTTCTTCTAAAACTTTAGCTTCATTGTAAATACACCTGAAATCATATCAATGTATATTTATATCGAAACTTATTCTCAAAAATGGAAAATCATTAATAAACTATAAGGTAGAAATCTCTCCTAAAAATTCTTACGAATTTTCAATTGATATAAAGAAGTAATAAAACTGCGAAAATTGCTTGAATGAAGTTAATAAACTATTTTGCCTTCAAATAAAAGCAAGTAAAAGATGGAAGTAACGATAATAATAGACCCAACCCCAAACGTAAGTGAATAGTATTTGTATTTAGCAACGTTACAGTGCACATGATGCATTGTGCGGGCAAACTCAAGTGAATCCACTTTGAGCGAGATTGCATTATCAATGTGCGTTCGTACATTTGCTAAAACTATAACATGTGTATTGTACATGCACACATACGCGCGCCCGCGAACACATGCGGATACACATTTATACAAGTCAACGCAGTTGCGCACGTATACAGGTATATATGCTGTTGAGCAACTTTAATCTCATTATCCGAAGCTTTTAATGAGCTACACTGTGCCCTAGTACCTGTACCAAAACAATGTTACTTTTGTGCATGCAAATTTACAAGTGTACACGCGCACATGTTGGCAGTTCCATGTAAATTAAAAATTGTCAATCACTCGCTGTGCTCTCTTGTTATCGGCATTCTGCCTTCTTTTATTCTATTTTTATGAGGAAATTATTTCTACCTTATAGTACTTGTACATGAAAAAAGTCGACACAATAGGTAGACTAAATTTAATTTCTATTCGATTACCTGTTCATGAAGTATAGATTTATTAAATGTAAAATAAACATGTTCTCATAGTCCAGGAATGATTGTCCGTGATGTTTATAGCGTTCACATAGATATCTTTCAATGTTAGCAGATTTTATGTCGCCGAAAATATTTGAATACACCTGTGTTTAAATCTTTACCCCTAAATAATTAAAATAAACATTTAACGTTTTCATCGGCAAGATATTTTAAGTAACAATTTTCATGTAACAAATCAAGCATTTAATTATTTAGGGGTAAAATATTTATCTACTATACACTTATACATCATATCACTTCTATAATGATATTGTAAATGTGCCTATTTTATATTGTTTCAAAAGAAACGTTAGTTTCTTTCATGATTAAATGTTAAATGAATTTCTTTGTATTTTTTACATTCAAATATTAGATCTCAGAAACCGTTTTACATCATTTATTAATAATCATCTTTTTTAACACTATTACAAAACAATTCACTACTAAAAGAAAAACTTACATTTTTTTAGCTATTTTTAATTTTCAATATTCACTATACACGGTAGAAATGATAATATAAAACTTCCGGGATTAGAATGTTTACGGAAAAATATTAAAATATTAGCCATCAATTTATGTAAATAGTAATTCTACAAATGAAAATATTAAAAAATTGATCAAGTTGCATTATTGTTGCCTGGGTCATAGTTAACATTATGAATTGAAAATCACTCAAGACCTTGGAAAATTAGAAACAATTTGACGGATAAATAAACTTGTATTCGTTATCTGATGATAATATGAAAATGTGTATGAATAATGTTAATTGTTAATGAAAAAGCACATACATAACTTAAAAAAAATTATCGTTATTCCATATCTGAATTTTAATCGTGTCTTTTCTTTTTCATTTACAACGAAAAAAACAACAGCAGACCAGTTCTGTCGTCAAGCAGCAGCCAGAATAGTGCAGCCGCCAGTGGCTTATTATCACCGCCTCGGTCGGCGCCAGCACCAATTGAATTGAGACATAGACCAGGCCTTATACCCGAACGCAGTGTCGTAACAACGAGATCATCTTCGACTCCTGGTCTACTGTGGTCCCAAGAGACACTTTTCTAGTGCATATTAAAACATTGCAGAGATAAAAGTACGATTCTGTTCTTTAGCTGCTCTAAACTCTGCCCGAAAATTGACTATAATACATTTATAGAAAGACTAAAACATGTGTATAGGCAACATAAGTTTAGTGAGTGTGTCTGTCATGAAAACGATACATTTCAAATGAAGTGTTACGATGAAAAGTTATCAATTTTTATTTTCAAATAATGAGCTGGTACTAAATAAAAAAAGTGTTGAGCGTTTTAAAAATGAGTCGATGTACTTGAAAAAAAATATACTTTTTATCTTATCTATTTATATGAAGTTGAGCTTTTTTAAGTACTACAAATAGCAAATCAATGTGCGCTCGCCAGACAAGATTTGTTTATGTAGTAACTGATGAATGAAACCGAATGTAACATTTCCGGTTTTGACTTCCTGTACAGTTTTGCTCAAGCGTATCTCTCATCAAATATTTTTACCGTAAATTAATTTTAATTCGATTAAAATTTCTATGTAGAACTATCCTCCATGTATTTTTATATCGAGCATTTGTCCAAAAATTATAATATACATTTTTTCGAAAAGCTCTTCGAAAAATTCAATACTTATTTGTCCACGAATTACCTTTATTATTATGTATTATAGGGATTTGATACTTAAAATAATTATAATTTCGTTTCACGAGGGAACTTATGGTGATGGTGCCAGACTGACAAAATATGCGCAATGAAGGATTAATAATATTCCGAAGTAAACAAAAGGAATTATTTTTATACAAACTTCTTCATGATCCAAGTAAATGTGAAAAATACATGTATTCAAAATAATATAATATATATAGATGATATAGATAATTTAGTTTTTAAAAAATTAAGAAAATTTATCTTGAATATTAAAATTGTTTGACGATTAAAATTCATTTATAAGTAACAATAATTTTAAGGAATTTAACAATATTACTAAAAAATATTTGTCATTTTGGTGCCAAGAAAAATAAAATTTATGTTTTTCGTTTTATACAATTTATGTATGATGAAAAAATACATTGATTGTAAGAGCACAAGGGAAATAACATAATCGAAAATATATAATGAAACAGTTTTGTGCAACGAACATGAATAACGTAACTTGTTATAATAATCAATCGACCCGATAAAAGCTTAAAGAATAATTTTAACTTATTTTTAGGATATTGAGTTGATTAATTGGGCATTTCGTATCCTTGACGTGATATAATTCTATGTAATAACTATAATACTTGAAGATCTTTTGCTCTGAGTGAGTAATACACGTAGATACAAACTTTTTTTATCAAATTGTTCGCTTTAAAACTTTTCATAAAATTGATTGAGGAACTCCTATATTTTCTTTGATACAAAAGTTATTAAATGAAAAATAGTAATTATAAATTTTTAGTAAAAAATAATATGCCAGGAAACTATTCAACACTCGAAATGAAATACAATATTAACTCACTCAGTGCACCAGACCATATATATAGGTATTGCAACGGCTCAGAGATAGCTCGAATATTCAGAAAATTATTTTTTACTGTCATAAACACCGTCTACCTGAACTTTTACACACATTTTTCAAATTCAAATAATTAAATGCGCACATAAACAATTCATAAAAACAATTTTATGTCATGATATAGTTTAAACTTCATTAAATTGAATAGTGGATTGAAAGGTGGAAATTATTCAAGCCTAAAGGATAATAAAACATCCAAAAAGAAATACTGAAGTTAAGATAAAAATGGGCAATTTTAAATAAAATTTTCTGAGATTCAAAAAGCTTTCAGAGTATCTTCGTTACGTCAATCTAGAGAACACCACTCAGCTTTTTGAAAAAAAACTTGAATTGAAATGTTTAAAAACCAATTTGAATATGTTCATTGCGCATGAGACTCTTCCTGTTATGAATTATAGCATCTTCCATTAATAACTTTTTATATTTTTAAGCTTAGATGCATATAATCTTTATGTTCTTCCCTATATATGTTATATACAGTTGTTTTCGCTCAAGACATTTCAACTATTAGTTATAGACATTATAAAAGTAATTGTTTGTATGATCAAAAAATTAAATTGTTGCATTAGTTTGAAAAAATAATAATAAAATTACTAATACAAGAGTGGGTGTAAATATATTGATGTCAATATTAATGATTTCAAACTAAATTATGGGAAACCCAAAAAAAATTTGAAATGCTCACAAAGTTTACATTATATGTTCATAAGGGTGTAACTCAGCCTTCAATTGCATAAAACCTTGCTTCCAAGCTTTTAAAATTTTGTTTAAGTCTGAAAATGAAAAAATCTGTATTATTTACAGGACTTTTGTAATACACTACTCCTGTATTCCAAAAGAGCATTCTCATTTTTTTCAAAAGTCCTCTAAAATTCTGAAATAAACATATACACGTCTTTTTTTTACTAAAATCAAAACTTTTTTGTTTCTTGTATTCTTTGCCGAATTTCTTTTCGTAGCGAGTAAAAAAATCGCTAACATTAATAATGTCACGATTATGCATTTTTCAGAACTACAGGGTCGGTTAAATAATCGTGTAAAAAGTTGTAACTACGCCTTTTTCCAGTTGTAGGTCCAAAAAAACATTTAAAAGCTTGGAAGCAAAGATCTATACACTTTAGAGAAACTAAGTGACAACCTGAAGTTAATAATAATATTGTAAAAAAATTACGAGCTAAAGTTAAAAAAGTATAGCTGTAAAACTAAATTATACCGACCGTTTATTCCAAATAATTTTTGTTTATTCCATATTGATTTATTAAATTACCTGCCCGGGTCGAACACGGTTCATAGATCTGATCAAAAAAAAAATTAGGAATTACTTTACAAAAATATATTTTTTCATCGATTCGGCTAAGATTTTTAATCCATAAAATTGATCAAATAATCAACTGTACTCATATTCAGAAATAATTGTGTAATCAAAGTAGTTGGTTATTATATTATTTATGAATTTTTATTGGTTTTTGTTACATTTTGATAAACATTCGTAATTTATATTAACATTGAAATTAATATAATATTGGGTAAACCCAAGTTGTTGAGGCCTTTAAGATCGATTATCCAAGCGCTTGTAGTTTATTTTGTACATATTTATTGAAATTATGTAAAATATTAAAAATTCGCGTCATTTGACTTACATTGAAAAAGTGAAAATCCCTTGTGAAAAATCCACAAGCAAACTAAAGATTACAGGGAAATCGCTTATTTATTTTGAATAACGCATTAAAATAATTTTTTTAAATGGTTTTTAAGGCCCCAATAGATCACAAAAAGTTCTTATAAGGTTTTTATAAGGTCTTCTTATTAACTCATTCTTAATAAACGGTCGATATCAGTTTACGTAAGAGTTGTCAAGTGATGCCGAATTGCCAAAATTAGTTTGATCAAATCGAATACATGTATAGTAAATATAAAAACAAGAACTTTTCAAACTGTACAATTTCCAATATATGTTGGTATAATCGAGGGTATGATTAAAATGTATCTAATCATAATTTTTCAGATCACGGTATCACAATCACGATCATATATACATGCGCAGAACATTAGAATAGAAAACTTAAAAACAACAAAGAATAAGAAGTTTGTAAACTTTCCCCCGGTGCCTTGCTCTGAACGTTAAATTTTCTTCCATTTTCAAAGTAATGAAATCACATCTTTATTTCGTGCTTTCATTTTTATTATTGGACCTTTTTTTATTGAAATTTTCAATACAATTACTTCTTACCATTTCAATTAAAATATTGTTTTGAATGAAACTAACTTACGTTTTGTTAAAATTATCTTAAAAAATTTTTAAATAATCATGTGGTAATAATTTTATCAAAAAAACTCACTTACGCTTTGAATGAAAACGAAATCATTTTTAAAACGAGCTTGAAATTATTCATCATAAATCCTTATGGCTCTAGATATATTGCTTTTCTATAGCATGGTCATAATTTCCTCATTCGAAGAAAGCACAAATTATTAAAAGTAAAGCATAGACCCAAACCACAGGTATTTTAATATCTATACAGACCTTCGTACTTTTATAATTTTTCTACTTTTCAAAGATCTTAGAACATATAAAAAAAATTTTGAAACTCTAGAGATTGTTCAGAGGATATTTGTAGACCCTTAAGAATGAGGAGATACCGAAAGCCTATGCAGATATGAAAATTTTAAAACCCGTTAAATCGTTGAATTAAGGTTCTTTTAGAATTATTTAGAAAAATATTTAGTGTGACACTAAAAAGGATCTAAAAATGAGGATATTTCGCTTGTCTTCGGCATCTCTTCCATAAATACCTATCGTACTATTTCGATGTCGAATGTCTTTATAGTTTTCTTCTTTATCTAAATCTTTATTCTATACTTCAAAAACCTATCTAGATTCAGTAAAGCTATACAAATTACATACTCAAAACCTTGATAAAGGACGACCGATTTGAGCATCACCTGTGCCTTTACTCGTCACTGGGTCTACCAAATTGCACTAATTGCACTATTACTCCTGTAAACTTCCTCTCATCATTCGATATTATGCATTTTCACGTTAATGCCACAGGTATAGATTCAATAATTTTTTTGAAGCAAGCACACATTATACGTTTTAATTCTTGTTTTCAGATATAATTTATTAATATATCAATATTGACACAATCAGCCGTGGGGATAATCGTTAAATCTGTTTTAATAGAAACACAAAGCTTTGTTACGATTAAATATTTTTTTGACAAGATACAAAAAATATTTAAGAAATGTAATGAATTGAATCAAAACAAACAGTTACGGTAACAGAATTTTAAAAGAAGGGAGACTTGTAATTAGACTGTGAAGCGATTTAATTTTCGACGAAGAGTAATCTTCGGGTAATTAATATACATGTATACATAAACATGATTGATATACATAGAATTTTGTAAATATGCAATAAAATAATTTACTGCGAGAATAATAAAAACAGCTGAAAAATAGAAATTATAAAAGACAAAACCCGTTATAAAAATACCAGAATCGTATATTAATTATTTTACGTGTGATGTGCAGGTGTCTTTTAAGGTAAAATTAGAAATAAAAATATAATATATGATTATATTATATAAATGTGTATAAATGAAGTCTATAAATTGATATAGATGGCCTGAAAGTCTTGCCGTACGAAAGACGGTAGTTTTTCAATGAGTGTCGTAAAATATTCTAATTCTCGTGGAATATTTATGAATAATTTAATTGTATTTTATTATTTCAAAAAAATTCAAGTTTAACTCTCAATTTAAGACCTTAATCTTTTCTGAAGATGGTAATCAAGAGATTATGTTTGATAATTAATGAGTTTAAATAAAGTGAGCACAAAACTATTCATTGTTATTAATAATAAGTAAAAAAATTTGAACGTCATGTTCATTGTTACGACGAATGCAATGTTTCATATATTGCGAGCGATATTATTATTATTGTATACGTTGCAAAAAAATATAAAAAACACGTAAATACTCTGGACGTAAAATTATGATAAAGAGGAATTTTCTGAAAAGTTGGATGAAGAAATTGAAGGCTTACACAAGCATGAAAACTGTGCAAGAAAGAATTTTCAACATAAGGAATTTTCAAGTAATACTATAATATAATGTAATGTAATGTGACATAACTACTTATAAGACATGTTGATGCTTTGGAATAAATGTCACAAGTATGTTTAAACTAAGACAATTTTTATTCTATTACAACCTTTTTCAATTTTTAAAAATATTTAATTTCTTATTATAGTAATTAAAAAAATGGAAACAAGTACTAGATGATATTTAAAAACTCATTGTTTCAAAATCATCCCAAAAGTTATAAAGTATTTTAATATAGTTAAATAATAGAGTAGTACAAATTATTCTTTTTTTGTACGGAATTGTAATACTGCTTTCTTAAATAGTCGAAAAATTTTTTTTTCTCATATTCGTCCTGTTCTACTTCATTCATTCGTTTAAAACGATCTCCTATTCCATGCAGAGAATCAGCAGCCGTTATATAGTTTGTCCATAGTTGAAATTTATCCTTTAAACTGAGATCACTTCCAGGAAATCGAATGATTCTGGCTGACGATAGATCTACTGACAATAAAGTCACGGCTAGTATAGCTCTATAAATTAACAAAGGATGGGTAGTAATATTTTTTAAGCTTATAAAAATCAAACTTACACAATTAACTTCATGGCAACGTATTATATCCCAACACAAACGAGACAGCACTTGAAAAAATGTTAATCATTTCATGGTTTTTATAAGCTTTCCTTTATCGCAATCATTTACTATCTCGATTTCTTCTGAACTAATTGGGAATATTTTAATTATGCATGTCAGAATTGAGAAGAGTAGAATGGTTTTTGTAATTGCTTCCTCTCAGAGGGATCATTTTGACGGCCTTTTTAACCAGAGACTCAAATCAACTTTCATTCATACTTTTAGAAACTAAACCAAAATTATCAAACATCTATGTATGTGCGTGTATTCATACCAAAATGCATTATCCATCGTCTTCGTTGTATTACTTTTGAATTTTCAGATTTTTACAATTTAAATATTTAAATAATATTTAATTGAGGCGCTAGGAGTTTTGAGAAATTTCGCCCCATATAAATATAGTATTTAATCACAATTATTAAAATAAATTGTTGCACTCAGCTTTAGTAACAATTGTTGCCACTAGTATATTACGTCGATGGAAAACTTTTGCACTCGAATTGAGCTTAAATTTTGTTGGGAAACATTTACACTCAGAGTCGAGCCAAAATCTCACTCAGAACTGCTGCATTTGCCAGGGCATTTTGCGCTCGAGCCTGCGCGTAAATCGCACTCGGAGCTGATGACGAAACGAGCTCAACAGGACTCAAATTCGAGCGTGAAACTTGCTCGAAAGTTTTAATATACTATTGGGTTAAATTGATTTTTAGAATTCATTTTCGTTGCTAATTATTTAAAGGAATATCTTATATAGCGAATATATTTTGCACCTAGTGAATGAAAAACTGAAAATTCTCCGAGTACGTGTAATTTATCAGCGGAGACTGATAATTCCGCGCTCAGAGACTCTCTTTTTTCGCGATATAGGTACAAATTCAGTTTTTTTAATCCCGCAGCCTAAAGTAATATTTCGATTTCGCTGGGCGGAAGCAAAATGTTACTCAATACTGGTGGATTCATATAAAAAACTGTATGCATAAGCGAAAAACTCTAAAGTCTCAGAGCACGTGTAATTTATCAGCCGAGGCGAAGGCATTTCACGTGCTTTGATACTATCTAGTTTTTCACTCCCTTGAGATACAAAATATACTATTTTTTACAAACATTACGAATATTTAAAATGACTCGGTACTTGAGTGCACTGCAATACCGACTTGGTGAGAATATCATATGTGCTATTTGGGTCATGTCTCATTACTCAGCCAACAAAAGTAGCTTATTTCAAATTGTAAATAAATGTTTAATCTAATGATTAAAATTTTAATTTAATTTAATAATTAAAATGTTAATTTTCAATGTAATGTATGTGTAACTTTTACCCGATTTTTCACAGTTCAAAACATATGGTGTATATGATTCATTTGAGAATAAAATTTAGAAATTTCACAACAAAATGTATTTCTAATAAAGTATATTAGCATCAGATGAATGCGATTTTAAATTATTAAAGAGCCAAAAATTAGCATGAAAGTTTCGTTTCATAAAATTGATTAATAAATATGAATCAATTATCTGATGATGCAAGATGATGCATTTTTGTCTCCCTCTTTGGCTCTCTTTTTCTTTCTTTCTCTACCTTCCTTCCTCTTCTACAGAGCCCGTACTCCTTCAATGTAGAAAAATTATTACGTAAAAAATTGTATAGTGTAAAATTGATATAATTTGCATTTGATAGCTTGTAAATATTCTGCGGCTGCAAAGTCTGCGATAACAGTATTTTTAAAACGGTCTTTCGTGATAAACCCTCTGTGACATAAGATAAAATAGTAGATATATGTGTACGCTTCATCTTGTGTATCCGTGATTGTCAACGATCAGACACAAGTATTTTTTACTCACAAAACTTGTGAAGTATTACGAACAGTTAAATGTCTGTGAAGAGGCGTATCATGGACTATGGAAAATATTTTACCGAGGCTGCCAAACTGAGGCAACCAAATTTAATTAGAACTTTAAGTAAGTAGAAAGTAGTTGTTTTATTTACATATACATTCTACATATAAAATAGATAAGATCATACAGATGATATCTGCAAAATATGATATATATTAAATTTGTGCCAACTTAGTACATACAAAAATCACGGATTTTGCAGTATATTTTGGAATAAAATTTTTTTTTAAACATTAACCTGAAACGTTTAAGCCGCTTGTAATGATCATCAAAAGAACAAAAAATGTTGCTCTTAACATTACCAAACAAATGATATCATTTTGCTCGTTATAAACGACTTTTCGATACAACCAAAGTTGTTATATAAGCGCTTCTGGCTGTAAATGCGGAAGTAAAATTATATGAATTAATTAGGTACACAATTTAAAATTTTATTCCGAATAGAATAAGATAATGATTATTGAATTCAATTATATCCCGTCTACTATTGTTATTATTACTGCATACGTTATACACATAGGCCATACGTTATATACCTTACTTCACTGTATCTAAGTTTTGCTTCCCATTAACTGAATTTATCTTACTCAAGTGTAAATGCAGATAGCAAATGCATATTTTTCATTTGAATCTGGTTTGGAGTAGTTTTATTTCTTAAGTTCAATAACACGTGCTCGTTGCATTATTGAATTAAAAAATATTATACTCTCGAAAAGAATTCAAAGCACGTACGAAAGGAAATTCCCTCAATCAGCTAAAGAATTGCGTATTCTACATTTATTATAAAATCGTAATATTGAGAGATAATTATTCACAACAAAAAATGCATCAAACAAGCAGCCTTGGTAATGCATCGAATTATTCCGCAATTGTTTGGAAAGCGATGAGATTATTTAACTTACACAATGAACTTTTTGCAGATGATACAGACCCTCGTTTTCAACTTTTTCGATTATTTCGCGAAAAGTAAGTAGAAAGGGGTCTAGCGATTGGTTCGGTTAGAACTGGTGTTATTTCGTTTCTTTAGTCGACTTTGCATACGTCTTATTAAATAAAATGCCAGAAAATCAAGTAACTGTTAATTTTGATAAAATGATAACAAATATTTCTCATAGACGAAAACCAGATTTGATTAGAATATTGAGTGAGTAAATGTTTGCGCATTGCAGTATGGGAAAACATTAAAATTGACTAAACTCATTTTTATGAAATTGAATTTATATTTTACAAAAGCTCGCGCAAGTGATGAGAAAATTAACAAAATAGACATGAGAGTTGTCAATAGAAAAAAATTGAAATTATTCAAACTTTTGCAGCGGAAATTTATATGCGAAATCCCGAATCATTGTTCTTTGCTGGTGGTTTGCCCAATGCGTCACTCTTCCCTTTCAAAGAAATCACCATCACGTATAGCAATGGAATGAAAAAAACTCTCGTTGATAAGGATTTAACTAGTGCTCTGCAGTATGGACCGACCCAAGGGTAAATAAAAATAATGAACTTATAATCGAGTAGATTTATCTTTAAAATGTATCGAATCATCATAATGCATTGAGGGCTTTTTGTGGTAATCAGGCACATACCCCTATTGAAAACGATGACGGAGTTCCAAAAAAAATACCACTCTCCTAAATACAATGACTGGGATATACATATCGTCGCTGGATCGATGGAAGGTTGTAGCAAGATGTTCTCCATGTTGATCGAGCCGGGCGAGTCAGCCATGGTGCAGTCTCCAACTTACACCGGCGTCCTCAATTCAGTATGTAATGTAGACATACTCAAAAATGAGTAATTTTATCGACGAATCAATTGTTTGTACAGATTCTACCGATGCAACCGGACTTTATTCCTTTGGAAATGGACGAGGAGGGAATCTTAGCTGAAGAAATCGAGCGAGTTTGCGAAGAGAAGATTAAAAACAAGAAGCCGCTGCCCAAGGTAGAATAAAAAATTGAGCGATCGTTCATGAATTCGATGTAACGTTATTTGTGTCCCGAGCAGCTACTGTACGTAAATCCGACCGGGGCCAATCCAGTTGGTACGGTATACTCGACCGAACGGAAACGTAAAATTTACGAACTCGCTTGTCGATACGACTTTATCATCATTGAAGACGACGCCTATTTCTTTTTGCACTTCCTCGACGAGCAGCCAAAGTCGTTCTTCTCGATGGACGTCCAAGGCCGCGTGGTTCGCCTCGACTCCTTCAGCAAATTCATGAGCGCTGGCTTGAGATTGGGCGTTGTGACTGGCCCCAAAGCCTTTATGGACAAGCTGAACCTGCACAAAGCTAGTACTACCTTGCATCCCGCTTCTTTGTCTCAGGTAAAAATTATCCCAACTCGCAATGCAATCGTTCGAGCAAAAGCATCGAGCAGATTTTCAACGCTTATTAATCCTTGACGCAGGTTCTAGTCTGCGAAGTATTAGCTAACTGGAGCGAAGACGAACTTGACGCTCATTTCAAAAATATTCAGAAATTCTATCGCGAAAAGCGTGACTGCATGTTGAAAGTCATTAAAAAGCACTTTACCGGCATCGCCGAGTGGTCCGAGCCAAAAGGAGGCATGTTCGTTTGGATGAAGATCAAAGGAATGGACGACATTTACGATCTGGTGATTGAAAAATGTGCCAAACAAGGTGTGCTTGTATTACCAGGTCACGCTTTTTACGCCGACGGAACTGCGCCTTGCTCTTACATCAGACTGTGCTACAGTCAAGCTAGTGAAGAGGACATGGAAAAAGTAAACAATAATTCTCACTATTATAAGCTTGGATTTATTACTATTCATTTTTTTTTCATTTTCTTTTTTCATTTATTTTTCTAGGGCCTTTCAAAGATAGCCGCTATGATTAGAGAAGAAACAAGTAAAAACCAATGCAAAATCAATGCAGCTTAATATGAAACACGTGAAAAATAAAACTATTTGTAATATTTTAAATATCTTCTATGGATTTACAATGCAATAAATTTAAAAATAAAAATTTACGAAAATTAATAACATTCAAAAATAATACTTTTTTATCATGAAACTGTTCCATTTTATGTTAGAATAAATTATTACATAATTATTATCTTAACATATAATGAATAATTGATTAAAGATTGAAATAGATAAAACAAAATCAAAACACGATTTTATAATAAAGTTATAAGTTTTATATTTTTCCACATTTAAAAAAATAACACATTTTGTTTTGATCACCAACCTTCATCCATTAAAGTCAATTATAACACATATTCCTTCACATTAACCATCTAGACTGCTAATATATACAATCATTGAGTAAAAGTTTACAAATAGATCTAAATCACCTATTCTTGTTTCAATTTGTAAACATTGATTCATGAATTATGTTTTCAATAACAAAAATTTCATCTAATTGCACATTATAGCACTTAATTGTAAATAACAGGCATTATTTATAACAAATAATTTTTGAACAATTTACTTTTCATTAATGTTATAATAATCAAGTTACAAATGTCACCACGAGGTAACAAGTAGCAAACTAATTGGAATATTACAGTTTCAAGATTGCTGCTACAACTCTTATCATGTGCAGTTTCCTTTCAATACTTATCATTAGTAGGAATTACTATGAAATTAAAATGTTTTTCATTAACATAAATAGCTTATATCGAAGCTTAAAATTTAACATCTTTCAAATTTTTATACAATTCAATTAACTGTATTCTAGAATAGGTGTTAACATAAAAATTATTTTAAAATTATTTTGTAACTTTATTCAAATATACAAGCGCTACTTAAATTTTTATAATTCGATAATGGAATTGAAGTCCAATTTCTTTACCTTTCAAGTAATTATTTTTTTGTTTTTAGTACTTTTAACACTAAGATGCACAAAGTTTGAATTTTATTATTTAGTAAAATAAAGATAAAATTTGGAGTTCTACCTGGCATACCTAGGCTCTTCATCCTCTCTTTTGGAACCACCACTTAGCCATTTATATACAGCTACTCCTGTAGCAATAATACCAGCAGCAATGCCAATAGCACTAACAATACCTGCTGTTATTAAAATAGCATCCACTGCTTCTTCTATAATAAAGAACAGATAATATTTAAACACATTCAGCAAATGTACTTTAATTTTTGTTGCTAATTATTTTACCTGATAAGTCAAATTTATCCTCACAAAATCCATATGGCGACTTTAAATATTCATTGTACTCGTTCCTTCTCTCTTTGTCTAATAAAACTGCTGTTGCTTTGCGAACAGCTATATCATAAAAGTTAATCATGAAGTACAGAGATGGATAAAAATTTTTAATTTCAACTAAAATTATAACTCACCAACAAATGCATCTTTAGCTCCAGGTGCATTATTTTTATCAGGATGGACCTGCAGAGCTAGTTTTTTATGGGAAGCTTTGATTTCTTCATCTGTTGCATTTGTAGATACTTGTAAAATTTCATAGAAATTTTTTGTTTCTAATATTCTATAAAAAAAAGTTAAATTATTTGTAATTATTGTTATATATCGAAAATAGTAAAATGTGTGCAACGGACCTCTCAATATGAGCTACGTCATCCTCTGAATAATTCATGGTTTATAATTATTTGTTAGTTCTCAAATCTGTAATGAAATATTATCACATTATTAAAACTATGACATCATCATACCATATTCTCATTCTTAAAATGATAAAGCTTTTAAGTTATAACCAACAAATATAAACTTTTTTTTAAGAATTTTAAAATTTCAATAGAGTTATCAAGTATATAAAAATACAGATAAAAGCAAAAGTTTCATTTTTTACTTCAATAAGTTAATAGTTATGTTAGTCACACATAAATTTTTCAATAAAGATTGTAGATGATATCTTAAATAAAATAATACAAACAAAGCTCAGATATAATTATACATACGAGTTATTTATTTCGAATATAAATAATTCTTCGCATAATATTTATCGACAAAAATCGATGTCACTCACGTCTATTGGATGCTGCTGCGACTTGCAAATTATCTCAATACTGCGTGATAAATTCTGCGTCTGCTGCGACTGCGAAATATGCTGTAGCTGAGCTTCATTTTGTTACAGAGAGGTGTCGTTGTCAATTGGCGAAAAACCAAAAGTCAAGGCTAAACGTGGCTATGTACACATTTCTAGACCACAATGAAACCATTTCCAATTCAGTAATTTTTTAAAGTTTTTCTGGAATCAACAAATACTTCGAAACATTACAGTCAATCTTAGTAAATTGTAAAAAAACCGATAAATTATTCCATGAAATTATTTCTCTAGAGAAATTAATTATTTCAGAAAAAACTGATGATATAAATTGAAAGGGAAGTTTTAAGATAAAAACAGTTTTTTCTTGGATTATTCCTTAAAAGGTTCTACTCATTGTGTGTTTCTTAGACAAAGTGAGAAACTTTACTTTACTTTACTAAACTTTAGAGTTCTCATAGATATTATTGCACCTCAAAAACACGATTTCCGTTGAAAAAAGTAGGTTTTTCACTTTAAAACACTCTCACAACATCTACAAAAAATCTGAAAAATTGAGAACACAACTTATGTTGTTTCAGTTTTGTTACACTTACAAAAATTGTAAAAAAAAATGAAAAAATTCAAGAACGTGTCTCTAAATATTAAAAATAAGTGAAAAATATTGAGGTCTGTACATTATCGAGCCACTTACTCGAAAAATAAATTATTTAAAATTTCGATAATTTCTTAGAAGGTTTTGGTGGTCCAAAAAAATTCAAGGTTGTTTGCATTTTTGAAATCTACAGTTCTACCCCTGTCTCGCGAATTCGCTATTCGCGATTTTTCGTATTCATGGTATTCTCATTTGTGACCCAATTAAAATTTTTTTGTTTAAATATGACTCGACCAACGCAAAAAAACATTTTGAAACGAAGACAAGCGCGCTAAATTTCTGAATTTGGCCGAAAAGATCGAAATTCTTGATGATTGGCACCTGGGGGAGAGTTTCTACTCTCGTAAGATTTGATGTCAACGAGTCTACGATCAGATCAATTTCCGCGATAACGGAAGAAAAATTCTTGAGAATGCAAAATCTTTGGAGAAGCATACGGATCGATGTTAGATAAGCTCTTAGCGTCCATGAAATCGAGAATGACAATCAGGAATCAAAATTTTTACTCTCGCAAAAATTATTGAAAAAATTTTGGCCGATGCAGAACAACTTATTGAACAAACTATAAATCATGATCACTCATGTCTCACAGCTTTCGAATTGTGCAATTGAAAATTAAGAAATTTTTACAGTGTAACCACAATTTGTATAAAGATTTGATGCGCAGAGCAAAGCAAAAAAGTTTAACTGAGTATTTTTCTCAAATACAAATAAATATTTATTATAACTTTGATTTTTGCTAAAAAAAATGTTATTTACCTATTCTTACATTGACATGTCAGTCGGACGGGGAACCGAACCCCCCTTTTTCCATAATAACAATGCTTAGGTATTCGCAGTACATTTTTTTGTACTTTTTTTAATCGGACCCTACCGAATACCGGGGTTCGACTGTATCCTCCATGAATTTTTTCATATTATTAGGTAAAAATTTCGCTTAGAATCGACACCAATGGAGATCAAACGTCCATGGATTCTCGTGGATTTTGAGAGTATGTTAATATTGTTTAAAATCTGTAATCATGGCTTTCGATGATCTCTTTCGTTGTACCTGAAACACGCCAAAAATTCAGGAAAATCCGTGAAGCTTGTCCGTAGGTTTATTAGTCCGCAAATGCTGAGTCTTAACTCAAAAAATACCCTCTGATATCAGAAAAAGTAACCGTTCGAATCCAGTACTTACACTTGAACAAAGGAAAAAAGATTTTGAGCGTAAAAAATGCGAATCGTCTAGTTTCCGCCCAAACTTGCTTATATTTTTTTACAAGACTGAAAGCATCATAAATGAACATACATGTCTTAAAATGTATGCGGAACTTATTTTTATTCTTAAAAATTTAATTGAAACATTTAGCTGAAAATTATTAAAGCTTATTGCTGATGGTCGAATACTAGATGGCTTATTTTACCAAGTAGTCTAGTACTCGATCAGAGTCGACCAGGGTAGAGTTTACGATCATATAAATAAGATTTGATCATTGAAAAGTTTAGTTATGAAATTTTTCTAAATGCATAATGTTTAAAGAATAAAAAAAATATTCATTGCATCATAATTTTTCTTTAATTATTACTTATTCATGTAATAGCCTAGTGGTCGGTAACTTGAGGATGGTCGGCCACTAGTAGGTTTACCTTATCATGTTTGGAATTTTGAATGGGCTTGACTTATTATGAAGAGAGTTATTCTATGAGGGCATGTTTTGTAGAATTATACATTTATACCTCGGCCATATGGTAGCGAACGTACGTGGGCGTTGAAACGTCATATCCTCCGTGATAAGAAAAAAAAAACAACGATTTCACTGCGGGACGCGGGCGAATGTTTAAGGTTAGCCTGGATCTGTGCGAATCTGAATAATACATGTTAGGTGCGTTTGTAACTGTATATAGTCGTATACATTATAAGGCACAGACGTCATCAAAGTCGCTATCTCGCTCTTACCTATACTCTCCGGCGCACAAAGTGGCGAAGCTCTTTCTCACTTGGCAGCCGCCGTGCGCACTGCGCACCATCCAGCTGGACGATATTTGCACATACGAAACAGTGTCTCGGACGCATTTCACACGCAACAGTCCAGAGCCCGTCGCGTCCAATTCGAGCGGCTCTCCGCGTATATCGTCGAGAGAGATTTTTCACCGACTGCAGGACAGTAGTGTACGCAATAGCACGCAATGATGCTGCCGAAACTCAATTAGGATATCTCGTCGTCGTCTACCGACCGAAGAGCGCAGCATTTGTTTATGTTCCATTAGTTTTTCTTCGGCTTCGTTGCGGCTAAAAATCAGTAAAGTATGGCAGCAAATCGGCAGCAGCAGCAACACGTTGCCGCCTTGCTGATACTCGCAGCAGCGGGCCTGCTGCTGCTGGCTGGCTGCGTCCAGGGCTACTCGCTGCGCTCGTCCTCGCCACCTCAGGTCGACGAGAGCTTCGTGGTTCCGCACTACACCCACTACGACGAGCTACGCCAGGTTTTTCGCAATTTGGCCGACAAGTATCCGAATCTCGCGCGACTTCATTCCATCGGCAAATCCGTCGAGGGCCGAGACCTCCTCGTCTTGGAGATCAGTGAAAATGTTCGCGAAAGGAAGCTCGGAGAGCCGATGGTCAAGTATGTGGCCAATATGCACGGCGATGAATCAGTTGGTCGAGAACTCATGGTTTTCCTCGCCAAGTATCTTCTTTATAACTACGGAAAAGACCCAAGGGTGACAAGGCTCGTCAATAATACGGATATTTTCATTATGCCCTCGCTCAATCCAGACGGATTCGAGAAGTCAAAGGTTCGTTCAAATATCTATCTATATAAGTTTACCTTAGAGAAAGTTTATTTATTAGAGTCCTCGGGCAGGTGAAAGCTAACTGTTTTACTGCAATGATTCTTTCGTCCATTGTGTACAAAACTGTACGACTCTCGGGAAACTCTGTAAACACGTAAATTCGTCCCTCTATCACGTCATTCATACAAAAACTCTACTTCGTACATGTTTTTACGCGTGAAACGAACGTAGCAGCTGACAACAGTGACAGCTCAAGCGATTATTGATTTCTTTTCCCTGCGGTTTTACGTATTGTGACGATGATAAAAATAAATTATTGATCTAAAATAGAACATGTTTTTTTTTTACAGGAAGGTCTGTGCAATTCACTCGATCATTTTGTTGGACGAGAAAATGCCAATCACGTCGATCTCAATCGGAATTTCCCGGATCAATTTGATCCCAGAATGAGTCACATCAAGGGTGGAAAATTAATAGCAAGACGACAGAGTGAGACTATTGCAATGATGACATGGATTGTAACTGAGCCATTTGTACTTTCTGCTAATTTTCATGGAGGTGCTTTAGTGGCTAGCTATCCATATGATTCAGGGTATGCATTAATTCTGCTTTTTCTCTATCCAAAGTCTTTGGATTAATTAATTTTTATTAATTAATTTTTATTCATTGTATTACTTTAGAATTGAAGGTGAATGCTGTGAAGAAAGTAAATCTCCTGATGACAGAATGTTCAAACACCTTGCCCATGTTTATGCTGACAATAATCCAAACATGAGAGCTGGTAATGCCTGCGCATCTGAAAACTTTTATGGTGGTGTCACTAATGGAGCAAAATGGTATAAAGTAACAGGAGGCATGCAAGATTTCAATTATGCAAGATCTAATGCATTTGAAGTCACATTTGAGCTAAGTTGCTGCAAGTACCCTCACGCACGACAGTTACCTGGTTATTGGCAAACAAATAAAGAATCTCTTTTAAGATACCTGGAACAAGCTCATGTTGGAATTAAAGGTTGATTTGTAATTCAATTAAAAGATAAAAAACATTATAGATGACTGACTGATTGATTTTTGTTAGGTCTTGTTACTGATACGCATGGACAACCTATTGAAGATGCTAATATTGTCGTGATTGGAATAAATAAAAATATTACAAGTACAAATCGTGGAGAATATTGGCGTCTACTTTTACCTGATACATATACCGTCTATGCAACAGCTTGGGGGTAAGTTTGTGAAAATGCCATATAACAGATGGTAAATAAAACAAATACTTCATCATACACTATGCTTTATAGATACTCTTCAAGTGAACCTCAGCGAGTCAACGTTAAAAATGGCAATGCCGAAATCGTAAATTTTGTCTTAGAACCACTTCCGTACAGAGAGCCACAAGGTAATTTTGAAAATTATTACTATCAAGCTTCACCATTCTTAAATCGTTTTTCACCAGCTCAGAGATTCGTCTCGTCGCTGTACGATGAAGAATAATTGTGATTATTCACTAACCCATGAGGAAAAGTATTTTAACTCTAATGTTCTATTCTGCCAATTATTAACTATTTTTAAGTTTGGATCTGAAACACATCTTATTTTAATTTAACCGTAATCAATAATTTTGATAAATTAACGTGTCATTTACTTACATGAACAAAGTAATATTTAAAACTATTCTTTAATAGTAACTCATATAGACATAATCGTGAAAATGCCTTATTTTAGTGTTATTTTGATGATTTTTATGCTTACTTAATAATTAAAACAAAACAAAGACTTATTTGTGATTCAATAATGTAATATAACAAGAAAAATTCATTATCATGGCAATTGTGAACAAAAGTTAAGTATTAAAAGCATAAACACAAGGTATTGAGCGATAAATCAGCTGTGAAACCAAATTATTCATTTATAAATGTTGAAAAATCAAAGTGATTGTGTCTAAATTCTAAAATGATTGAATTAGATTAACAAAGTCAGCACAGGGACTTTTGTCGCTATATAATCATCTAAGTTATTCAATACATAAAAAATGAACAACTATTTTCTTGGCTTGAGACTATGTATTAATGATAAACTCTGTAATATATTTTGATTAAACTTTCAGAGTGGATATTTTTAGAAACGTTGCATTTATAAATTTTAATCTCAAGTTACTTATTCATTTATTTGAACTGTTTAAAAATATATAAGAATAATCTATTAGTTCTTACGTAAATGATTTATAATTTTACTATTTATCATACGCTTAATAACTCCATGTTGAAAATATCGAACAAAAGATTTTAGACTGATCGACATTAAAAGCTTCATATTTCAAATTAATAAGTATTTCATTTTATTTTAAATTATATTCCATTATCAGCTATCTTTTTCTGCACTATCATGGTATAAGTTAGAGTAAAAATGGGTTTGTCAAAATATAAAACGTTTCCTTTGTATGATACATAAATCAGTGAACGTCAAATTGTGTAAAATGTATAGTGCAGTATATAAAATAAAGAGGCTATATATTTACTGTCAATTCTAAATGTTTTGTCAATTGAGCAATGTCCAAGCCTTAATTCCTGAAATTCCTTTGTGAATCTTATTTCGATTGATTTTTTTTGGGTTTATGCATTATATTTCTTTACTCCATACCTTGTGTTTATTTATTATCATGTAACTGTCATTCGCATCTAAAATTGTATAACATTTCGAAACGTTTCTTCATTAATTAGTAGTTACATACACACACACACACACACACACACATACACAAACATATTGTTTTAACTTAATCATTACCTATTTTATCTCAAACGTTAATAAATGGTCGTTCAACGGAAATATGAGAGATATTTATAACAAAAATATTTCAACCACTAATATGATTGATAAAATACAAAAGTACGTTAGCGAATGAAAATGTAGGCACGAAATAAGCGAATATAAATTTGATAACGCTGAAAAAGCTAATTATCGATAAAAAAATCCTCAGACACAATGGAAAAAGTCGTGCGCGCGGTGAAAGACCGCGACTCTAACGGCTTCTACACAAAAGCAGATTTCACTCACCACAATTACACGGAATTAACTCGTATTCTTCACGACTTGCAATCAAATTATCCGGATATTGCACGAGTCTACAGCGTTGGAAAGTCAGTGAAGGCGCGCGAGTTGTGGGTCATCGAGCTGACATCGCCGAACGATAAAAATCGCGACGAGCACGATCCAGACAAAGCCGAGATGAAGTACATAGGTAATATGCACGGAAATGAGGTGGTGAGTCGGGAATTATTGCTACTTTTGGCTCGTTACTTGTGCGAAAATTATGGCACGGATGAACGCGTCACCAAGATCATGAATTCTACTACGATTCATATTATGCCAAGCATGAATCCCGATGGTTACGAAGTTTCTATTCCCGGAGATTGGGATGGAGTCAAAGGACGTAACAATGACCACGATGTCGATCTGAACAGAAACTTCCCCGATCAATATGTAGAAAACCAAGTAAGCTTTCCATGTTTTTGGATTTATATACGATTTATTGTTGGTATCATCGATATTAATGGAAAGTCGTTGCTTACAGTACAACCACGTTCAGGAACCGGAAACCAAAGCAGTAATGGATTGGATAACATCGAGACCATTCGTGCTGTCGGCTAATTTACACGGTGGCGCATTGGTCGCCAATTACCCTTACGACGATAATCCAGCTTCGCGAGGAAATAGAATGCCTTACCCGAATCCCAGTCCCGACGACGATGTTTTTCGCTTCTTGGCCCAAACGTACTCGGACGCTCACGCCACGATGCATCTCGGAAAACCGTGTCCCTTGAAACCCGGAGAAACAATGGTCGGTCTGTTGCAGGAACGATTTCCAGGTGGTATAACCAACGGGGCCAAGTGGTATCCCGTAACTGGAGGAATGCAAGACTTCAATTACGTTCACAGCAACGCCTTCGAGTTGACTCTCGAAGTCAGTTGCATCAAGTATCCGAACGCAACGGATTTAGAAAGTTATTGGAGAGATAACAGGGAAGCTTTGCTCAAGTACATCGAAGCGGTAAGCATTTTTCATTGACTATGACTCTTATTAATTGAACCCGACCAAAACTTTTATAACACTTACAGACGCACAAAGGAATTCATGGTATGATCAAATCGAGTATAGGCGGTGCTGTGCCTGGTGCCAAGGTTATCGTAGAGGGTCACGATCATGACATTTATGCCAGTAAATTAGGCGATTATTGGCGTCTTTTGCTACCTGGAACTTACAATGTTACTGTAACTGCACCAAATTTTGAACGACAAACGAGAACAGTTATCGTTCCTGAAGACACAGGTGAAGCTCGGCTAGATTTTACCCTTCTCAGAGACGATGTTCCTCACTGGTAATTTACTGTTAAAAATTAAATAAACAAACCAGCCAGCTAAGAATTCAATTTTAATTTATCGCTTTTCCATTTTTCAGGATACATTTGAATGATTTTGACTTGGAAGCTAATCAGAAAAACGGATATCTCAGCAACAGCGAATTAAGTGAGAGCTTCAAACAACTCGAGTTCGATCCAAGTGTAGCTGAATTCAAAGCCGATGACTCGCGTTACAGCTCAGCCATACATTCCTTAAAAATAACTCATGGTGTAAGATCTTTATTTCCTTCAAAACGTTCATATTGAATCATAAGATAATTTTATCAAAATAATATGCTCTCTATCAAGTACAAATTATTCGTGACATTTAAGATTACTCTAATAAATTTTGCACAATTCTTTCAAATTATTGTCGGTTTTTATTTAACGTTAATCCACATTTTAAATTAATTACTTAAAAACAAATGAATTCGATCACAGATGGGCAACAGCGAAGAGGCTAAAATCCATATTGGTTTAATTGGCGGAATGTTTGCTTCCCAACCGATTGGCCGTGAAATCCTGTTGCGCTTAGCACGTCACATTCTTAAGGCAAACAAGGATAGTGACGATTTTACCAATCGTCTCCTCGATCGAGTTGTCCTCCACATTATCCCAGGAGTAGATCCAAACTTTGAATTGATCTCCGACAATCACGAGTGCAATCCTGTTGTGAAAGATGAAGTTGGTCATCGTTTTCAAACGCCAATTAAGAAAGGTCTCAAATTAGATGTAGTACCGCAGGCACTCGACAAAATTCTTGAAGAAGAAGGATTCGACGCTTTGGTCTTGTTCGGAGGTGGTCGTAAAGTCGGTGTCTCTTACACAACGCCGAAACTTGACATTTTCGCTGATTTTACTAAGGAATTCCAAAAATGGGCGCACAGTGATCATTGTTCTAGTAATAACGATGAACTCCGCAAAGTTGAGAGATTCATCGGAAAGGAATACAACATTCCAGTATTGAGTTATTCTATGTCTTGCTGCAAATGGCCGACGCCTGAAAAGGTTCCTTCAATCTGGCGCGAAAACCTTGTTTACTTAAAAAATTTGGTTAAAAAATTATCGACTGGTGTACGCGCCCAAATTCAAGATGCTATCGGACATCCACTGAGAGACGCTCAAGTTCAAATTAACAATGCCACGTACAAAGTTTCAAAAAACAATGCCTACTTCAAGACAATACTTCCTGTTGGCACGTACGAGGCTCTTATCACTTGTGAAGGCTACCAAGATATGCGATATAAACTTGAAGTAAAAGACGATTCTGTAGCTTCTGTAATTATCAAGTTAAATCCAGGCAAAGACCACGAAGCTAAAGTTATACCACAACAACGCATCATCAAGTTGAGCGAAATAAATCAAGCTTTGGATAACTTGAACAGTAAACATCAAAAAATATCAAAACTGCGACAAATCGGCTTGAGTGAAAAAAACGAAAAAATCTTGGCTTTGGAAATTACCGATGGAGATACTGAGCTCGGAAAGCCTATAGTGTTATTTACTGGTGGAGTAGGCAAAGGTGCACCCGTTACATCCAGAATTTTGACCAGATTTGCTACGCATCTTTTATCTAACCATGGTTTGAACTCGGACGTCACCAATTTCATTAAATCTTTGAATATCATCATTGCCCCTGATTTGAATCCTGATTCCGATAAGACCAATAACTGCGAGTACAAATCAAAGAATGAGCTCTCATTTCCACTCGACGACTACAAATTGAGATATCATAAACATTCAAAACTCATTGCCGACTGGATAAAAACGATCAAGCCATTGATGGTTGTAAATCTCAAGAGTGGATCACTCCACGTAGAAATTCCCTATGGTGCTGCATTGTCGTCGAATCAAAGTCAGCCTTACATCACTGGTGATGATCGAATTTTACAACACTTGGCTGAAACTTACACAGCTAATCATCCCACAATGACAGAGACTGGGCCTCGTTGTATTTCCTCACCCTACATCGAGAAAAAAGGTTTCAGTCACGCCGGCCTTGCTTTGAAAAACGGTTACACCGATTCTTTCTTGGACTACGTATACTTAAAGAGCAACGCCTTGCCACTGGATGCCTTTGTGAACTGCTGCAGCGACGACAACGACGAAACTGTTTGGGAAGATAATAGAAAGAGTTTAATGAGTATGTTGGGCGAAGCTATGGTTCACATAAGTGGCTTTGTCGTGTCTAACGCTGGCGCGCCGATTCCTAGCGCTATACTTAGCCACGATATATCAAAGCACAAAATAATGAGCCAAGAGAACGGTGCTTATTACATCATGCTACCTCCTGGTGGACATTTGATCAAGGTCGAGGCCAGCGGCTACTATGGAATGGAAAAAATAGTTAATGTCTCCAACAGCAACAAGATTAACGCCAAAATTATGTTTAATCTCGAAAAGGATGACACGATTTTGGGCATGCCGAGGCTCATATTTGTTATTTTATCTGGTAAATAGATACAATCGCACAATACTTTAAACATTTTGAACCTATTTTTGAAATATACTTATAAATATTTGTTATAGGAGCCATCATTGTTGTAATATTGTCCATGTGTACATTCATTATAGTCAAATGCAAGTCTAGGCAACTCGAAAATGAAAACGATAGCCGTCCGTATGCGTTTAGTTTGCTGCGTGATGGAACTTCATTTTTTGACGATGACGAGAAGGAGGTTGAGCTATTCAAGAGACCTTCCAAAGGTAATTTATTTCTAGAGCATATTATTAAAACTTTAAGTATTCTTTTTTCTTAATACGATAAAAAATCATTTAGAATACAAAGAATCCGATGGAAGTGTTGCTTACAAACCATACTTTGACGACGATGATGACGATGAAAATAATCTAAGCTCGAGCGAAGGAAGTGATTTAGAATTCATACGACCAGATAGAGAATGGCAAGGAAAAAACCCTGACGATTCGAATTAGTTTTTTGTTATCAGATATTGTTCAATACATAAAATGAGATGATTTAATCCAAAGCATCGTGTTCATCATAAATCAATACATCATTCATTGCAGGTAGATGAAATTTTTTTCACCGTCTAAATGACTGATAACATTTTAAGTAAATTGTAATAATTGTTGCGAATGTACGTTACTCCAGTAAAATATTTACTAATGCAGCTCGAGAAAAACTTGGTGTTGATTATATTGTAAATAATTTTAGAATTCATTTCCCATTTGCAGAAATTATATGTATGTATATAAAATTGTTAAGAAATGAGTTCTAATCACTTTAACTATGTACTTATTAGTATAATTATTCAATGAAATGTGAAGAATTAACTGTAATATTTAATAGTAACAGATACGTACTTTATACTTTAAATTTTGTATAATTTTTAACAGAAAATGTATGTCAGAAAAAGATTTTTAAATGTAATCGCGTTATAAATACAAAGGCCAAATTTTAAGATTTTTTAATACATTCCTATTTAAACGGTGGTTAATTGTTACACCTATAAGTAATATATAAATGACGAATAAACTTTTTACATATTTTTATAATGAATTTTAAAGAAATATTTATAAATAATTTGTCTGTGATGAATGTTAGATATTACGTATTCAGAACGTATTTTTTTTAATATTATATATAATCTAGGCAAAGTAAAATGCAATAAGGCAGCTATTCATTTAATACTGATGAAAACGTATTTTACATCAGCGAATAAAAATGATTTTTGATTTTACTTCTATGTCATACACTAATACACGAAAAAACCAGTTATGAAAATGTCTACTATTATTTTTAATGGATTTAATAAAATTTAAAAAAAAATTTAAGTTTATTATTTTTTATTTGCTTACTGTAAATAATTATACAAAATATACAAAAAATATAAATACTATTTCTTAAGAGCTAAAATAATGTTCTCGAAGGCTGAGAACTTCGTACTTCGACGTAGAGCATTTGTTTGTGCATAATAAAAATTGGAACTGTTTCTAAATAAATTAAATTTCAAGTCTTAATTCATTACGTCGAATAAACCCAGAATTACACAAGTATTTTACATACTTACTATATGTATATTTATTAAAAATCGAAACAGCAAATAATTCAATGAATACATTCGGTTTTTAAAAGCTTGCATAATTACTTAAGTTTTTTTATAAATAATACTTAGCGCCTTTAAAAATACGTACACAGTTGTATTCACTATAAAAAATAATGCAATTTTATTTTTTATTGTTGAAAATACTTGATGGATTACTCGTTTAATGTTCATCATATATTCCTGTATCTATAATTTGTACTTAAGCATTCATTGTTGTTTGCAGAAATATCACGATTTGAAATGCGTTTTTTTATAGTATATTTACAAAATTCAAGACAAGTCTCCTTAACATTGAATACAGATACTTTTTCATAATTTGGAAAATATTTTTTTGCATACATCATATTTTAAAATCAATTTCAGTAAAATTCAACGTTTTTCTTAAATTTAATTAATTTTAAGCTCTTTTTTGTATTCTGTATCGAATTATGATTATCGTCAAGGCCACGACTCAATTGTAAATTTGTTCAGGAAAATATGAAGAATAAAATATATTCCACATAATTGCAGCAGTCATAAGAGCTAGATAAGTGATGAAACTTGCCCACCAAAGAACCTTCTCCCAAGTTCGTACTTCCAAATTTCTTAATATATTAATTCCGACTAATAATCCAGCAACTGCACCTGCAAGATGAGCTACATAGCCAATTTGATTTTTCTCATCTGTTAAGCGAGCATAAACTGCTTGACCAATGTCAACTGTTCCAACTGCTACAAAAACGACTAATTGAAGCACGGCAAATTCCATTTGACTCCAATTCATAAGAATCGTCGCTACATGCGCCGTGATAAGAGCGTAAACGCCACCTGAAGCACCAGCTAAAAAAACGCTTGGATCGGATACTGATGTGCCAAGGGAACCGGCAACGACTCCGGCAAAATATATGATAAGGACTCGCCACCATTTGTGCACCATTTCCAATGGAATACCCAGCATTATTTGTACTAAGAGGTTTACCGCCAAATGAAATGATCTGGAAAGTAATTAATTAAGTTGAAGTTTTAAAATAAACATCCTATGTATGAATTATCAAGTCTACTAATATTCAAGTCAAAACAAATACATTTGAAAATTTCATCTTTATATGTGTAATAATCTTAATATTTTGAATTCAGATTTATCACATTATAATTTTATCATATCAGCAAAAAAATCAATTTTTTAGTCAGATATTATCATACATCTTTACGTTCTTATCTCTAAAAAAATTTTTTTTAATTTCTGAGTAACAATTGAAACAATCTGAAAAATATATTACTTACCCAACATGAACAAACATATAGGTAAAATATCTCCAAGCTTGGTATCTTTTGGATGGATTGTAAATGAATAAAGTAGCAGCTGGTCCATCAACAAGTACAGCTTTGTGAACTATAGCATCATACAAAAATATTGCTATTTCAATCAGACTAATTATTATCATTGCAAGTGCAGGAGGATTGCACGTATATTCTTCCTCATAAAGACCATCTGTTAGATCATGAGAGAGATATGTTCGCTGTGATCGCTGCGTTGCTGTTATACTGCAAGGTCTACATGGCACCATTGTATGCACATACTTTTGAACATAACTTCCAAAGACTCCCTGCATATCCTTTCTGTGAATCTGTACACAAAGATTAATTCAAGTGTTGGACATGGTAGTTTACAAACAACTAAGGTAATAAAAATTAAAGTGATTTTTGTACCATAGCTATAAATTCAGGATATTCTAAATATCCTGAATCATTCAAATCAGCTTTGCGCATAATCATTCGAACTACTCGATTAGGAATATCATTCGAATAAGATGAACCTCTTATCATGGTTTTGAGCTCTTGAAATGAAATTTTACCATCTCCATCAACATCATACTTTTCAAAAATACACTTCCAATGCTAAAAAAAAGCAATTATTTATATCAAGCTTATTCAACATACAACATAAAACTTTTTAAGACTTGTTTACTCACAGCATCATTGTACTGCAGTGGTATTGTTACTGTAGTTTCCCCTTCACGCCCTGATGCCATTTTGATAAGTTTGAAACTTCTGAAATTATTAATTCAATAATATGGTTAGTAAAACAGTAAAAGTAAAATTCTTTTTATAAATTTATAAAAAAATGTTTTTAACTGTTCATTTAAACTTTTTGATCTTTTTATATTTTTTATTCAAACACAGTTATCTAAAATATTTTACATTCTATGATATAAACTAAAAGATAGTATGATGTATTCCTATGAAAACTAATGCAGTAAAAAATACTGAAGTGACATCTTACAAGTTGCCAAAGAGTAAGACAGTATGAATCACAAGTGCTACGTATATGACACTCTTTTTAAAAAGATGAGTCGTCTAACAATTGTTTATATGAATAATGACACGGTACAGGCGAAACGAATTGAAAAAATATTACCCACCGTCTGAGGTGACTTTAGCTACCGAAAAGTTTCGGAGCCACGGACGAGCGTCAAAGCTAACGGATCAGTGGTTTGTTTGATTGAACGTATCGAAGAGCGTACGAAGCAAACAGGTGGCCACAAAGCGTACTGTGCATACGCTCTTTTACTCGAAAAAAGTCCACATAGCTTTATTATCGCGTCGTTGGCACCGACGTATATCGCGTATAATAAAATACGCTCACATCTATTGCCGGCTCGAGAATCGAGCCTTGAGTCAACGGGTGAGCAATCTATCGCGACTCCAACGCGTGCAAAATATCTAAGAATTTATCGCGATTGATACACTTAGTCAGCAGTAGGTACCTATGGAGAGACGATCGCGATATATATAATTTGAGTCGACAATCGTTCCTCGCGGACTCGAGAGACAAAACGGACGACGCAAATATGCAACAGGTTAAGTGCAGTGACCCCGAGATTTGTCCTTAGGAAGCGCGGCGCGCTAGCGAAAGCCGCAGAGCAGAGCCAGCCTGACGCGATTTTATGGTTTTTAACCCGAGGATAGGAACGTTGCAGCTAGGCTTGGATTACTTCACTGCATATTGCGGCACGTCGCTACTATAATACTGCTGCGCGAAGGAAGCAGCAAGAGAGAGAGAGAGAGAGGAGAAAAATAAAAAGTTGAATGAGTAATGCACTGCAGGAGTGCGCTCGTCCTCAAGGCATGCGCTCCTTTTTCTGCCCCTCTCGAGTCTCTACGAGTCTCAACGAGTCTCGACTCTATACACTCGGACGAGCTGCGAGCATGTGGCAGCTACTGCACCTGCCGTTGCTTGGCAACTACGATATCGTACGCGTAAACATCGACAGTCGACAGTCGGATGAAAAGATGCCCAATTGCATTGCTACGTAAAAAACAATAGCTGTCACGCGCTCCATAATCGCCAGTCTGTTATTGCATTGTTGAAAAGAAGTAGCAAAAGCAGCCTCGCGTCGTTTGTTACTTAGTCAATCGCAGTGAAGGATATGCTCTCGGACGCACTGCTGCAAGGCAAAGCGAAGATATCGGGCAAGTATCGGGTCGATCAGCCGATCGAGAATCTTAAAATCAGGTAAATACCGCTCGATCTATTATCCTGCACAAGGATATTATGCAACGGCTTATTTTCTTTGTGAGCTGCTAACTTGGCTCTAGCTCAACTACACCACAGTCGACCGTTGGAAGGACATGTAAATTACTCAATCTTCTTTTGAACATTATTTTTAAACCAATGGTTATATAGCGTACGGATAGTTTTAACAGCGTGAATTGTCGGTAAATATTCTTTAGAATAGCAGTCGATCGTTGAACAAATAATAAAAATATAAAGACACGATCGAGAGCTCAGTGAGATGTGAATTGGCTGAGCGAAGCTTGCCTTGCATTGTTTACACTTTATCCTAGGCCTTGAGTTCGTCTTTTATAGTACTAATGCGCGCAAAAAAATTTATAACAATCTCTCCGAACGCTTCTGGTGCTCTCGGACAAACGAAAGCTCATTCACGTGACAATGTTTTTTATTTCCTTACTTTTTCACTCGGCAATGGTTTCGAGAGGATGTGCCGAAGTTGGCAGATGAGCGAATGAACATGATACATTTATGGGAGGATGTCATTTTTTTTTTGTTTGTAAAAATTCAGAAATGTTGCTTCTGAAACGCAATCGGTGAGAAAAATGAAAATGTTGATAATTATTCTAACGTAGCGGGGATTTACTGTGCACACAGAGTGAGGATCGTGCAACAAAAATCGCTGCTATCGGAACTGTTTGAAAATGCCGAGGAGACTCGCGACGCGAATTTCCTCGAGGAAGAGGTGTACACGTTCTCTTGGCAGGAGAAGCGATTCGGGCCGTACGAGGCCCGCTTCTACAGGGACGAGCGCAACTGCCTGAACGAGCGCCAGAAGGAGTACCATCGTCGGCTGACGTCCGAGCGCAACGAGGGCCAGGAGGACGAGGAGGTCGGCTCGCGGCTCTACTCGTACGTCGAGGGAGACGCCTACTACGTGGAGTCGGCTCCGTTGTCCGACAACGGCTTCAGATCGCCGCTGGCCTTGAGGAACGAGCGAGCCCTGCCTCGAGCGAGCAACCGCAAGCCCTTCGGCGAGAGGCACAACAAGCAGGTGATCGACCCGGCGCCCCGACACCAGCGAATTCGACAGAATCACTACTTTTACGCGGTAGGTGTGTTGTCCTCTATCGATCGATCGAATCGAGTCATCGAGTATAAAGCTGCTCGCCGCAGGAACGCCGATGCATGTACATCGTGGCGGACCTGTCGCCGAGAGACGAGGAGGGGGCCGCCAGCAAGAGCAGCGACTCCGAGACTCTGCTCTGCGCCCTGAGCTACGATCCCGGCCGCAAGTGTCTCACCGTCGGCCCGGACTTTTCGAGCCTCGAGTGCTACAGCTGCCAGGCCACGGGCATGAGCTACGACTACTGGATCGAGCACGTCTCCTCCAAGCCTACGACGCGCGACATTCAGCGGCGCTCCGACACCCTTCAAAAGGTACTCACCCGACGTAAGATATCTCCGACAGTTGCCTCATTAACTTGGTCGACAACGGCACGTTGATCACTGTCGAGTCCACTTCCTTCGCGGCGGAGGCCTCGTCCCGTTTTTTACCCATTTTTTTTATCCAATTTTAGGCCAGCTTTGGCTCGATCCCTCGTTCAAGTTCCCAGAAACTTTTTCACCTCTTACGCATTTACAGAATTGTCACCTGTACTCGTTATCGCGCAAATAAAATTATGGCTCATTCGCGTTGGCCAGTCGCTCACAATGCGTAAAACTTACTGAGCCAAAATCTTCAATTTCCTCTGCTATATTACATATTTCAGCGCGCGCGTTTCCAGCGTAAAATGAATAGAGAGAGAAGAGACATACGGCTGATAATGACCACGGCACAGAGAGAGGGACATAATATAACACAATCCAATGACGTTCTTTTCAAATCGTAATGCGTGAATTGTTTAAATTTTTTTCGTATTTTTTATTTCATTTTTTATCTTTTTACTCATGTATACGTGAATACATTGTCGATTAAATAATTTTCGATGTGATAATAATTATTTCTCAAGTCGTTGAGCATCATTTTAAACTAATTTAAAGTTATGAGTTATACTTTGAGTCCGATTTTTTTATTGGGTAATTGAATTTGCTTGTAGCATCTTTACAAAAAACTGCTTTATCTCGAGTCTTCTATACGCTTGCATTATTCACCTCAATTTTACTGAGAAAATTGCGACATTATCTCGACTTTTATGTTTTGTGTGGATAATCGGTAACTTTTGTCTTGTAATCACTCATGAAAATTGATATTTTACATTTAGCAGAGATTTAAAATTTCTAAATTATGCAATCAAATCTAAAAATATGTAATTATGAACAAAAATATGTGCCTCGGGCATTTTCGACGCAAGCTTTCCATTCGATTGATTGAAATAACCAGTACTCCGAGCTGACGGAAGCATGCAATAAATCCCGACTTCAACTGCGCCTACAAATTACTTTACTTTTTTTGCATTGGGATGTTTTATAGAATGTAATTCTTTTTTTTCTTTCTTGAATAAACATTTTTTTATGATTTTGTTACTTTTTAATACGGCACACAAGTAAAATTATCAAGTGAACGTTAATTCCAAAGCCACTCGATCATTAACACGTCTATGTCCTTCCATATATCTTATTTTTAAGCGCACTTGATTTGCTAGTTCGATTGGACAGAAGTTTTTGAAAAATCACGATTTGTCAAAAAGAGAGATTTACTGATTGCATCATGATTATCGTAGGAAAATCAAAGAAAGTTGAAGCAACGTCAAAGTGAAATTTATCGAGTATTGGAATCGCCAGCCGAAGCTCGAGTCCTTCGATTGCACGTGAATTTGGACATCGGTTCGGCTCAGGACTTCCAGCAAGCCAAGGATACCGGCTTATTTGTGAGCTACTTCCTCGATTTGCCGAGTGACTCGTGGTACTCGAAGTCGAAGCTAGCCGGGCGAACCCAACGATCTCGTGTTAGCCGTTCGACAAATGTCCAAGGCAGGCGAGTCAACTTCTCCCATACGTGCGAGATTGTACTGGATTTGAACTACTTGAGCGATTGGCAGTTGTGCCCGTGGCCAAGATTATTGATCTCCGTTGCTTCGCTCGATGCTTGGACCAGGTAAAGTCGACCTCGTGTGACGAACGAGCCGCTTTAGACGTAATCGAGGAACGGCGCATTAACCTACGCTCGCGTCAATCGCTAACAATGAGCAGCTCGACATTTTTCTGTCGCATTCCGCGCGCATTCAAAGCTCCTTACGTAAGCTCCTCACCTCGACCGAGTCACGCTAATCGTGCTCTCTTTCTCTTTCGCGCAGATACAGAATCGAAGGTTACGCGTCCATGGTACTTCCTCGTAGCGCCGGACACTTTTCGTTCAGGCTACCTGCCTGGCGACCGCAAGCTGGCTTCATTGACTCGCTCAGACGTTTTTTCACCGGTGGCACCTGCGAACTCGACGATATCACCTACTGTGCCGTACCTTCCATGCAGCTCAACTCGACGTGCCTCGACAAGAGCAATTTGAAGGTCGTGCCAAGCGGTAGCGTCGACCTGACCGTTAACATAGTCCAACAGTGTCGACAATTTGTCAGCCACAGACCAGATCAGAATAAAATTAAGGCTGGACGCTTGCTCAATAAAGTCGACGACGTACTCACTCAATTCAAGGAAGCGCGAGAACGTATGATACAGGCTCGAGCCATGTGCTCCTGAAACTTGTCCTATAATAAATCGATATGCTAACAATTACATTTATTTATTTATTAGGCGCACTAATTATTTACTTTTTTCAGAAATCTTGAGAAAAAAAAATTGATACAATTATTTAAAAAAATGGAATATCGCGTATTCATTGCATCAAGGGAACTGGATCGGTCAATAAAAATAAATCTTCTTTTTTTAATTTCCTTTTTATTTTCATCTTCCTTCAGATATAAGAGAACCTTAGTCATTGGGGACATATTTTGTCTTAACCCCATAGTCAGTTCGTGGCTTTCATCATCATTTTTCAGCCCAACTTCTATGCACTACCTAACGTTACTTATTGATAATAATCAATAATCAATAATGACCGCGCACTGGTAAGGAAATCTTAATCGAAGTGAAATATATCAAATTTGCAAAATCTATTTTATCTCGCTTTCATAAAGATTGATCTACCAGTGCAACAATAATTATGTGTAAATAATCATTATATCAATAATAATTTGGATCTAGTCTTGTTTTTCGATCCTTTTTAATCTTATCCTCAATACATAATGTTAACCAATAATTATTATATTTTTATGTATATACTTAAATTTTAACTCTTTTAAGTTAGATGTATGTACTATGTACAAGCTTACATTTTTATACCTTTTTTTCAATCATTTTATTTCACTTCAGTGTGTGTGAATTATATGCGCGTAATCACTTTATACTGAGAGAAATTAGAAATTAACAAAAAATGTAAAAGAGTTGCGATGTTGCTTTAATCGCAATCACTATATGATATAATATAAACAGCATATCAACTATGACATTTCACTTGCGTTTTTCTTTAAAGACAGTTCAGTCTTGTTCCGATATCATTCACTCTTCATCTCATTTATTTAATTCCATAAATCTATCTAAAACGACTAATCATGATCATCATTTATACTTGTGAATTCGCATTAATTATAACATATTTCGATGAACGTTCAATTATATAGCAGACACATTTATATTTATCAGAATCATTCGTAATTATAAACAGACACACCATTAACACCTCATTCTTCAGTAATTTCATTCATTTTTTCAACGATTATACTAAAGTTTAATCATATTTACAAAATCGTCTCTGCATTGTTATGTAAAGTTGCATTTACAAGTTTACCTTCAAGTTTTCGAGTCATTGTTTATTCAGCATTCGATAATGGCAAACAAACTTCATCGCTACTCGGTTTCTATGTAGTATTTATAGTTACATTAAAAAAAAAAAACAAATTCGACGATGGAATGAACGCTGGTTCGTTTAACTATTATTTTTTTGTTTCATTCTAGCACAAAACATTTTTCAACGTTTTCATCATCGTATTATTTTCGTTATAAGCTGTTGATTAATACCACAAAGTGTACCCAGTAATTCACTCTTTTTTGAAAAAAATTTTTTTTCGCCTCTTATGTAAATATTTTAAACTGGCGCAGAGAAATATTTGTTGAAGAATGAGTGACCACTACGTACACATTAGAAATTTTGCGCAAAACAATTGCATTTTCATGAATATTTTCTAAAATTTAGCAAAGAATAAAAAAATATTGTAATCTACAATTTTTCACTTAAATACTTAATATTTTACAATCTTTCGTACAATATTTATAATTTGTCGTAAGAAAAAAATAAAATTAAAAAATAATAAAAAATGCGATAAATTCAACACGTATGTACAACGTAACATTTGGTTAAAACACGATGATACAAAAAATGATAGTATATACGGCTTTGATTGGCACCTCTGCGCTCACGTCGATGTATGTTTATTCCACAAGAAGTAAATTTTCAATTTTTAAAAAAATCTTTCGTTTCGAAATTCTCTGAATATTTTTCAACGAATGAGAAATCAACAAAATTCTCTAGGATAATGAATGATGGATATCACAGGTAAAGGTAAAAACGTGATGCACGTAATCAAATCTTAATTTTTTTTTATCGAGATAACTATTACAAGCTATATTTACACTGTTGCTCTATTAGGAAAAAAAACAATAAAAAATATTTTTCGTACCACCATCGTCGGAACGAGACCATAATTCCACATACCGATTACATTAAAAAGTAAAATTTCTTAAAACAAAAATAACTAAAATAATTGTAGGTGCATGGTTGTTCTTACAAATACCAGTTGCAATATCTCATTAATATCTCAAAAGCCTACCGAGCTTTCATTCACAAGCTGCGCGTGTCAATAAAAGAATCTCAATCTTCATCAGAAAGTGGTTCATACTGCGCGGAGAGCAAAGGGGCAGGTTCTTCGCTCTTCGATACAACAGTTTGTTGAACAGCATTTGCTTGTGGTGGTGGAGGAGGAGGTCCTGTATGAACACCTAATGCATTATATGGGTAGAAATTGGCCGGTGTATTTTGTGGCGGTGCTTGTTGCGAGTGACCTGCTGATTGAATACTCGGGGATTCGTCGATCACCATATCACCGCGTGGAGAATTATCAGCCTTGTCATCCTTGTCAATTGAGCTGGAGCCATTTCGCTCACCCGAACTCGTTTTGTCGTCCTCAGTACGCATTACTTCGACTATTTTGTTTTTTACATAGTCGAGAGGGGACAAGTGAGATTTGTTACTTGGCGTAGAAGACGAACTTGTAGTAGTAGTGGCAGTGCTCGCTTCGTAAAACCGTCGAGAGAAATGATTCGAGGTTGGTTCAGGTGGCGATACCGGCTCAGTATGATACGTAGGTTGCGACGATTGTTGCTGTTGCGATGTTTTAGATGATTGCTGCTGGGCTTGCTGTGATTGCGAAGACGAAGAAGGCTTTTGTTGTTGAGCCACACGAATTATTTGACGTTCATCACCCGACTTTCCAGGTTCTGGCTCAGTTGCGCCTTTACGACGTTTCCATTGATCATCTGCTATCTGATATCTGCTCAAAGTAAACAATTCATCAATAATGTAACGAGAAATTTTATAAGAAAATTGAAATTACATTCGGAAAAATGGTTTTAACTTACCCAGAGTAAGGTCGATAAGAAGACATAGAAGGTGTATAATCTTTATTAACAACATGTTCAACATGTTCAGCAATGGTAAGACCTTTAATGCCACTGGAAGAACTATTATCCCGATTTGAATTGTCATCATTAGCTGGACTATGTACCATACCATTAGGTTCAGCAGGGCTGTCTCGATGAAAACCCTAGAAAAAATACAGGAAAGCGTTTAAAAAAATACATAAATTACAACAAAACATTTTGATAAATGTATATTTACTTGGAAGAGTCTATCACCAGGACGAGTAGGCTGATTACTGTTGGATTGTCCTGAACCATCCGAGCCTGAGCCTTGATTAATTTGGTGCGTGATGATAGCATCAATCAAACTCGCCGCTGTTAAAGTATTATTTTTACCCTGCTGACTCGATGAAGATGATGATGATGAAGAAGTTTGATTGTGCTGTTGTCTTGAGGACGAAGGCGTCGGTGGATGAGACTGTTGTTGAATTCTCGACGGTTGATAGTACGCACCAGTCTTGACGTTAGCTGGCGAGTCGCTCTGTCGCTCGGCCAAGTCACGGTATAAGCCTTGGCTTTCAATATCTTTATAGGAGATATGAGAAACGATGTTTCTTTGACGTTCTGATTCCATGCGGTGTTGCATATGTTGCGACTGTTGTTTTTGATATCTTTGTTGCAAGTACGCTTGTTGTTGTGCCATCTCTTTTTCTCGTTTTTGATGAGCAATTCTCATTTCTTGCTGTTGCTGCATTTCTCTTTCTCTTTGTGCAACAGCCATTTTGTGCTCTTGATGTTCTTTTTCGCGCTGAGCGGCAGCCATATGCTGCATTTCTTTTTCAATATGTTGTTGCTGTTGTACAAGTCTGTAATGCTGCTTATCCATTTCTCGTTGAATATTTATTTAATCGATGTTGATCCTGATGGTGTATTTCTTTTTCACGCTGAACGGCTGCTCTGTGATCAGCAGCAGCCTGAGCGTGAGCCGCAGCCATTTCTTGTTGCTGTTGAACTAACCTGTGTTCTTGTTGCTGTTGTTGAATCTCTTTTTCCCGCTGATGAATGCGATCCATTTGTTGTTGATGTTCTTTTTCGCGTTGAATCCTTTGCTGTTGTTGTTGCTCTTGTTCTTCTTTCTCTCTCATTATTTCACGCTCTCTTTGTTGATGTTCCATAGCTACAGCCATTTGGTACTGGGTAACTTGTCCACGAGGCATTCTCGGTAATCCACGACCATCTATGAAATGATCCCCATACATGCGTTCCATCGACATAACAAGGCCCTCGTGAGTTCCACTGCTACTAGGTGCTGATGGTGGAGCGTGAGGAACGGGTAAACTTGGTTGCTGCACAGCAACATCCACGAGACTAGAAAAAGCTTCTAAGCCAGGTGGTGGAGCCGCAAAGTGTTTAGGTGTATTATGCCTTTGAATAACACCCTGTCGAGGCTGTTGATGAGATTGTGGTGGAGGAGTGCTGGCACAATACATACTACCCGGTGCTTGCGTCTCGCTCTTGTTGGCCTCAGCTGGATTACCGCCCCGATTACGTGGAAGCATTTGCTGGCTAGTAATGTAATCATTCATTATAATTTGTCGAGATGACATCGGTTCCATAGCGTAGCTTGCAGGCTGGCGTGGAGTATAAGAATTATATTGGCTTCCACTGCTGCTACTTTGACCATGACTGACTACTACACCAGAGCTTGGCGATTGTTGAGGAACATTGGCTGTACTAACCGGTGAATGCCTGATCGAACGATGATAATCGTACAGAGCACCGCTCCGTTTGTCTACAGCATACTGATGAACAGGTGTGCCCTGAGTGATCGAGCCGCCTTCTTTTCCGCTAGCAGGATTAGGACTCGGATTAGACTGATTGATATTACCCGGTGGGGTCATTTGACGCAGCACTTCAAATCGTGTACTCGTCACTGGTGTACCATGAGTAATCGAACCACCAGGCTTGTGCACATTACCCGGCATACCGCTCATTTTTTGAGTCTGTTTTTGGTGAGGTCCGACTTGGGGCCCTTGCACCTTACCGATCTTGTTTGTGATCGGTGCTTGAGGTCTTGGTGACGATACGTATATATGAGGACTCTTCGTTGCTCCACGTGGAGGTTCGGGATGTCCAGGATGACCAGGATGAGGATGATAGTAAGTTGTTGGTTGAGGAGGCTCTGGTCGATAATGACTTACAACAGTCGGTTTATGTACTTGCTGCGGAGGTTGCAACATGTGATTTTGTTCTTGCTGGCGAGGCTTTTTGATTGAGAGGTCCAGTGTACCTTCTGTGTCCCTCATTGCTGCCGTTTGCTGTACTTGCATAACAACAAGACCTTCTTTAGGTAGCATGTCTTGATTAGGTTGACCTTGTTTCGATTGAGACTGTTGAGCTTGAGTTTGTTGCTGCTGGGATGATGCTGCAACTTGACTAGCTGTTAAACTTGTTTGTATCTGACCCAACTGCTGCGGACTAGATGCTGCTCTGTGGCCATGATGTGGATTTGAAACAACCGAAAGAGTAGCTCGATTTTGTTCTCTTTCAGATGGTCTTGACTGCTGTTGCAGAGCGGATCCCGAAGAGCTTGACCCAACTTTGTATGGGAAACGATGTTCAGTCAAAATACTTGAAATAGTTGGAGTGCCTGAGCTTACTGGCACGCTTGAAACCGGATCGTTTGGTGTATTAGGATTTCTCTTGAGTTGCATTTCAATAACACCAAGCATCAAATCCTGAAGTGAAATAATAAAGTATATTTTATTATTTGCGAAAATATAAGACAATGAATTCTAAGCATAAACTTGTGTACTTGTACCTTTACAGTCAGCGGATTGTTTCCAGCTGAAGTAGGGGGCGAAGGAGCCGACTGCTGAGGAGGAGGTATTGATAGAATTGTCATCTGCTGGCTTGCTTGCTGTTGATTAATTGGATTCGCTGTGGCACTTGAAGTGTTGTTACCACTATTCTCTAAATCAACGCTGCAAACCTCATCCGCAGTTTCCTGTAACATAGTAAAATTGAAAACCTGAATCGACGTCGATACTTTGAAATAGCATTAAATTAAAATTTGTACTATAAGTACTTAATATGGTATGCATAGAAGAAAAATTTTTAATATTTGTGTAAAAAACATTTCTGTCAATTCTTAATTTCGATTCGTCGGCGGCGGTCGCGTTGAAAGCAAACCAGACCTTATATAGTAATTACATATAAAAGTAAATGACGTTGTTTTATCAATGATCGCAATTATTGTGTCTATGGGTACGCTTATGAGAAAATATGAATGGATTATACTCTTGCAGAGTCGTGAGAGATTTGTTTAAATAATTATGACATATGAGTTAATAATTATCGAGCGATGAAAATAGTAATGATGGTGAAGATGATGACGATGATTATTTCTTCTTGTTTAATTCCATCCAGTTGAATTCTCTTCAGATGTTGAACGTCCATGCTCACACATGAAATTTTATCAAAAATTCATTAATTTGAATACTCTTAAAAATAACTTTTAATTTCTCTACATAAATATGTACACAATGATGAAAAAGAAAAACATACTCGACAGAGGAAAAACTACTACTTTGAAAGATTATTATCACAATTAGATCGATAAATCTTCAGTGTTGTATCAAGGACCTTATCCCATTAAAACTGTGTGTGTGTAAATCGCTTGTATCCACATGATACTGACCATAATAAAAATGGATTAAGTGACAAGTGCATGTTTGTGATTGGTTAGAAAGAATATGATGCCCTGCCAAAAATCAAATCGAGTACCAGCACAAATCTTTCACAAATCATACAAGAGTATAAACAAAAACTGATTGATAAAAAATTAATAAAAAATGATTGAAAATAAAAAATAAATTATAACTTCATTACCATTAATAAAATGAGGAGAAGAGGAAAAAAGTATATAGTATTTTTAAATTGGAGCGAAATATAATTGACAAATAATTAAGGATTTTAGGATGGAGTTTTGTAATCATAATTGTGACAGCAATAATAACATCGATGGTATTCAGGATAAATTATACATATGAGAAAGCTGTGCGCCGGAAACGATCATCTTACCGTGGCAGAGCTATCGTAGTCTTCCTTAGCGCTCATTGTTGTGCTTGTCGAGAGTGTCGTAGCAGAAACGGTAGCTGAAGAAATACTAGGGCATAAGGGTGACACCAAAAACCCAGAGTGAGGAACACTTCCGGACCCTCCATCCAATAGTATAACTTTCCGAACCGGTGGAAGATGGCTCTGATGATGCTGCAGAACACCCAACATACTGCTAGAATTCAACCCTGCCTGTTGGGCGCTGCTCGTTATATGATTATGCGTTGGACTGTCAGCGCTCCTTGTATCGCTCGAGTCATGCACCTATTTAGTTTATTTTGTGTTTTTTGGGTGTATGTTTTCTTTTTCTTGCCGATCAAATTTTTGTACTCAGCCTCACTGGCTTTTTGATTTCGTATTATTATCATTTCACGGAGGAGTTTTGAATTTATTTTTCTGATAAGAGAATATTATATCTTTGATATAAGCAAAACAATTGTGCATTTTTCACTTACACATTTTAATAAAATATTCATTTAGATAATATATTCTCTTATAAATAATGATAAGTTGGAACGAGCTTTTTTTAAGTCATTTTGTCAATTGTTGCTGTAGATACGAGACCGCCGCGTTCGATCATAATAATTAAATAGTTATGATTTATATATTATAAATATAGATATATATCTTTGAAAAATACCAACAAAAAATAAGAAAAAAATTTCAAACATTTAAATTCCAACAAAAACTACTAAATAAAGCCTTTTCTCCAAAGATTAAAAGTGAAAGAAAAAAGAATTCAAACGTAATTAAAAGTTATAAAGAGCAACGTACGGGCATTTCATCGCAGCTACTGGTACTGCTATTACTTTCTTCCTCGTCGGTCAAGCATGGTCGTCGATCTTCACCTTTGGCCTGGTAATATTCAGCAACTAGTTGATCCAAACTCAAACGCTTTCTGAAAGTCATGTAGTACTGTTTGCATTCAAGATCTGACTTTGTTCTGACAACCTCGTGCATCCTTTGCCAATTGGGACCATGCTCATGCAACCCTTTTTTGAGTCTATCTATTTCTTCCTCGCTCCACTGAGCTGATTCTTCGGCGATAGTGCTTGACGAGGTTCCAGATATCTGATTTTCTCCATGATTCGCCAAATGAGGAGCTAAGCGCCGAGATATACGGCTAAAGCACGTCGAACAACATTTTGTTGCGTTGCTTGGAATTTCTGTGATTATAAAAATTATCATAATTATTCATTAATATTATTATTGTTATGAGATTATTTTATGATAAAAATTCTTACGGAATTCCTGCACTATAGAATCACGAATTTCAGGCGGCAGATCCATCCACTTGGGAGGTAAAGCCCTCAATCGTTTAATCCTTTGTTTCGGTCCCGTAGCCGATCCAGAAGAACCACTCGCCCCATTTCCACTGGCATTTGGGCAAGTTGGCAGCGGACAGGTGGTGCATCGTCCTCTCACAGATTTACAACGACAAGTATTACATACTCGAGCGCCGGGCTGAACTTGGTCTTCTCTTAAACCGTATTGTGAGGCCTGTGATCTCGCGAGAGGTCGACTCTGGTGACCAGCTTCGATGATCGTTTGACAGATAGCACATGGATACGGGCCCAATTGTCTGCCAGTCATATCTGCTAGAAAACGATAAAATTTTTGATTCAGTAATCAGGGTAAAACACTCAGTTTCCTCAGAGAAAAAAATGCAACGATAAAAATCAAATATACTAATAACGCGATTTATTGCACGCGAACCGAACCGGACGTATATAAACCTACATTGATGCAAGCATGTATTTATGGGAATAGAGTTAAATAAACCTGTGAAGTTGAGCTAAAATATAGATTTTGCCTTGACGGTTTTGCGAACAACTTGTTAAATTATGCACGCAATGGCTGACTGTACATATTTAAAGCGATTGCTTATTTATGGTTGAGATATAAGAGAAGCCTATTCACCCTTTGATTGTAATCTGTACTAATATTACGCACGGAGCAATTTGAAAAGTTACTGCTTTTATTATTATGATTCTATAGTCCTGTTTCTTTTTCAATTATACTAAAACGTGAACTATGAAATTCGAACTATTTTAACACGGTCGAAATTTGTCTAATTAGTCATGTGAAAAAAGTACTTTTAATCGAGCCAGCGAAAAAATGTATACAATAAAAAAAATTGAACGAGGAGAGTCTGGCGAAAAACGAGGAATAATTAGGCGCTCGCGCACGTTACTAATTAACGATTGCCAATTAAAAAAATTCGCCTTCGCGAAACTTGTGCTTGTTTACTTATGCGCGCGTCAGCTCTATAATATGCGAAATTGAGTTGCATGGGTCTTGGTTGCAAAGATTTTTTCGCTTCACAACGTTATCATTATATGTCACTTATTTTATAATTCATTCAATTATGTACAATTCAACGTCCAGTGGTTGCAACTCATATTTTGGCTTTTCTCTAGAGACTTTCAGTCATTTCGATTGAAATTTTTAAAAACCTACGAACATGCACGTGTCAACTTTTACACATTGCAATCGAAATCCCAATTGTCCCCCCAATAGTCGGCATGCGAGAGTATGGATTTTCCAACTTTTTTTTACTTCGTTAATCGCACGGTTTAATTGAAATAGACAGTTCGTACCCCAATAGTAATATGAATGATTTTTTAAAAACTTGATAAGCTTTAATGTATAATTGCATCATTATTGCCGTTGACTTTGTTCGAGAAAGAATGAAAAAAAAGCCAAACAAGGCTAAATTTTCTGTAAAAGAAATCCTTGAACTGCACTAGAGTGCATAAAAAAGAGGGTTAAAATGATTCTCTTTGTCTGATGACATGATCATCGTTCTTCATCCGATGATGATTCCTTGCGTATGAACACACATGCACACGCAGACCCTTCCTTTTATAATCTCGAATTGTTCATTAAGGTAAAAAATTCAACATTGGCTGCACAGAGCAGTAGCAAAGAGTCGCGTTTAATTTGAAGAAACAATGGTCTAGCGGTAGAAAGCGCGGGTCGCTCCATTGCATATTTGATCAAAAAGTCACCAAGTGCGTTTGCGCAATTAATACTGTGGAGATGTATATGTATCTCAAAGTCAGCGAGCGAGAGAGAAAAGAAAAATGAAAAACTTGCATAAAAAATCGTTCGCCTCGAGTATTGACATACAGACTATAACTTAAAATTAGCAAGATTTTTTGAAAAAGAAGTTTCACGACTAATTACGTGATATTATATCGAAAGATATGGTAATTATTCCCTTTGATAGAGAACGCGCCTAGGCTAACGCACACGGATGCCTTGCTGTATACGCTTTAATACCGATTCACGCCTTATTTGTCCCTTTTCTCATTTTCAATTCTCTTCGAATGTACACCTTTTACAGTTATATAATGCCTGTGCAGCACGCGGCCACGGGGCTGCGCGCGAAATTATATCAAAAGGAATAAACGAGCAGATGTCATAATCCTCCTGTTGACTGACCCGTTATGCGTATACGAAGCAATTATTTTGTTTATGCAATCGCGACGCATTTTACGTATGATGTCTGAAAATTATCAACTTTTACACGGTAGCCGAGGGCAAAATAAATTAAACGTTAAATATGTTATTTTTGATTAAATTAATTCAAATTTGAGATGCACGAATATGGATGCACAACGCACAGAGGCAGAGAAGAAAAAAGATCGAGAGAGAATGAGAGAGCGAAAAGGGATACATTTATCAAATTATATAGAGTAAGCAACATACATCACGCACGTATTGCTGCATTGCTATTACGTATTTATAAGATTTTGAGAATGTATATTTACAATGTGCGTGCGCCCGCTTAAAAATGATTAAAAGTAAACAACTTTTCTACCGTGCCACATACAAGCTCGACTTTTCCCTCGAGATATATGTATACACACTCGTTCTCGTTCTCGTTCTCTCTCTCTCTCTCCCTTAAATTGAAAGACATGAGAGGGGAGAGAAAAATCATGCATGATGCGTGTTTGCATGCGTGTACGCTTTGATATCGATACCAACGTACGTGATAATTTTAAGCGATGACGATGATTTCATTTGAAACGTACATCGAGTACTGCTACGTGTCGTTCCATCGGTTTTACGCGCGACGCCCGCGTACGCGCTCGTGTCTGTGTATATTGTACGCGATTAAAATTGCGAGCGCAAAGCCCAGCCCACCCCACACTTGTCGCTCTTGACCAGCACCGCTGACGCCAATACGTACACCTACACATACTATACATGATAAATCAGCAGATGTTATTTACACGCGACATTGATGACGATTGCTTTCCATTGCACTGCTCTGTGGCAGTTATTTCGCAAAAATTGATCCTGTATATATTATTTTAGTATTAATCATCGGAGAATGATTTTCATCAAAAACTTGATTTACATAGAGTTTTTTTTACCGACCGAATCAACTTTTTACTAGCAACTAAAAGACAAACATCTCTAAGCAATCCTTCGCTGAAACGTTATGTAGCTATCATAACGCTTTTATACACATCATATAGACTAGAATATAAATAATTTCTGCGCATCCTCGAAAACCAACTGAGCTTCAGTTAGAGCCAAACGATTCGTACGTAATCCAACGTGTACTATTTGCCCAAGAGCGAGTGTAGTGATAGCTAGCAAAGCTCGTTTCTACTACTACCTGCCATTAATTGGGATTAAGTAAATCAAGACGCTAATTAGCCTTTCTCTCTCTCGCTCTCTTCGTTTAATTTCGCTCCGGCAATTAAACTCGCTACACTCTTCTACCCCTGGCACCCCCTATCCACGCTTCCCAAAAATACATATACAAGCGTATAAACGCATAATATTTTGTATGTAACATACGCTCAGAAGAGATGAAAAGATTCTCTTTTCTCCCTCTTTCGTCTCTCGGTACTATAGAAACTGTTTGTTTACGCGCTAGCTTTTTTGGTCAAAAGCACGTGTTAAAACGCCATGATGTGTGCGGGTGACATCGACTTCAAAGTAAACCTTCGCGCGCCTATATTCGCGAGCTTAATTCGATTATGTTTCATGGGTATTATAAATTTGAAAGGCACGTGCTCGAAATGTAGAAAACATAAAAATGACGATATTTCCACGCGAGTCAAGTGGGACGAAAGAAAATTGCAATGATAATTGTCCGGAGACTGAATAAAAGTACAAAAGGTAAATGCCAGCGAACGAAAGTAAAAAAATGGAGAAAAAAAGAATAGAAGGAACGAGAAAGGTATCAGGGTATGGAAAAATGTAGAATCTCTCGATCGTTGTCGATTTAATGCTTCTACTTGGAACAAGGGAACGAGAAGCTTCTTCAAAAGCAAACACTTTTCACGATATTACACGAGAATTCCTCTCTCCCTCTCTTTCTTTCTTACCAACTCTCGTCCAGTAAACTCGCGAGGGAAAATATTTCGAGGATTTTTTATATACCTTTTTCTCTCTAGCTCTTTATAAATACGTGTAAAACTATATCGCATTATAAAACATAATTTTCTAATCGCCCGAATTGGTCGGTTGTTACTCTGTTTCCCCATGTCCCGATACAACTTGCACTTAGAAAGTTGTGCATGCTCATGTATGTAACAAACAGTGTATAACATTAACATGTAAACTTGCACGCATCCGGGCACTATTGCATCCCTCAACGGCAATCATCTGGACAATCGAAGTCTCAAAGGACGAAAACGAGGCTGAAACGCGTTGACGATAACGAACAACGAGAGATAATCCTCCCGATGGATGAGCGATGCGAGAATCGCTTATATATCGCGCGAGTGTATGATGAACCTTAAAGCAACGGCGGCGGCACTTCAATGCTGCGAATGTATGCAATGCTGCCGCCGCCGCACTGCGCGTAGGGTGATTGTGAATCAGAAATACTCGAGGGAAATAATGTTTAATCGCGGAGCTACTGTTGCTGTTACTGCTTTCGTATCTCCCTCTACACATTGTTTGGCGCGAGAGCAAAGCAAGGCGACAAATTATTGCCTGTGAGGTATTTCGATCTACGGTCCTCCGATCCGTGCAAGCGCGTCGTGTCCACTGGGCTTCGGACTTTACGCACTCGTGTGTGACTATACACGCCGCCGTTTATGCATTACTTGGCTTATAATTTGCATCGAATGAGATACTTTTCAGAAAAATTCAATTTGTACATATGATTATCAATACTTGGGAAAATACAACTCCCTTTAATTAAGTTGAAATAATGCGAGCGTCCTGGTAATGCATAATAAAGAAAAAAAAGCAGAAAGGAAATGAAAAACAGAGCTTGCTGCAAGCTTCATGATGATAGCTCGCCCTGCGATTTTCTTCCTTCGAAATTTTTCATGAATTTTACATGCATTGAGCAAATTAGCCGACTCTACGGTGCGCGCGCGTTCGAGTCCGCAACCACCCTCTTATCGGTTTTTAATAAAGAGCGAGTAATTTAACTGAAGAGTGAGCTTCACGGTCAGTTTGTACCTACCGCAGTAATTATATTGGTATTAAAAGAAAGAAAAAAAAGTTTATTCGTGAAAATTATGATGAATAAATCAAATAACTATTTCAAAAGTTCGAGGCACTCGATTCAAAAGATATTTTTGTCATTTTTTCCGTTATCAGCTTCGTATAAGAAGGAAAAAAGTTGCAGCCAATTTTACACGTACACGAAATCAGCTCATCCACAATGGGGGCGGTCCTCTCTGTCTCTGTTAAAGTGCGAGTTTATGCGCGGTTATTCGCGCTCTCTGCGCGCCTCTCTAGGGTGGGAGTCAGTCGGAGCGCAGCCGACCAACGACGCGCGCCACCGGGTACTTCTCACGAGCGTTCAAATCACGGGCTTCGTCAGAAGTGCTCGAGCTTTTGACCGTAACGCACATTCGCAAAATCGCCCTTGAAATAAGATCGAGCTCAATCAAGAGGGATATCAGTCAAGATGTACAGTTTGTACAGAGCTTGGTTCGGGAGCGGCGACGAGGTATCGGCTGCGACGTCGATCAACAATTACGCGAGATTGGATTCGCTATCGGCACCACCGGATACGGTCGTGCGAGTCGGTAACGAGGCCGAATATCACTTCGTGGCTCACAGAGCCGTGTTGACGGCGCACAGTGGTTATCTCAAGGCTGTACTGGCCACCCCAGACGTCGGCAACGCTGCCAACTCGCATGTGGCAGAAACCGGCCAGCCGAGCGTTGCATCGGTCACCGTGCCCTCGACGGTTGGTAAGTCCCTTTGTTTCCAAAAAAAGACTAACGATCGAGTCGTGAACGGGCCCTCGTCTTTCTTCAGGAGCCGAAGCTTTCGCCCCTCTGCTAAACTACATGTACACGGGTCGGCTCGAGGTCACCCTCGACAACATTTACACGGTCTTGTTGGCCACCCACTTGCTGCACATGCCCGGTGCGCTGGAGCAGTGTCGCGCTGCGTTGCTTCGGTTGCGTTCAACGGCCCCGAGTAGCCAGACGACGGCCACGACGACGACGACGACGACGACGGCGAGCGCAGCGATTTCTACCTCGTCGTCGAGCAGCAGCGTGCTGCGTCCAGTGCCGAATCGCTTGCTGAACGTGGGTTGCTTCGCCTGGCCACCGCCTGCTCATCACCATCACCTTTATCAGCACGCGCGGCACCACTTGGATTTGGCGCATTTGCCTAGCCTGCAGCTAGGCCCGATACTGCCATCGCTTGCTCCGTTGGCTGCGTCGGTTCAGCATCACCCGCAGCAACAGCTCAAGCTCGCACCTTCGCCTATCAACGAGTAAGTACGATGATCGAGATGAAGCGTCGTCCCGGTAATTTCTTAATTTTTTCTACTCGCTAGGCCCAGAGAACGTTCCCTATCGCCGTGCTCGAATCACTCGCAACAAACCGCAAGGAAGAACAGTGGCGCGGCTCGCTCGGCATCTGCTAGCCCCGAACTCATAGTGGCATCTTCTTCCTCGTCTTGCTCAGCGAGAGAGAGCAACAACGCCATCAACAGGCTACGCGAGGAGGCCAACAGCAATTCGTCGGCCAGCACCAGCAGTGGACGAGTATCGGTCGTAACGACCACAACGACGTCTTCGACGAACCATCGTCAACAGCAGCGAGTCAGCCAAAAACAAGGAAGCAAGTTTGCGACGTCGATTTTTCGACAAAGAGCCAACTCTTCGCGAAGCAACGACACGACCAGCAGCAATCATGTGACATCGATCAATCAAAGCAATAGCGCTAATACCGCAGGAGTGATTTTCGACGTTGCCTACTGCGACGGACCGGTACGCTTTCACCGAGTGCTCAACGAAAATTACACCCCCAACGCCGTCAATAATCAGGTGAGCAGCTATGCTTCAAGCCAACCCATGCAAAGCATCGATTCATATTAACATGACATATTATCGGGCTTTAAAGCTGCAGGTTCGTCAGTGCAACGAGCGCACGAGCTCGGGCAATCTAGACGGTCACGTGCAACTTCATCAGCACCAGCATCACCGTCATCAGGAAAATCGGGAAAACGACGAGAACACCGAGAAGACATTGGCCTCGTCGACGGCGACCAACTCGCGCGTCTACACGTGCAACTATTGCCGTCACAGTTTCAAGTCTCAGTACTGTTACCGTAAGCACGCTCGGCGCCACATATTACCGACTAATTTGACGCCGGAACAACGACAACAACATGAACAGCAACAACAACAACAACAACAACAACAACAACAACAACATGAACAGCAACAACAACAACAACACCAACAACAACAGCAGCAGCAACAACAACAACAACAACAACAACAACAACAGACGAGAAAACGCGAAGTACGTCTGCTGGATCTCAACGTACAGTACTATCCGTGCAAAATTTGCGGAAGTAAATTTCCTAGCTATTATTTTGTGCACAAACATCGAAAACTCTGTCATGCTAATGCAGATGAGCAAACCCAGCAACAACAGCAGCAGTCAATGAAGATCGATCAAGATGATAAAACAATGAAAGAAGAGCAAGAGCAGAGGCAACAAGCCAGTACGAGCGCAAATGAAGATACATGCGTCGTAACTGAAATTAAACAGCATGAACAACCAGTATGAAATTTTCGACCCTGGCTTCGTGCAGATTTCAAGTTGAACAATAGCAAGGACTGTTGTGACGCCGACGAAAATAAAGGAATCGGTGACGTCGACAACGAAGTTGAAGACGACGAGGATGATAAAATTGTCGAAATTTGAAAACTGCCTAGTGCCGCGTGTTTGCTGACAGGTTGTCAGTTGAATTTCAAATAATGGATAATTAGTACGACATGAATCCATATTTAAATTTCTTGCGACTTTTTAGGAGTTTTTTTTATAGCTTTTATTGAATAGATTCAATTATATTCGACAGGGTATTGACTAATGGTGAATCGAAATTGATCTTAAAAGTGTGCGTAAATATATCACGCATAATTATTGCGCGAAAAAATTTCAAGATTGACTTCGCATTTTCTATCTATTGTATTTATACTTAATTAGCAATAATATCAAAGAATGAAGTACATAGCAAACAATTGTTTTTCATTATGATAATAAAAATATTACTAAAACATACCTACACGATGCTCGTTTTTTATAATTAATAGCTCAACCCGATTACGTCTTGTTTTAAAATATCAATATGAACGAGTATCAGCAAAATGAGAGGTAAATCCAAGTGTCAACAACGGCACGCAATGCACCTATAGCGGTAATCCGTCCTCCATCGGCCAATCATCAAACAGTTGCAAAATATGCGTATATTATCCGTCATGTAGTATACATATCGTGCACTGCTTTTCACAAAAGGCAATTAAGTAAATTATTGTTAATCAACGCTTTCTATTCTATAATTATTACGCTATGAACTTATGCATCTATACATATGAGTATTACCTAGCATGTAATTATACCAATTATAAACGTTTATACATAAGTGAGCAAGTGGGGTTGTAAAGCCTTTTGCAGAGTGAGTGAGAGAGAGAGAGAGAGAGAGAGAGAGATTTACCCTCGTATATGATTGCATGCAGACTCAACGCGCAGTTGGGTTTATTTGCACTGTAAATGCAGAATCTCTCTGCTCTCGTAAGAGAGAAAGAGAGAAACACTCGTTAAGCCGGCCTATGTATATTGCGTTGCCTCGTAGAATATACATAGAAGAATAGGAGGAGAGCAGGGTATGCTGAGGCTTTCGATGATACTCGCTGATGTTGCACAATTATTATTTTGATATTGAATACATTTGAACAAAGTTTATACGTACGTCCAGGTAGGTGAAATTTAGATATTATAGGGTCAATAATTGCAATTTTAGTCTCGTACGAACATATGCATAGTGGGGATTTGTACGTAAGCGCTCACGATCAATTTTCAATCGAATGATGATAATTTGTTTCATTTGTATTTAATTACCGCAACTAATATGACATCGATTTTATTTTTTGACACTTATCAATTTTCCAAAAAAATGCCCGGGCATTTTTGACTCTCTATTGCAAAGTTTTCGGAAACTTTCAAAAAAACATAAGTATAAGAGAGCCCTAGTTTTCGAAGTACGAAGAAAAATACCATCATTCCTTAAAGTGAGTATAAAATTTGACGACGTAAGCAGACATTTTTCGAATGAGAGAATTTAATTTCATCTGTGAGCTTTTGTTGAAAGTGAATTTTATTTTTTCACTAAAAATTTGAAATAAAAATTTACTCACCTGAACTATCATGAGTCTGCGCTTCCTCGTCACTAGTCTCCATAGGAATTGCGTGGTTTTCTTTTTTCGTTTTATCTTTAGATCTAATTGATGCACCGCCAACAATTGTTGTCGTGACTCCTTTTTTCTTGTCCACACAAGAAGCGTTATTTAAGCTTACGTTCGAAGATGAGGACAAAGCACCTTTTGCTGCTGTCGCATCGGCTAATAAAAGTTTATTTATTTAATAAGAGAAATCATTTATTTGCAACAATTCATGCAAACATTTAATAATTTCCAAATTAATTAAAATAATATTGATTTAATTAAATTACGTATCTACCCTTCCTAGCTTGCATGTGTAAGCAAATTCAAACTAATTTTGAATATGCATGCCAATTTACATAAAATTTCTATAAATGCTTTTCCGGAAAACTTTATTGGATTCATTCGAATTGCTTCTAGCAGAATAAAAATTCACATCAGATTGACGAACTAATAATGATAAAATTTGCCGTCGCGAAACTATGAAAACTGACTCAGTTTTATCGTCAAGCGCATTTTAGAAAGGGTTGATCGCAGTGGGGTGAGCATTGTTTACCAATTGAATTTATTCCAAGCTAGCGGGTATACGTTCTTATGTAATTGATCAAAATAATTCATCATCTCAACTCTACTACTCACTTTAAATCTCGACTATCGCTGCTCGAAGGGGATTTTTCATCGACGGCATCCTTATTCGACAGCAGTAGCGTATCTTTTGTCTCGATTTTACATCTTTGTTTTCCTTATTAGCCTCCCGTGCGTCTTTGGCGCTTACCGTGGACGCTGTACTACTGCCTAGAGTCGTCGTCGTATTAGTGAGTACACCAACATTATTTGAAGATGCATTAGTACTCGGGACGGATGATACGGACGCGACTGCAGGCCCACTTACTGCCGACGTCGTTTGCAACGTCGGTGACGATGTGGTAATTGTCAAAGTCGTGTCTGTGTTACTATTACTATGGATACTGACACCACTGTTATGAGTATTTGCCGCAGAACTCGTAGCTAACGTTGAAACCGTAGTTGTTGAAACGCTTGTCGAGACTGTTGAAGCAACTGTTATTGTTGAGGAACTTGTAGTATTGGTATTGCTATTAGGTGCAGTTGTACTCAATGCCGATGATGTTGTAGTAGTCGACGCTGTTGACACGGTGGTGGATGCTGCTGTGGCTGCTGCTGCGGCTGCTGCTGCGGCTGCTGCACTAGGATTTTCTTGAGTTTTTTGTTGCTGCTCACGCTGCAGCCTTGTCGTTACATACACCCCACACCCGTAGTGAAAATATCGATAGGTCCAATATTCGCATTTGCATTATTAACCTGCAGTTAAATTTAGTTGTAAAATTGATTTATCATCTACGTTTAAGAATTAAATAATGTGATTTTTACGTAATAATTAAAATACATTGCTTAGTCTTCATCAGGAAAATTTTATGTATGTGAACCTTTTAGTTGGAATATACTCAAACTAATAATATTAACTTATCGAATAGTAAACTATTGTTTCCAAACAAGGATTAAAAGTCACGAAATTGTTTTTCACTTTCTTTTTTACTTCAATGCATATTCAATTTATATATGAAAGTAATGTTCAACTTTTAATAAACTTACTAAAGTAATACCAACCTTATTATTAGGGTTATTACGCGTCCGTGTTCGTCTAGACTTCCTCAGCATTTGCTTATAGTTTTCAGTTTTCTTCGTTAGGTAATAGTGCATAACACAATCTGATACTGACTTATGTTCAAATGCTTGAGCAATAGCACCAAAATTTTTCGGATGCTGCAAGTATTTTTCTTTATACATATCGTGCTCTTGGGGAGTCCAAACGTTAATGCTTTTACGCTCATTGTGCAATGATTCCAGCTCTTCTGGTGCTAAAAGACCATTCCGATTCTGGAAGGCTAAGCGTCTCTGTCTAGCATCTAACAGAAGAGGTGGTATTACGGCATAAGACCGCATTTTCTTATCCTCCAGCTGTAATAGTTATTGTTTGTTCGAGTTATTCATTTGTTAAAAATGTATTTATTTATATGGCTTTGTTGTAGTAAGTGTGATGATGATGATAATGATAATGATGAACAAAAGTTAATCGTTTTTTTGTTAAATTTTCAATGACGTCAAGTGCACGGTTTTTTGATACTGACCTGACGGTCCAATAAAGCTTCTCTATTTGCAGCAACCTTGTCTTCCTTCTAATCAAAAGCAATCGGAATTATCTTCAATTGGCGTGAGTGTTTAATAACATCATATTATTTTTTTACATTGATCTAGTTTATTATTCATTTGTTTCTACTGAATCAACCGTAAGATAACTCGTTATTGTAATCATTATGCGATCGAAACAACTAAAATAAAAATTTGTCAATTTTGCATTAATTTTTTATTGCATAATTATGTTAGTTTATGCAACATTTTTATCCTTAACTGTCGATAACTTTTCGACCATTTCCTCGATTAATTACATTCATCAAGAGTCACGGTACAACACGAACGTACCAGATACCGATATCACAGGCAACGGTAATATCAACCAAGTAAATCAAGGGCTTTTAAATACTTCGAATTAGATGTCAAGTTTTTGATGCTTTGTTAGATGCACGTAAAATTGATTAATAGGTTTAATAAGCATATGAATTTTGTTGACTGTTTAACGCTAATACATAACAATTGATGACACAAAGAAACGATGAGCAAAAAATAAGTTAGTTGCAGAAATGTAAATGATGGACAGTTTTAATAGCACTTCAGGAAATTCTATCATAAATTTCATTATATCAACCTAATTAGGGAAAAAATTACGAATGTCGTGCAATTTTGCTATTTATTAGAATTATTCAAACCATTTGATGTAATATACGATGAATTTTTTAGAACAAATGATTAAGTATTGAGAAAAACCGTGATATTAGTTAAACACTCACATTGGACCAATAGAAGACACTTAAAAGCTATCGTTTACTAAGGTCACTGAAATCATTTTTACGCGTACGAAATTTAGAAATACTCAAATCAAATATAGATTTTCGTTCGTCAAATAAAATTGAATTTTGGCAAATCTATTTATGATACGATAAAGCCAAACATCATCCATAACAACAACAAGCCAATGGGTTCCATTACTACAATCCCATACCTCCTGCTCTTGCAGCCCATCCATTATTTCTTCGAGATCAGCCTCACTTTTAATTCTTGCACCTACCCTGTTGAAACGTTCCTTATCCTCACGCTGCTTGCGTAATTCTGGGAAGACTTTTTCGAAGAACTCGCGATTCTTAGCTTCCTTGTTTTTCCGTTTTTGGGTATTTTCTAGTTTTTCGACTTTTCTATGCCACTCTTGGACCAATACGGCATACGTAGATGATTGCATGCGGTGCAACGTTGCACGTTCAGAGTGTTCCTTTCTCAAAATTGCAACCAATCGAGTTTTTATGCATAGATGCCTAACAAGATTGTCCTCGTACATTGATATGTCGGACGGTTGGTTATACAAAGGCAGTCTTACTCTAGGTCCAAGTTTTACGAATTGCCTATGTGCTTCGATAGCTTTTTTCTAAAAATTATAAGAATAATAATGTGTGATTTATTTCAAACTTACATTATAGTACATTATAGGGAATTTGAGACAATTACCCTATTTTCCATGTAAATCTTCTGTGATAGTGTATGATGCTTAGGCTGTTGGGCAACCTCTTCATCTGGGCGTTTCGCTTCCAAAGGTTGACTAGCAACTTCCTCAAGCTCTTTAAGTTTTTTCCGGAGGCTACCAATGTTAGATTCCCTTTTGGCGATTTCACGATCAACCTTAGAGATCTGCTGCAGCAAATCATCTTTGGTAACTTTAAACGCCGTATCTTCTTGATTACCTTGCTCTGGAAGTGTTGGTGAGATAGCTTCTGTTTGCGGTGTATAAGTTGGCTGTAAGAATAATATTTAGAATAATGTATTAGAATATCTTCGATACAAAAGTTTACGTGCCCATCTCAATGCTTGAGCAATAACATGATTTTACTTACCCTCACGTCTATCCTTAACGGTTGTTGTAGCTGCATATGCCTTTGTCTATTAGCATTTTCTTGTGCACTCGTTATTCTCGACTCAACAGATTGCTGCGGCGTCTGATGCGGATGTGGTTGATGTTGTGAATGCTGTTGGCTCGGAGATGGCGATGGTTGCTGTTGCATCGAACTCGAATGATTAGCACCCAATTTGATTTTTTTGAACGGTGGAGCATCTGGATGTATCTGTACAATATCAACTCCAGCCGGTCGGTAATCTTGAGGCTGCATCGTCAATATCGTCGGCTGACGCGTGTTTCTGAAAGCTGCTGCAGCTGCTGCTTGATAATCCGCCGATGAAGGCGGAGCACCAGACGACGGCGATGAAGGAATTGAGCCCGACGGTGGAAGTAACGAAATTCGAGGACGATCATTACGAATCGATGACGCGTAATCGGCTACTGTAGCTACGTTGCTGGCTACGCTTATAGCAACACGCTCATTAACCTGCAAATGATAAACGTATTAGATATTTTCGAGTACAATGCATCATCAAATCGGTCGAAACAAATGCTTAAGCTCTTGCTCATTTTGACATTAATTAAGATGAAATTTAGACGAAGCGATAACAAATTATGGTGGTTTCCGCAATGATGGTTTTACATACGAAAATTAATGTCATTCAGCTGGACTCCAAGAAAGTAATCGAGTGTCAAAATTGAAGTTAAGAATAATAATTATTGAAACAGAAAATTTGATTTGAATGTTTCAATGTTTTTTTTTGCCGTAAAATCAAGTAACAAATCAATGCTTAATACCGAATGATGACCTTTATTTGTAATCAGGGACGAATGCGATTAATTTTACAATCATAACACACGGAAAGCAAATTGTGACAGTTGCATCGAGTTACTAGATAATGTGAACACAGAGTTAACGACACTCACATTCGAACTGGTATTTCTATATACATCTCTGCTATAAGCAGCATTGGCAACCGACGATGGAACGTGTTGTCTATTGCCGGCTGGATTTGGTTGCAATATCGAACTTGAAGAAACAGAAGCAGCTGTGATACTCGGTACTACGGCAGTTGCGTTGCCCGATACAGATGACGGATGAGCTGCCGAATGAGCAGGCGTCGGTGGCGGTGGCAGATAAGGATGTACGTAGCGCAAACCTGCCGGTACCGGCACAACCGGAGGCACCGTTATGTTCATTATTGTGATGTTTCGTTCGTTTCCTGCCTGCTACAATGGATCAAAGATAGAGAAAAAAATTGAAAGATTAATTAACTTTCCATAATTTTGCTTTACTCGAGCAAATTGGTTTGCGTACTTACCGAGTGCAGATTAGCTGCAGAAGCTGCTTGCAATCCAGCTTGGGACGTTGCAGCAGCAGCGGCGGCAGCGGCAGCGGCGGCAGAGTGCGACGACGAGGACGACGAAATAGGCTGGCCAGCAGGTCCGCCAGCGGCCGAGCCACTATTCATCGCCTGCAGCAGCGCCGGCGATGCCGAATGATGCGGCCTTGCAGCTGCAGCCTGCCCTGCCGCTGCAGCTGCCGCCGCTTGCGAATGGAAGTCGTGCAGACGCTGCTGCTGAGAGTTGTTTTGACCCTGCTGCTGCTGCTGTTGTTGCTGCTGTTGCTGTTGCGGTTGCTGCTGCGGTTGCTGTTGCTGTGCTGACGGCTGTTGCTGTGATAAGCGCGAATAAGACAGATACGAATTCGTGACGACGGCACTAGCTGACGGCCCTTGCTGCTGCGGCCCACTCTGTGATAAGGCGTAAGAATCTTGCACCGCAGATGGAAGGTGATAGGTTGAGTAAAATGGAGGAGCGTATGGACTTGAGGGATGCAATTGGCTTGTTTGTTGTTGTTGTTGCTGCTGATGTTGTTGTTGCTGTTGCTGTTGTTGTTGTTGTTGCTGTTGTTGTTGATGTAGTTGTTGTTGTTGTCGTTGATGTTGTTGTTGTTGTTGTTGTTGCAGTTGTTGCTGTTGCAGTTGTTGCTGTTGCAGTTGTTGCTGTTGTAGTTGTCGTTGATGTTGTTGTTGTTGTTGTTGTTGTTGTTGTTGTTGTTGTGTTGTTGTTGTGTTGTTGATGTTGTTGATGTTGTTGATGTTGTTGATGTTGCTGATGTTGCTGATGTTGTTGATGTTGATTATGTTGTTGTGGATGCTGCTGCTGTTGATGCTGTTGTTGTGGTTGTTGCTGGCGATGACGTTGACGTTGACTGCCGCCAGATCCGCCACCGCCACCAACGCCTCTGCTACCCTCGACTAGGTCCGACACCGTTAGTTGTTGGATTTGACCCGACCCCTGACTCTGACTCTGCGTAGCGCTGCAATGAACAACAGTTTAATTAATTCAATATTTTTTTTATTATCGACTACTTATGAATGTATACTACAATTGAATCATTTTTCAAGGTTCAATATCACTGCGAGCAAATGAGAAGGACGTTTCATAAAAGTTTGAGTATTGACATAGAAAACGCATAATATTTATGCTTGTCTAATCATTAATTTTTATAGAAAAATTTATTTTTCGACTTTGTTTGTGCAAAGCTCATAAAAATAATATGATAAGTGTATAAATTTTTGCATTCTTACAAAAATGCTTTTGTATTGACGACAAATAAAATATCAAAATTAAACGATTGTTAAACCGTGAAATGTTTTCTAAAACTTTTAACGTTAATCCGTAAAATCATATATTTTACTCGAAAAATTTAGCTGATTATAATTGAAGTCTAATTTCTTATTTTTATTGCTTGCTTGTTCAGCGTATGTCCAAGTATGATATCGTTTTAGAAATTTTTCTATTTTCGCGATAGCAGTCAAGTTATTGATAAGTAAGATTTTTGTTTTTTCACATTCACTATAAAATTACAAACAGATATTTCTATCGACTTCGTCGACGCCATATCAAGTGGTAAAAGGCCCATTTCCATAGATAATATAAGTTTGTACAATTAAGTTATATCCTTCAAGAGATTAATAATCAAAATATTAATAACAAATTTATAACATTATTGTAGAAGACTCATTTTAACGAGCCTTGATAGACCATATACAATTATTACGAGGGTAAAAATATCCGTACTCGGATTGTGTGAATCGTTAATTTTTAATTTCACGTCTTCGGGAAAAGTTGAAGGCATAATGCTACAATAAGAAGCTTTTTTGTATCTGTATCGCGAATATTCTATTAAATGAAAAATGCGAAGCTTGCATTACTCAGAGACGATATATATAACAAACCCATTAGTTTCAAAAAATTTGTTTCAGCTTTGTAGAAAGTGCGCTAAATACATTCACATGACCACGTGGTAAAGACAGACGCAGGCGCGAAAGGTTCGACTCACGAGACTCGAGAGTCCGAGAGAGAAAGAAAATACCGCGGTGTTGCCAAGAGTATTCAGCTGTATGTGTATATGACATACATGCGTGCGTGCACACATGAATACCAGCACACATACATGTGCCTTTTGAGCTCGACGTTGCCATTTATATATAAATATCTATATAAATTGTGTAGATATAAATGTTGACGATAGTTAGGATTGACTTTCATTATGCGAAAAGAATGAAAAGAGAATAAAGAATGAGTGTGAAATACTAAATGAAAAAAGGATAACTACATAAACCGATGCACGATGGAAGTTTTTAACGGTTGGTATTTCTCCAGACATGTGTTAAAATCTCATAAATTTGTCCAAACGTATGGAACGTATAAATAAATCTGAAGATTGAATAAATATGTATGCAACTAGCGTGAATATGTTTTATCAACCGAACTCGGAACAGTATTCGCTTTCGGAGTAGCCCAAGTACCCCTTATTTTGCAGAAAAAGCATATCCACACTAGATGTCTAGAGTACTATAATAAATTGTTGACAATGTGTCTACTTTATAACGAAATCCCAATCATTAGTAAAAATATATTTCTAGTAAAAAAATCACAGGGCTTTTGAATTAATCAATTAAAACAAATTCTAATACTTGAGAGCTATTGGTTTAACGAGATTCATAATTGTACAGATAAGATCATAGAAATTAAGTTTCCTAATAAGTATGCATTGCAATTTTGTAAGCATTATGTCGTTGAAACATGTGAAAAAATGACCACTATACTCTTCAACAAATTATATTACAATAAAATAGATGCTGTTCTTTGAAGTAGATGTGCAAGTCAGTGGCAAAAACAATAAAAGTAACAATAAGAATTAATGACTGAGAGAGAGAGAGAGAGAGAGAGAGAGAGAGATTTAATGTATATCTATAATACATATAGAACGTATACGTATAAAACACAGTCCAAGTATTTTGCATATATGTGTGGGTGTGTGCATGCATTAAGCTGCGTCCTTTGATGACACAATGGCCACTGACCTCAACACTGGTCGCATATAAATATAAATTTATCCGCAAAAACTATTCGTGCATAATTGATGACAATTGAAGTAAGAACTATTAAGACAATACTGTTCCAACAGACGCGAATTTTTCCTACCGAATACCTACACGTAAAAAGAACTTTGTCGCTGTATCATTATCGATTCTACACGTTGACGTCTTCTTTGTGCACGTTGAATATCCAATAGAAATTGTTCGTGAGGATCCATGGTAAAGGATAAAAAGATACTTCCTGATCCACTATTAATTCTCGAGTAACCGCTAAAAAGCACGAGGCTACAAACAAGCAGCAGATATCGGTCGATTTCACAATCAACTAATCGTCACACGCACGGTCGTGAGCAAAAAACTTGATTGCTATAGCTAAACAATAACTTGAACAAAAAATCACAGCATTGTTAATTTACGTATGCCATAAAGAGATACTCTGGTAACGAAAAACTTAACCAATGTGTCGCGACCCAGACTTTCAACCGACCATTAAAAATATTACAAGACATCTGAGTTTGTTCCTTCACGTGCCTGTGTATAAACATATGTTTAATACGTATAATAATAGATATAACGTCGCACGCGCACGTGTATAATGTAAATATATATATCCGTAACCGATGTCGTTGAAGCACCCGCTCGCAATTGTAATCATCATCTCATTGTTGTTGACAAATATATTAAAATTTCTTGTTGGTATACATTGCAAAGAAAATGTTCTCGTTTAAAAATTGACCAGTAGAGATACTATTTACCAACATAAAATTTTGAGTGACGAGCGAGAAGCATCAAATGTGTACTTTTGTGTGATTATCAATTTGCACATCAACATATTACTATAAGCAGTCGATAAGCGAGTCGATGGATCAATGAATTCGTATTAGCTTCGCCCATCGCTATCACTTATTTTACGGGATAGATGAGAAACATTTTCATTCGCCTCGGACTCAGTCTGCAAGAGTTCCCCGTATGAAATCTCGTCTATTGTTTACGTATCGTGAAACTTGCCTGTTTTTTCCTGAAATAAAAATCAGGACGCAACAATTCACCGAGTGCTTGACAATGTATGCGTGATGCTTATATACACCTAGCACAAGCCTAACGCGAGTGAGTATAAGAGCCACGAGAAAATTCCGTTTTTGTCTCGACTTCTGCTACTGCTATCTTTGAAAGTTATATGAGAGCTTTGAAACGTCGACACATATTTTACGCCTAGTGTAATCTACTTATACATGTGCTATATACACATATTCATAGGTGACTATTTTTACAGCTGTTCAAAATTACATCTCTCTAAAATACCGTATTCAAGTTTACGAATAGCATTACACAATGGACGAACATATCTCGTATAATTTAAATATTTTTATATATACTATATATATTTTTATTGTAAATGGTCACCCGATTCGGGAGAAAGAGAATTTCGTACTCGATAAGACGTTTGATTATCAAGGCTTTAACTTCTTACCACGATCGTCGATGAGAAAGATATTGCGATAAAAATATGATTCAGATGATATGTTTATTTATTACAAATATTAACGGATGAGCTAAATAGAGAGAGAGAGAGAGAGAGAGAGAGAGAGAGAGAGAGAGAGAGACAAATACGGAGGTCCAATAAACATTATTACAGGTGAAACAGAGTGTGTAAGAACAAGGGTAACCAGACATTATACGTTTTCGATTCTTCGCCCGGTAAGTATACCGTATTTTTTATGTAAAAAGAACCTCTCACTGATACAAAGACGTTATCCCTTATGCCACGCGTGCATGGACGGGTATGCATGTCCATGGCATATTATTGATAGCACTATCAGTCCGGTAATACGTATACTAAAATTCCTACATCGGTCATTGACTGGCTCATGTAAGGCTAAGTTACATAATCTTACTACACTTACATGTGCGACGAAATAAACATTTTATCAATGCAATAGGTAGTGAAACCCACAACTATGCAAGAACTGATGAATGAAAATTATGCGCTTGAATAAAGAGTGAAACTGTATGCGAGTAACATCGAAAAGCCGGCCATAATATAGAAGAATAATAATGCGCAACAGTCATTGCTCTCTTTACCCCTTCTTCCTCTGACTATCGTGTACACGAGCATTTATAAGTGTGTGAGTTCACGTGAACAATACACACAATCGCGTAAATCAAGGACTTTTTAAAACAAACGTGGATAGTACGAATTAGACGTAACGCACTTATAATGCTATATTAGTATGGCGACAACAGCAGGAGTAGCATCGCAGCGGCGGCGGATTTCCTTTGGTTACAGTTTGTTTGTTTTGTATAACGATGACGATGACCTTTTCACCTGATTATAATATACACAGCCATAACGAGCATAAGTATAGGCATGGTCATTGTTTCTATTGGCAGCAGACACAATGATTTTCCCTATTTTTCGACAAACTTACGCGCCTAAGAATGAGTTGAAAAAGTCTTTTCATGGAAAACACGAGTTTCTTGCATCGTCACAGACTGTCGGATCATTCAAAGGGAATGAGTTTTAGCCTAGTCGCGAACTCAATGTTAGTCACGGACCTCATTACATGTGCTGCAGCAATAAACTGAAAAATCAACATTGAAACGAGATAAATTTTTTTTCGTGTGTGTAAAGAGTAAAAGACGACGAAGACGATAGCGAAATGGACGACGAAGAACACGTGGCAAGCATAAAATACTCACGGAATCGCACGAGAGAGAAAAGAGAGAGAGATAGAGAGACCCATAAGAGATCTGAAATGTAGCAGTGAACCGGTTATACTATTTTTCTTTAATGAGATATTAAGAACGTGAATTCTCGAAACAATTGTTATGCTACGCAAAATTAGCCAGCGTCAATTGTGCTATCGTTATACCGCATCACTACTGATCGCAAAAAAAACGAAGGATCAAGAAAGTGAGTTTTGCACGAATTCGGATATCCTTACTCATCTTTTTCGCACGTCCATAAGTGCCGCTGTACGCACACAACTTACAAGACGCACACGGACGCAGACACACGCACACGGACGTGTGTTCTTTGAAGCAGAAAAAGTAGACTCGATAGTCTGAGCAGAACTTACGTTTCGTCCATCGTGCCGGTTCATACCCTCGGGCAAATTGACGAAAAGAGGTTTTATGCAATGTAAGGATAGAATTGTCGAAAACTGTTGCAAATTCAGGCGAGATGCATGTTTGCCGAGCAACAGGCAAGCAACATTGCGCTCAACTGCGGCATGTATCACACACTCGTAGAGCTGCACTGGTCACTAATATTATTATGCGTATATAATATAGAGCTGCACTAGATCAAGGCAGGCATCAAAAAGACATACATAAACACATAGACACAGTCACTGAAACACACTGCAAAACTGGCGTAGCAGATACTGCACGACGTGTTCGAGGCTTGGCAAACTTATATATACACGTACACTCCTACACACAGACACATAGATACAGACGGACACACAGTCGCGGCAACGAGCTAAGCAAACTTGGCCAACTCGATGTACAAAACATAAACTTGTGCAGGTCAGAGCTAGAAACGTCGCGTACTAGCCACGAGCACTCGCAGCACTATCGATACGGCCAGCAGAGATTCTGCAATCTGCGGAGTTTGGGTGTCTCGTGTCTCGTGCTTTGGATCGAGGTCCGGCCTCTGGAATTATGTAGGTGCAACTGATAGAGGCGCAGAGGCAGCAGAGATTGCCGCTGTTCGGTTGGTACGCTCTCTTCTGTGTGCACCGAACACCGAGAATTGGGATCGAGAGCCGAGCGAGCGAGCGAGCTAGCGTTAAAGAGAGAGAAAGCAAGAGTGCCCCGTACAGGCCGCAGCACGTTTGCACGTTCCAAGTCGCCTCGGAGGCAGCAGGAGCGGAGCGATGCGTTTTTAGAGGTTAGGTTTATAAATACGATGGCCGGCGTGGCGGCGTGACCGTCATGTCATCGTCATCGCGCTTGGCGGCGCAGCCAGCAGCAGCGACTCGCAGTAGCTCTTGTGCACGGCCTATAGCTCTGTCCAAGCACTCCAAAGTCGAAACTCGAGCTCGAGCTTACCTACATTACATAGTGACTAGTGTATTGATATAGACTGCCTCGTACCCGTTGGTAAACCTGGTAGTATCTGCTTTCTGCTTCAGCGCTGCTGCGCTGCTCTGCCAGCGAGAGCCGAGTGCGAAGTGAGCAGACTGCCGACGACTGTCGGAGCTCGAGCGACGCATCAAAAAATTCGCGCAGACAAAAGATGTACGCGCGCCAACTTACACATATATCCTATATACCTATATATGAATTTAATGTATACCCTTACGTGTGCTATACGACTTTCTCTCGCTCTCTCTCTCTCTCTTCTCCTCTCTCTTTCGAGATTCTATATATAGATAGATATATATGGCGGCGAACGAGCGATTATATGGTAGAAGGGCGAAACAAGCCGGAGCTCGGGACTCGAGCTTTATTCTATTAGAGGTACGCCAATGCTGCAGACATATGGTAGCAAAGTTTTTGCAGTCCGTGACTCCTTGCATTTTGGCCCGACAAGAGGAGCATTTTAGCAACCAGACTGAAAGTGCTCGTTGCTCGAATTTGTCGCTGCACCAGTTGTAGGCTGCACATATAGTTGTGCGTAAAAAGAGACAGAAAATTACAGGAAAAATGGTTTTTAGCCGTCGATACTCATAGCTTGTGATCGGGCACGAAACTCGTGAGAGCATCGTTCGCTTTTAAGCCAAAAAGCTATCATCTAAGCGAGCTGCTATCTTCTCACCGGTTGATGCGCGACAGACTACTGATATCTACGGGGATTGCAAAGCGAAGCAAAAATAAAGGCTCCATCGCTCGAGGACAGTTGTTGTAAGTAGCCGTCGAGGTTGCCAGCATGCAGCATCGTATAGTCGCTCTCTCTCTCTCTCTCGCTCCGGCTTTAGCCCAACCACCTTTACAGGAAATAGAACATGTTTTTGTCGATGCTCACTTCTTCTTGCTATCTGCTATAGCAAGAGTATTGGACGAGTTACTAGGCACACTTACAGCATAAACAAATGGAAATGCAACCATCCAAGAGCAGCTCCACGCAAAACTCTTCAATCTCTCCGCAATTCATTTACATTTCGCTGCCTAACTATTAGCGCGTGCGCGCGCGTGTGTATTCGTTGTGCTTTTTATGTGATCTTTAACTACGTAACTGTTCGCTTGACTAGAGTGAGAGAGAAAGCTTATATTTTTACGCCCCCTCCAAATTGATTTGTGAAACTAAATCTTTTTCCATCGATTTACTGTAATGTACAACAAAAATTTGCTTAGAATTACTTGCGTAGCTGAAGCTCTGTGCTTAGAAATACACTACTATTTACTGCTGCTGTAGTTTAGGAAATTTAATATCGCTGACTTCAAATTTCTTTTTAAAGGCTGAGACTGGCTTTTCTTGTCAATCGCGTACTTACAAACACGTGTAAAATTAAATTTAATATAATTGGTTTCCGTCGTCGAGTCTATGACAACTTGCAAGATCAAGCCAGCTCCACACATTACCTGGATATATTTTGATGATAAAAAATGGAGAATAATTTCAAAAGAATGAAAACACTCCTAATGGGCAAAAGTCAAGAAGCTAATCAAATGTCAAAATCTCATTAAATCCGAAAAATGAAATTTTTTTTGACTATTGCATATTAGGTTGTAAATTCAAAAAGACAAAAATAGCAATGTCACACAATGCGGGTCTTGAGTAAAAGTATACTCGTCGAGTTGATAATTGAATCTCTGTAAAGATGTATAAAGGTTTTCTCAAGCATGATTCACATCATGAGAGAGAGAGAGAGAAAAAAGGTAAATTTCCGCCTGGTCTCTCGTTGTTTGGCTATGATGAGGTCACGAGTGTATGTATACACTTTCGGCCGTTCACTTCTGTAATGCACAGTCGCTCTCACACACATGTGGAGTTTACTTCATTTGAATGAGGTGGGTAGTTTTTACTTTTTATCAGAGCAGTGGAATAAAGATTCTTCCTTACATTTTTTCCCCTCTTTTATTTACTGAAAGCAAAATAATTTTACAAGTTATTGTTGCACATTTATTAGTTTGAGGATCACAACATTCCGTAAGAAGCAGAAGCCAAAGTGCTTTTACAATTGAGAGTCGAAAACAAGACTGCGTTACCGAAAAGAGAAAAAATCGAGCGTAAGAATCCTCTCCCTTCTTTTCCTTTTCTCCTACCACCTCCTCATTTAGTTACTACAAACGGTTTTAATCAAGATGCAGCAAAAATATTATTATTATGTCAACTATACACATAATAATTATAGATTCTTTGAAAAATCAAACGAACTCCAGCACGTAGTACAGTAGTGTAATAAAGGTTACAGAAGAGATACAGAAAAGGTACAGAGGTAAAAAATGTACAGTAATGTGAAAAAGAAGTGAGTCTTCGTGTCATGTTTCTGTACATAAAATTAATTTTTCTTAGTGTTTTACCTCTAAAAGTGTTGTGATTTTTAAACTTAAAGTATAACGAGTTATTTACTTGCATTTTTTTTACTTGACAGAGCACTGTGGCATCCTCATAATAATTTCATTATTTCCTTAACTAGAAAGACAAAAATGGAAAATACTGTGGGGAGTTTCTTATTTACACGTGCTTGACGCTGTCCACTTTTAAAGACGACCCGATTGCACATCAATTTTTTTTAAGAGATCAAGTAATTAAAGAAATTTAATTGTCAAGTCATCTTTTCTCATAATCTTTTTTTTTTCAATAGTAGTATTCGTGTTCAAAAAAGGAAAGAATATTTCTCTCTCGAAAGTAAACGACATTTTTTGATAGGCATATGTTTAAACGAAAAACCGCAAAAACCAATGTTACCGTAGTCGTTTCTTTTTACCAAGGATTCGGGCATGAAAATCATTGATCGAAAAGAGGGAGGCCAAATGACCGAGGGGTAAAGTTGTCTGCACCGCAGAAAATACAGAGAACAGTGTCGAATACGGTATATTCGTGCTTATTGTGCATGTCTGTACAAGCGGGCAATATACACATGATTATATTGATACATGCAGCAACAAGAACGTCCCTGACCCTGACTACTTATAATTATGCTTTCCTATATAAGCAACCATATTTCGGGTGAAAAAAGTATAAAGTTAATTAATTTTTTTCCATCTTATAATACAACAATTTGATAGTTTTGTATGTGAACACGCACAACGATTCATCTATTCAAGAATCCGAATTATATGGGAGTAACAGTGTTTTTTATGTACGCATGGTACTAGATCAAAAATAAAACTATGCATATACAAACTACCATTGCAGCTACGAATTACGATGTGTATGAGTTATGTGTGCGTGTATAACACGCTCATGGGGACATGTGTATGTCTGAATATATATATATATATATATATATTTGAAACGTCGTCATAGAGTCACGCAGACTTTGTACAGTGCCGTAATGCCGTTAAATTGTTCCTGAGAACATCCTGACTCTCTTTCTCGAGGCAGGGGAAAAAAGGAAGCAAATAAGAACAGCAGCGACAAGACCGAGTCATTCCGTTGGGTCGAGCAAGGCGATTGTTTGCAAAATTTTAACGAGCTTGCTAGCATGACCTAGAAAAAAGGTTGTTCAAAGCAAGCTGAGCGCATATATACGCCCGAGAGCTGAAATTTATATTATCGATCTTGCGATTTATTTTTATAATACATTTTGTGTCAGTAGAAGCGTATATTAGCCGTTTCTTTCGAGCGCCAATTCAAAAGATTAAATGTTTATAGCAGGAAAAATTGACAAACAGCACAGGAAAATAAGCAAAAAATTCTCTATAAATATTAATACTATGTTTATACGCATTGAAATGTTCATATAAGCCCATAAGAATTACAAAAGAAGCGATATTCTTTCTCTTTATTCGGGCGGTACTTATGTCCGTAATACAAAAGAAAGTTTGATGAACACTGTGCAGTATATAGTACATGCTGCTGTTATTTTTTTAAAGTAAAACTTATTTTTTCTTTCTCACTATCTTAGAGAAAACAGAATGAGAGAGACAGCGAGACAAAGAGAGAAAACCACACGAGATTCGAAACATAGCGCTGAATTTTGAAATAGTTATTACACCAGTAAATTCTAGACACTCTTTATGCACGTTAATTATAATTTAGTTCTGTATGTACATAGTTTTAATAGCCATTTTAGAATACTTCACTTTTAGGTTCATCACTTTTTCATAAATTAAAATAGTAATAGTAATAGTAATAGTAATAGTAATAGTAATAATAATAATAATAATAATAATAATAATAATAAATAAATAAATAATAAATGATAGTAATGGAGTATAGTATAGAATACTATAGTATACACTATACAGTATAAAAGTATAGAGATATTACATCACGCTAGCTGATCGCTAAGTTTTTAATAACAAAAATAAACTTTAAATTGATATGCACTATAAATTAAAAATCCTGCAAGTGTATCTTTAATGCTCACCAATCACGTGTTTTAATTATTAATTGGAATATAACTGAAAAAGAGCTCTGCACCAGCATTTCCAGTTGAACCTCTACTTACTTATAATATGAAAGTGTTAATGTACCAAGAGGTATTTTTCAAGAACGATGAAGAGAAAGACCATAGTGCCCGCCTGAGTGAGTTAGATGCATCGAATATAGACATCGAATGCAAACACGGATACATCTTCACAATACATACATATACTGCCCTTTTTTATTGATGTATACATATTATGTGTGTTTCATGTATATAGTAGGCGTGAGAGAGCAAGAGAGAACCACCGACGCTTGGCCTCGTTCCGGCGCACTAACCCACGATGTTAAGTGTGAGCGTGCTGTGTATGTGTGCGTATAATATGCATTATTATGCCTACTGCAGAAACAAGAAAAAAATGTAGTAACCAGAGAGAATCAGTTCTTCTGTTATATATTACATATAATTCTTTTTTTTATAAGATTTATAGGATGTTTTTTATTGTCAGTACAGAGCACAGGTCCCTTGATCCCTTCTCTCTTTCTCTCTGTCTCTCTCCTTAACTCTCTATTATACATATTGTGACAAGCACTGCGACTCGTTCACTCCTGAAAAGCTATCACGTATTAGTTTTACTCAATTCTTGTTGCAATGCAACGACTTTCACCTAAATCAGGTCCACGAGTGTGGTTTTCAAAGTTAACATAAATAATTGTGCTTTCTTCCAAGAAAAATTTGACTAACGCTTCGTTATCTCACCTACTTCTTACCTTCTGAGACTCGTAGTTTTTGTCGCGTAAAGACGCAAGTAAATGTGTATTTTTTTACGAATAGTTAAGGAATTTTTTTTTGTGTATAATTAACGATCTGAACGCGGTCGACCCGAGAAATTACCCAAAAAATAATAAGCATAAATTCGATATCCAGAAAAGTGGACTTGAGTTGTTTTGCCTTTCCACCACACTTATGTATCATGGATTTCTTAATATGAACATTGCCAAGCTCGTTTCCTTTTGGCTGTGTTTAGTAATCGGTCGATATCCTCTCGCTAAAATATTTTAATGCATACGGTGGACATATCCTTCATGCAGTGTTCAAATAGCAAGGTTAATAGTTGCCGACCACACCGCTCGTCCTTTTTATGAGAAAGCTAAGAGTTATTCAAGTTGTACGCGTGACACAGTATACGTGTGAATCACGCCTATTTAATAGCAATTCGAAACGAGTCGCAGAGTAATTACCATTTGTCAATTCAAAAGCGATAAAACAAAAGCGATTTTGATGATTTTGTGATTGTCAAAATAAGTTCCAAAATTTTTACGCGTCTCTATCGAGGCAAGCACACGAATAAACAATCGTCACATAATTTTTGAGCCAGCCTGAGCGCAGATTTAACAGGTAATATCGAATATTGGTCAGCATATGCAGCGTACTCGTAGCCGTTATCGTGGATGTTTTACTATAGGAGTAAATCGTTTTTATTTTTTTCATTAATAGCACGCAAACAATCGGCACGTATTTTTGTCTCGTACATGTGCGTTTAATGGAAAAACTGCATGCACGAAGCAGATTCTTATTTTACCTCAAAATTTCACGAAAGAAACGACAAGAAAAGTAAAAAGAAATGATGCTTTTACTCACGTAATGACGTCAGAATGTGCGCCAATGTTGCTGTCCAATTGTCTTGTGATTATCTAACACTTTTTGTCAGCATCCACTCATAATCATTATCATATTTTCACTATTTTTTATTACTGCGTGATCCAGAAAAATTGTAAAACACTTGATGACAGCCAGTAGCGATGACTTAAATCTTTACTTAGGCCCAATTATTATTAAATATATCATATATTACGAAGATGATTACACACGCGCACACACTGCACTAACGATTATAGAGCCTTATTTTTCTGTATTATAAACCTTACATATATCTTCAACAGTTGCTTTTTGTTAATTTTTTTTGTTTATTTGTAATTATTTTTTGTATAAATGCTATACTGAAGTGCGCTGAAATTGGCTAACTCGTTTTATCTTCTTCCAGATCTTTCACGATGAGATCTAAGGGGGAAAAAATTCGATTAGTCAAAAGTACATAGTTTTACGCAAATACGTAAATGTATATTATGAGTGGGTGCAGTGTAAGCACGATTTACAAGTGAGCGAGCGCATAAAAATATACATTCATGGAAATCGTGCAGATTTTTTAGCACATAGCCTCGAGATAGAGCTTGGAAGAAGAGCCGAATATTAAAGTGTGCGTCATGTTAGTGCCCGATGTGATTCGAAGGAATATAAATTTGGATGAAGCAAACGCGATACGATAGCCGGTGCACACGCAGAAATCTCAAAGAGCAAACCGAGAATAAAGGCACGGGGTGAGAGGGTGCCTGTAGCAATTGCGTGGGTTCGATACGCGCTCGACTACAACCGCCAATAATCGTTACAAATATATCCACTGGCTAACGCAGGCTCCGAGAAAGAAAACCAAGTTAGCGCTGAGTGTGCACAGTCGGTGCGCCGCAGCGAGCGAGAGATTTATCGAATGAAAAAAGAAAAATTCATTTTCATTACTTATCGCTGATTAGCAGCTCTCCGTAGAGGTGCACGCGTTCGCTAAGGTCTTTCGTGCATGGTTAATTACTCGTCGCTATTTTTTGTATTTTTGACGAAGAAAACATGTGAGGGGTCGTGCTCGTCTTAAGAGCGCAATCCAAATTTTAAAAAATTGTCGGCGAAAAAAGCGCCAACTCATCGTTGCTTTCAAGCAAGCCTCGCTCTATCGCTTATTAATCATAACAGCGCGCGCATGAATGTATACGTATATGACGGGCGAAAAAAGCGAACGACCTCAAGAGGTTACAGACGAAAAATCGATGCAGCAATCGGGCATGTGTGTGAGCGAGCTCGCTCGAGTGTGAGTCGGCCTAAAGAGCAATAATATGTGCGCGCATTCAACTTGCAATATATATATTTATAATGAAGCTCATCGTACCTCGTCGATGCTATGAACGGCGCGAGTATGAGCGGCGTCTCGCGCTTTCCAATGGATGATGTAAAACTTCATCATCATCCTGCAGCCGCTGTGGCAGAGCACGAGGATATCTTTGGCTCTGCTGCTAATCTCCTCATCGTCACGCTACGCACGCTGAGAGAATCGTATCGTGCAAATCTTATTTCTCGATGCTACTTTTTTTTATTTCTTTCCTCCTTTCTCGTTCTTGGCTGCACCTAGAGCCTTCTTCACTTCATCAATTCACTTTTTAATCATCGGCTTTATCTTGTGTCACGAGGATCTGTGGAGAGAAAAAATTCAGTCAATATTTTTTTTTTCATAATTTTTTTCATAAATTTTACGTTGCATAAAGGTCGAAACGCGAAAATTGCGCAATGAGCTGAGAACGAGACGATGATCATGACTTTAGTCTTAATTTTATGCACGAAAATAATTTTAGAACTCGATCGTCGTTGTTATCGCACTCATTGCGCAATCCGTCATTTTATATTGTGCGATGCATCCGATGCGATGCCATGTGTGTGAGTGTGATTGTATTGTAGCCAAGACTCCCGTTCGATGTTGTGTTTCTATCGAGACGTTTTCACTAAAATCAGTCTATATATTATGCCCGCAAGCGAGAAAAGAGAAGTCGTATTAGCACGTCTGCATCCAACAGGCATGAGCGAAACCATTGAAATAACATAATTTTCTGCCTCTTTATATGATGGACGAACGTGCGAAGCCCTACTTATTACAATTGTTGCACTGCACTTTCGCACTGGTTCACTTTTCCCTCAGAGTCGGGGCCCGTGACAGTATTATCAAGTGAACTCGCAATTACGAATAGTCCAAGGCTGCAAGTTCGCAGCTCAAGATTACATAATTAAAAAAGGACTGCCCGCTGTGTCGTTGAACTTGGATCTAAGTCGGTACATCTATGTGTATATTCAAGTGCACTCCCCTCCCGCCCCCTCCTCCCTCAACTTTCCTCCTCCTCCTCCTTTCCCCTCCTGTCTTTAACCACCACGAGCTTAGATGTAGTAACACGAACTTGAATCACACGAAATTTCCTCCCGATTCTCGATTGCGATATTTTTCGCATTAAACACCATGAATGAAAAACTATAGAACCATAGAAAAATGAGAATATTGCGAAGCAAACGGCACCCTCTCCTCGTACGGTGAAGCGTTAAAAGCGACAACAGTGACTCGATTGCAGCAGCAATTCCTATCTAACAAATTGTATATGAATACAATTATAGATATAATTGTGCATGTTACCCATCGCAGGCAAGGACATTTTCTCGAGTGCAGGGCTCTGAAAGAGTGCTACAAGCCGGCCGGAGATCACGAGAACTTCTCTTAGAAACGCAAATTGAAATTTAATAAATTTCTATCGGTTTGGAGAAAAAGCCCATTAGCGACAGTCGACTAGACGTGTTATTTTTTACATCCTATCGACAGGTAATGCGAAATGAGTCGATCGACCCGAAGGATATTATGCGGCAATGGCAATAACCCACGATCGCAACTCAGGAGCTGTATGCAACTCTCAATCATCTATGAACTGACGTAACTGGTCTTGCTATAACTGGCTGTATGAGTACATAACGTGAAATACGCAAAAATATATAGAAAGCCAGAAACACAGATGAAATTTGGACATTAGTATATCTGCAAAATCCTATGCGTTTATAGCATCCATTCTCATACAGGAGATTCGTAACCTGTGAGACTCGGGAAAAAATGTGAAGTGAGCGAAGGTCCTTCCCGACTAATCGTTTTTATTTTTAATGCTTTTCTTGAGCATGGAGTTCGTGGACTGTCTACAATTATAACAATATTATAACAATAATATTGATAATAATGATACTAATCCAAAATTGTGGTTTTCAAAAACTAACTGAGCTTTACCTAAACACAACGAAACAAGTACAAAACCAGAAATTTGTTCTGAATGAATGTTTTTTTCCCGCAGACATTCTCTATTATTTTCAATCATTTTCTAACAGCTCGAATGATTAATCTATAAGGTCGTTATACAGAAAAATTTGTAAAATGGTTATTTCGAAGCTCCAAAAAGCGGAGCACCTCATAAAGCACAGATATTTAAAATGATACGATGTTTTTAAATAATATTTTTGACTTTTGGACGCGTCAAGAATAATATGGGCGTTTACTAGCCAAGTGTTTTATAATAAATAAACAATTTTTGACGCTACTTTGTTTTCATCAATTCCAAATTGAACGGTAATCAAGCACAAGTCAAAGTATCAAGTTAATATATCCATAAAATAATCATACATATATATCATGCGGATAAATTTCGGTAGTAACAATTTGTAGAAAGGCAGTGTGAGAGAGCACACGAGAAATGTAACAGTTGTATGAGACATATTGAAGATGTGCGCCATTGAGGGTGGGGGAGTAATTTTCTCTGCACACATTGACATTGTTGCACATTATACAAGCAGACAAAAAAAACTCATGTCACTGCGACACATATGAATACCTTTGACACGCCAGATGCAGCAGCTATGCCAAGTAAAGGACGACAAGTTGGAAAACCAACGTTAACGAGAAGAAAACAGAAGATCGGAAATGCGAGCGACGGCAGAAGACGCGATGTAGCGCACTCCAACAAGCTACTCACATACTCTTTTGCTGCGTGATACATTTGTCGATTGAGTTCAAAAGGATTGGTCAGCATTAATAAGCTTCCCCTTTTGTTCATTTTGTACAAAAAAAAATCCGAGGAAAAAGCATATGCGAAAACAAAAGGGATGAAATACTTTTTGAAGCGAGATAAAGCTGCTGTCGCAACTGTAGATGCGTTAAAACTGAGTAAGTTCTACACTTGACTAAATGTGACCAAGCATGTATCAAGCGAGGTAAAAATTAATAAAATAAGAATTTAACGTTTTGCTCAGGCCTATTGGAATATGAGGAAGTTTTTGCGATTGCAGTCAACCCGAGATATCACGAAACAATGCCACGATTGATTTTCAAAATTTTACATCGTGTGGCGGCTTTTCCGGCTTATACTTGTTTGACTCGTTACTTATTACTCGTTCGTGAGGATACTTTGATTTATTTTTTTTTCTTTGCCTACTCTCGTAGGCCACTTGATTCCACTCGTCGAGCCTATATAGCCTGCGTATGTGTGCGTTCAGACTCTTTATTCGACGAACATGTATGGCATAGCAAAAAAAAAATTAGCAAGTATTATGCTCAACACAACCCACGATCACAAGTTTCAACAATAGTTGTTGTAAGCACTGATTTCACCAGAAACAGTCGAAGCAGTTTTCACTCGAATGAACCGAGTCAGCCGTGTACTTGGATCGATTGTTGCACCGATACAAACACATTGAATTTATAATCGGATAATCATACACAAATTATTAGACGAATATCCTCAAATTGACCAGCACTATTTTGACGCAATATTACCCCGAGCTGTTGGAAGATCACATCACGACCAAACAACTGCCGTGTATTAGCACTCGCGTCTGCTACCAAGTTGTGCGCGTAAAATGGCTAAAAATTTAAAAAATCATATTTACACGCTCGGTAATGCGATTTTCACGAAAATAAGAGTTAATAGCGCAGTTTTTCGCGAAATTTATGATTACTTGTTAAATTTCGATCGCAGCACATAATACACTCGCAAATTATAAATGTATCTTGCACTCAAGTGAAAAATTTATTATGAACACATCGAACGAAAGTATTAGCTATTTTTATGTTGTCACATGTAGCTTTGCGATGGAGATCATTTTTTTCTTTACGCTTTAACTTGATTTTCACTTCTCACTGCTACATAAAAATGTCGATATGTGACTGTAAATACGTATATAAATGCAATTTGCAATTCACTTAGTCGGAGCACACTTATATGCACAGATTTATTAAACGATGTTGTATGTGTTACGTAGGTATATATGTATGTATTATAGAGTAAGTACACACACACACACACACACACGCACACATTCATGTACTTGGAGTCGATGCCTTAAATGTATGTTCTTGTGTGTGTGTATGTATGTGTGAGAGAGACAGACAGAACAGATGAATAGATATTTTTTGTGTTGTCCGAGAAAAAAATGTCGCAACCTTCAGCCAATGCGTTTGCGTCTTTATTTTCCGAAAAACGAGTAGCTGCACATTTGAAATGTTATTAAATTGCCGTAGCAATGCAGCAATGCAGAAGAGAGCTAAAGAGCCGCAGAGAGCCGAGCGAGGAAAGAAGGCACGAAATGGCGGCGGTTCGTTCTCTCTCCCCTATATACTATATACACGGCACACTGGCTTGCTATAATGCTACTCTCCAACTACGTATGTATACGCGCACACACACACACACACAAACATAGATCCTTATATATGTATATATGTAGTAGCTATAAACTAAGTTAAGGTAGAATATAGCTGTGTGTGTATGTGTGTGTGTGTTTGCTCGGTGCTTTTGAGAGATATACATTTTCAACCTAGCAATTCTTATATATTATCCGAACCTACACACGAGATTTCACTGGATATGCCTGCTAATGGATACGAAGAATCACTCGATCTGCATTTGATGTATCTCGAAGTGAGAAAGACTAGTAGACCGACACTACACATTCACAATAGTCGTTTTTATCATCGCATACACTAGCAGCAGCCATGCAGAGGCTGCCACTGAATCGAGTATAAAGGCCTTATGTACATGAAGAGTCTCACGTACAAGTTGCAATTGACGCGCTTTATATGTGTATAAGTGAACGACACTGAGCAACAAAAAAAAAGAATTAAAAAAGAATTAACATTTGCCCGCTGATTGTAATGATTCGTCAACACTAAAGAGCACTGTACTGCAAAATTTGCACTCCAACACAGATGTCTAGGCTCGCGTGCACACGGACACACACATGCACATTCTGCTTACATGTACGCTCGCCCATCCCATACGTACGTGTGCGTGCGTATATGTTTTATTATATTTATAGTCTAATGAGACTAAGACACATACATAGATATATCGGACGAAAAGTGGAGTCGCATAAATACAGTCGAACACATACACAGAGACTGCACGCAGACAGGCGCAACAACTTGAGCTGAGTAGGACTAATCACTAACTGCTGCTTCTTAATGCAGTTATATATAACGTGCACGTATATGTCTTTGCTGCAAGAGCCAACACTACGTTCGTTCCTCTTGGTTGATAAATTCACACGGTGCACCGAGACTACTGTCGCTGCTGTTGCTGCTGGTTTTGCACGAGAGCGAGATAGAGCGAGAGCGAGCGAGCGAGAGAGAGAGAGCCAATAGCCCATCGGTTACATTATATTCACCGAGAAGAGGCCAATTTCTTTTCTCGACTGCACTTCGTGTACATTGCATACATACAGATATATATTATGCACATACGCACATCAGTAGGTGTACGCACAGATATCTACACGTAAACGCGGAGTACCAATTTCACGCACTCGACAAACATTTTTGCTTCGACTGTTGAAAATCTATAAAGATTTAATAATGCCAATTAGCTGCATAAAGTGGCAGCAGCAGCTACACATCAAAGGAGAATACACCCAAACGTTTGCAATTGCATACACTAACACACACATATAACGGCGTCGCTTCTCTCTCTCTCTTTCTCGCTTGCACGAACTACGGCTGCTGCTACATCTGATGCGTAGAAACCCACTTTTTTTGCTAAATCGATTATTGCTTCTGATTTAAGTTTTTCATATCCAAGTTCAACGATCTTCATCAGGGATGTAGTATTACTTCCTTAAAGTATGACTGATTATTCTTAGCGAATAATACTGAAAGTTGTAAATTTTTGTGACCTGCAGCGAACGAGTGGAGTGGCAGCTAAGCAGCTGCTGTCGACCGTCGTGGTACGAAAAATTGCTTATTTTGGAAAATTCTTTTCACCCTCTTGCGCTTAGAATTTTTCCGTGAAAAATAGATTTTATTGATCCGAAAGATGTAAAATTTACGATTTTTGAGCTTATAAAGCTAAGCGTCTCGTTTATCGATAGTTCTGCAGGTATAAAAGATGCCTCATCCAAATTGAAGTTGAAAATGTTGTTGCAGCTTCTAGCTGCTCGTTGGCCTCCCACGACAATGATTTCGCTGATTGCAATAGTACAAAAATTAACAAAGTTCAGTACTCACGAAAACACTAAAGTAGAAGTGACCGGACACTCGCGCACACTCACTATGATAAATATTTATGCTAATATGCATTGTGCACTCACGTGTTTGTGTACGTATATGTGTGTGCATTGATGCACGAACTTTTTTTCTCGATCAGTAAGAATAGTAAAGCTACAATTTATTGATATTCCTATAATTTACTAATGATAATAAACAGCTACCTGTTATCTATATCTCTCTCTATCTAGTTTGTTAGACTCGAAGAGAAAAAATGAGACGTGATGTGTATTAAATAAAGAATGACGAGCACAATTATATTTCTCACTGCTTAACACATATATGTGTTTTTAATTTGTAAAAGGGAGGTGTGTGTGTGTGTGTGAGTGTGTTGGGTGGGTGGGTGTGCAGCTGTACATTCGTATATAATATAATATTTACTGGGAAAGGAGGCAGGTCACTGTTCACGAAATACTTGACACATTAGATGCATACTTGCAACGAGAGTCGAGACTGCTGCTGGAATTGCCACTGCAGCAATATGTGTAGTAGCTGCAGCTATAAAGCAGCAGTAGCACGAGCACAGGGCACAGGACCGAGTATCATAGGTGTGTGTATTGACTAAGTTAAGCGACGTTAGCTGCGTTGAATAAAACAAGACTATTTAGTGGAGATGTTTAAAGGCGATCACATTTGAACATCGATAAGAAAACGACGCTGCTTGGCTACTCCGACTCTCCGCGACTCGTTCAAAATAATAATCTCTTTTTCACACATATGGGTGCGTCGTACGTGTTACGTGTACGTGTTGGTGATATAGGCTCGTGGATGTGTTTGTACGAATATATATACTCACGTATGTATGAATCTATGTACGTAGAGTCAACACATGCAAGAAGCGACGGCGGCGGCAATGCATGCATAGGCAAACGCAAGCCAAGCAGCAGCAGCAGCAGCAGCGAACGAGGAGCGAGCCGCCAGCTCAACGTACGATATGGGCGCACGGCTAGCTATAGGCGCATACATAGAGACAGCTATATAACTATATGTATATGTATATACGGTTTCTTCTCTCTCACTCACTCGCACTGCCACACACAAGCACAGCCGAGTCACAAGTACAGGTACGCAGTACGACGAGTCGACGACGACGAGGAGGATGAGGAGGACGAGAGGAGGACGAGGAGGAGAAGCGAGGAGAGGCGAGCGCGAGAAGCGAGAGCAGCAGCCCCGCAGTATACTGCACAAACACAGGCTCACACGGACGAAGCGTCAGTTAGCGAGGCAGACTCAAATAGGGGCAACTGGTGAGCTGCATGCAAGTGAGAGAGAGAGAGAGAAATACTCGACTCGCGTGCAGTTATCTCCGTCGCGCTCGCAAAAATCTGCCCCCGCCACGGAGATTCAGAGTCGCGGAGACTCCGATGTATACATATACGTAGGCGCTAGCATAGAGCTATATAGCAGGCGCATATATTATAGTCGTCGGGCAGAGTCGAGAAACGAACCAACGAACGCGACGTTGCGAGTTGGCTCGGTCCGTGTACTGCACTGTAGTCTGGCGCGCAAGTATTCGCGCAGATCACTCTCGGTCTCGGACTGCGAGAGTTGAGACGCTGTTTGTGTGTGTGTGTGTGCGCGCGCTCTACACCGTGCATGTCACATGTGCGTCTATCTTTGCGTCTGTATGCTCGCGCTGCTGTGAGCTGCTGCTCTGCAAGTGTGTAAAATACACACACGTACACGCATACATAGATACGGACACACGCCGCTGCACCACTACTCGAGCAGTACTTATACGCGCATACATGTGTACGAAGCAGTTCACTGTTCGAAGTATATATATAGCAACTTGGGCTATGTATAGCGATATAAAGAGCACATATCTCTGGTGGCTTGCTCTGTGTTGGTGCTTCCCTCGGTGCAGGCAGACTAGCGACGGCGGCGCCGGTAAGCCTGAGTCGTCGTTCGCCGTTCTTTCGACTCGTCGTGCTTTATGTTCGACTCTGCGCACCATCGACTCGTTTCTCAGTTTTCTCTATCCATCTCTCTCTCCGAGTCTCGACCGTTGGCCAATGTGAAGCAATTGTCCCCCTGGCGTCGTCCTTGGATCCTACCCAGCCACCAGCAGTTTGCACTTTGCATACACTCGCGTACAAAGCAGACGCGTATTATATGGCACATCCAGTCAGCTCCTCGGTCCTGCACCTATCTACCCATAGCCATAATTTATTCATTAAAAAACTGAAGAATGTGCCAAAGTTGGGCGCGCGGATCGCAGTCAGCCTGACCGACGGTGCCTCATCGCCAATTCTACTCCCGTGTGCTCAGTACGACATTTGCCTCGGCTGCGCGCGGACTCGCGCTCCGCGGACTGGTATCCGACTTGGCATCTACAGCTATATGTAATATCACTTTGCTCGGAACTCACGTGCGCGCCGCTACTTCCATATTCGCAATCTCATTCATGCCGCTAGCTAGCATAAAAATTAGAATGGCGCATCCAATTGCTCCTTGGATTGCGGTATTTAAAACCTTTTAAGACGGCTCAACGACTTGGGCCATCTCAGTCATTTCTACATTACTACTTGTTATATATTGCGCATTTTTTTCCATCCACTGCTCTCGGACCTGACATAATCTTCCTCTGTGCTTTTTTTCGAAACACATGTTTATTGATATCAATTCAGTATACATAGATATGGCTATAAACATAATTAAAAGAAGTCAATAATAAGTTATAAACGGAATAATCTATACAATAGATTCTCGCTGTTATACAGTATTGATATTTGTGTTTACATTAGGTATGAGGTTATACAGTTGGTTATTCTAATATTAAACTACAGAAAAATTAGTGAAAAAAACTGTAGATCCTATCTATCTTTCTCTGCGCTGAAAATATGCACCATTGCTCCTCGATGTTCATATTTTCCTTTCTTCATCTGAAACACTGTGGAGCTCGAAGAGACGCTCGTGCTGATGCGCTGTTCCAGAGCTATAATCAAACTGTCTTTGTACTTTCGACAATCGTCAGCGAGTGTAGCTGTCATAAAAAGTCGTTGTTCGGAGTCATTGCCAATTTAAGCGAGCTTCTGCTGCCTAAAAATAGTACAAAGTACAAACACCGCGTCTTCTGCGTTCGCGTAAATTATATATGTGCTATCGTGTGCGCGTGCAGTACAGCCCCACCAGTAAGTCGCTTGACGCACTACGTGATATAATACGTATGAGCACGGCTGGCGACGGGATATTATTCCTTGCTACTAATGAGCGAGCCAGCAACCTTTTAACCTTATAATATATAATATATAAGCCTTGAAATGTTGGACTCATCGTTGGCCGACATAATAGCGCTTCGGTATAAAGAAACAGTCAACGACCACTTCGAGGAAATCGATAAAAACAGAAATGCTGCGGCAAAATTGTCTAGTCAAGCCATAGCTAGCGCACGCATCGAGCGAACAACTGTCAATCATGTATGCAACGATTCTCTATCACAAGAAGGAAAAACCATAGTCGCTTCAATTTTTTTTTTATTCGTCACCTCGTTTTTTCTTTCTTTTTTCGTTTCTCTTTTTCTAATTAACAACTAATTATCGTGATATTTCTTTTGCTTTCGAATAAAATATTAGAAACATTATTAAAAGTGGGAACATTACACGACAGCAAATGTACCGAAGCTACAAAATTCAATACAGCGAAAAATTACATACGAACGCGTATACAGGTGGACCCAACGATTTGTACTTGTGTAATCCGAGTGTAAATCGGTTGATTTCACTTCGAACGAAAGTAGCTCAAAAGACAAAATAATCACGGTAAACTATATGCATTTGTTTTGACGGTAGTCCGGGCCAGATCCCTTGACGAGAAAACAGTCGTATGGTCTTGGCACTTGCTCTGATCTTTATGTACGCACGCCAGTTTCCATAGAGAAGTGGGAGTAGGTGAAAGGGCTGTACGCGCCCTGCATAATGTACGACTCACACGCACACAAGCTTACCACCCCCTATTCCACTGCAGAGAAAAGAAAATTTGACGCACGCACTCAGACACGTATAGAGCTCGCCCGTCGTCATACCTATAGCGCTGAAGAAAGGGAAAGTTCAACAACTTTCTATGTATAACTATGCCCTGCATATTCTCTCTCTCTCTCTCTCTTTCTGTATTTAAAAATTGATGCCTATAGATACGTAACCATCCGTGATACTGCAAACGTTTCTCATTTTCTGTTCCTTCCTATACTCAAATCATATTGCACTTTTTTCGATATCATATTATTTAAATGGTAAATTGCCAATTTACTTTTCCAAATTTCTCAAAACTTTGATTGGCTTTGGGCTCATAAACTTCAACATTTCGATCGTTGTTATTAATTAACTGTTGCGTATAGAAGAAGAGAATTGTCGCTCGAAATAGAACAGGAGAACATGAAAATAAAAGCCTCGAGCCGGCCTATTTATAAAGCCAGACGTTGAAAGGCGTATAAACGCGCGAGCTTCTGATGCTGCAGCTGTGTGAACTGGTGCTATACTGCAATCTTGCACGCAGAACTAGAGTTCAACTTGACATTTTCCGCGACGCGCATCAAAACAAAAAAGTCATAAAAACGCTTCGAGAGTACTGCGCCAAAGGGAAACGACGAAATTTACAACGCAGCGCTGAACAAAGCCAACATATCGCCTCACTCATGGACTCGAGTCATCTAAACTCTTTAACACTTTTCTCTTGCTATGCTTTTCTAAAGCCGTACATTTTTTTTGGAGATTTCGGCCAACAGCTTTTGACATGCGATAATTGCGCTCGAAACGCACCTCGAATTCCTTATTCTCTTATATAAATCCACAAAAGCTCAATACGCACACGCTCATAAAAAAGACCCCACCTCGTGTTTTTCGCAGACTCAAGGCATAAACAAACTATGACTCGGCCAGAAATGGAACATGGGATTCAAAAATGTGCATGTGTGCCGAAGGCAGCGGCAGGTGATTCGCGATCGAGGTACGCATTTGTTGGATGTCACTTTAGTAGCGGCTCCCACTCTCGCGAACCAACGATTTCCTCTTCCTCATTTTTTCCTTACGTAGCATACAAAGGTATACGCGTCGCAACAGTGAAATATAAATATACGAGCGTTTATTTCACTTGCGTGTGTAGCGAGTTCATTTCATTCGCGTGGAGCCAGTTGCTCGGGAAATTCTGCTGAGCTCACAATGAGAATTTACCCTTTTTCGCTCAAAAACAGTCACGGCTACAGTTTATTCTACAAAAAACAAACATTTTCTATACCCATACGCTTTCAGAGAAATCGTAAATTTTAACTTTATGTGTCATTCGTACTTTTCTACCAAAGCGTAATAAGGTGGTCGTCTAATACGTCTAACTGTGGATCCTACCCCCAAAAGCTTTGTCGAAAAATACGTATGAATTTTTTACAATTTTTTTAGAAAAATCCGACTCTCGACTGCGGTCGGGCTTCTCCTTTTATAGTCCTAATCTAACTTTTTGAGGGTCAGGATGCCCAGTTTGGATATTAGCGACCACCCTAGGATTGGGAAGTAAAGTGGAAGTTAGAGGGGGTAAACACGGTCACTATAGTTAAGGAAAATAACGTGTGAAGTATACCCATATGTACACAAATATGTCCTCTATTGTCAAGAAGCATCACTTCCCAATATCATAATGTGTTTCACTGTTTACAAAATGACCTTAACTTTTAACGAAATATTCGTTTTGCATTACTTTTAATTTCACTTGAATTATAAATATTTTTGCTAATTGAAAATTTTTAAAAATTAATTCATTAACTGAAGAAAATTATAATTTTCATTAGAATTACTAGTTAGCTCTTAGTCAAGACATTTATAAAAGAATAATACTTATTCTGGTTTTTAACTTTCCAATATCATTATCGTATCGAATTAAAAATGTATAGGAAAAAAATCATAAAATTAGTCAAAGTAAGCGTACACATTTTTTGAAGACGTTTTGAAGATTTTTTTTCTACTAACGTACGGTTAAATGAGTATAAAAATGAGTCATGACTGCAAGGGTTTCATCACTTTTAAGTGCAAGCAAACTTTTAAAAGTTCGGGCGCGAGTTTTCATGCAACTTTGTTCGTAAGGTATACCCTAATCTTTATAGAATATATGGCAAGGGACCGGTTTTCTCTATAACCGGATTTTGGGTTGCTCAGTGTTGGCAGGCAGCGTAAAGCATTGCATACATCGGTCAATAGTTCGTGTAGTCTCTCCAGCGCACTCCGCATAACACACACTCGGTTGTAGAATATAGTTGTGTACTTTTGAATGATTGTGCGATGCAAAGCATAAAAGAATTATTTATCTACCTATTTATCTGGCAGAGTCGTACACTGTCAAGTTCGAGGTATTGACAAAAGAGAAGAAATCGCGAGTCGATTTTGGCGTGCACTGCAGGATAAAGCATTAATAAAGCAAATAATTGACAGTCACATCATTTTCCCTTTCAATTTTTTTCACTGCTGTACCTTTAATTTTCGCATACTGATTTACCACACTGCCATGCAGTGTAAGTAACTTAATCCATTAACACCAAGAATGGCTAGATAAGCAGATCGCAGCAACTTTTTCTCAGAATTGTCGATAAATATATTATGATTTTACCCACTTTCGAATCGAGGTAGTCTTTTTTTGTTTGGATTTTTGTTGTTTGCTTTTTAGAACACCTTTACATTATACAGTGAAACATTTTAAATTCATGCTTATGCGTATGTGTAATGCTGTACAGTAAAATTAGACGCGTTATTCAAAAAATGTATGATGCTTTTACGTACTTCTTTCAGCCCCCATTTATGGATAAATTAAACAATAGCTTTTACATACCAGCAGCTCGAAAGTAGCATTTTCCTACCGCTGCGCTAAACGGAATATTGCTATTTTCGAGTCACGGGGTATGTAAAATCGCATACTGGCCTATACCGGGAACAAAGAAAGCCCCAGTGCACGTGCTCTGGGACTTTCCTGTTTTTCCCCGTCTAGGGCAGTAATATACTAATTCATTCGTTACATTATGTTTACATCATTTAAATTAAAAACACGAATGAATTCTTTAAAAAAAAACCATAAGAAACAATTTTTTATCATGCTTCCAGGAGCCACGAAAATTATTTATAGACCATTCAAAACTAGGGTCGTTTTCGATTTTCCTAAGAAAATAGTCACTTAACAGCGCGCTCTCCGCGTTCTGATGCCTTCATCTTCTTTTTATGACTCGCTCATACCTCCTATGAAGAACTGATCAAAACTATCCAGTCAGTAACTGACAAACTCATTTATTTCACCGATCCATTATCAACCAATCAGTTCTGTCAACACTTATAACTCAAGCTGGGATCTATATTCTGAGTCGATCTAAGTACCTATGCCATATAAATAAGACTGGTTCACTTTTGCTATAATTTTTGAAATCACATTAGGGTCGTGCGAATTCTTATAGTTTTTACAAAAAAAAGACGGTTTTGAAATCTCTGAAAGGGGTCGTTGACCGGTGTTGATAGTTTTTTGAAATTTAAAAACGTGGACCTAAAAACGAGCAGAATTGAATCCAGAAATTCAATTCAAACTTATTTAAGGACACTTTTCCCTCGTTTACTTATTTTATATTTTAACTGTGGCACTTTTTACAATTCATAATTTTGCTATATAAAAATACAATATCTAAGGTTTGAGTTATTATACGCACAGCGTTTACGAGGCCATAGAAAAAAGAAAAAAAATCTATATGCACAGTGAGCAGTGTAAACGAAAAGAAAATATCGCTTACGCTAGCAAAGTTCTGACCTAGCCTCTTAATTTCAATTTAATACAAATTATGGCCTATTCCGTTTCAAGCAAAACAAATTTCCAAAAAGTGCTAGAAAAAATTCAAGAAAGCCATAAAAATCTAAAAGAAAACTTCGCCTATAATCGATTGCATATAATTTCATATTAAAAGTACGTGTCCTTGGACTTATAAAATGCTTAAAGCAGCAATACTAGTATGCACGAATTCAAAGAGCGACCGATTACCCGTAACAAATTAAAAACAAACTGTGAGTTTTTCATGTTTGTTCGACGCATGAAAAGTGGAAATCGTTTTAAAACAAGCAGAATTGAAGTTGAACATGACCGATAGATCGATTAGGCAGATCGCAAAGATTATATTGAAAATAGAAGATGTTATTTTATAGTATCTGAAATATATTAAAATCAAATTAAAATTTTTGCAGGGCGAAAAACTAAAAAATTGCATATCTCAATATAAATAAAAACACAGAAATGTTTCTTGATTATGATTGAAGGAGTTTTCTGCAAAAACAAGAGCAGCACGTTTTTGCACTTTGTACCTGTTGTGGAAAATGTAGAGCTAGCTAAGTCGTTCACAGGCCACGCCCCAGGAAGAACTGCTCTAGGAACCTTTTAGCTTTTTTCTCCCCGTACATGGACTCGATTTTTCTTCGATTGCCAATTTCTTGGACGTTCGTGGACAACATGCAAAAATCGCATTAAAGCTTGCAAGACTAAAAATTACAATTTTTCAACTTCTCTTTGTAAACGCAATCGATACGATAAACAAAAAAAAAAGTCAAGGTGAAAAAGCATACCTACACCCGTTCCATAGAGTACTCAAAAGTTTAAAAGTAGCGGCATAGTTTCAATTTTTTGGGTTAAAGTGCTATAAAGCATGTTTTAAAAACTCATTTTTTTCACCCGCTACTAGATGATCTAAAAAATGCATGTGTAGAAGGAATAGTCTAATATTTATGATTACATTATTATCATATATTAACGAAAAATAATTATTTGTAGTCTCATTAAAAATTGTAACTTTGCTGCTACTTTTTAAGCTCTTTTGCTATAAAATATTTCAACTTAGCCGAATTAGATTTTTCAACCAAATTCTAGATAGTATTAACTCGTTTTGCAGAAAAAGCATTACTTCAATAAAAGCCCGAGTACTTGATAAAATTAATGGTCAATTAAATCAAGTGGTAGCATCGTGGTTCCGTGGTGTAGCGGTTATCACGTCTGCTTTACACGCAGAAGGTCGCCAGTTCGATCCCGGCCGGAACCATATTTTTGATTTTATATAATAAAAAATTTTGGTTCGCAATCGAATACTTCATGAAGGCTTATTTCCATTTTTGGGTTACAATAATTTTTTTATGCGTTGGAATAGCCGAAATTCTATACTATACTACTATAGCCTATTAACTATAGCAAATTGGGGCTTTCAGAGAGACAATTGTTTACCCTATTCAAAGTGAAAAATTAAAGTTATTTAAAGATGATTTTGCCCCTGGGTCCACAGATCCTGGGCATAATTCATGAGAGAGCTCCCTCTACTCTCATCGCCTTGTGACCAACTCTTTCCTGGTGCACATCGAACTGCAATCTGGCATTGGTATGCAGGCCCAGGTATCGGATGAGAGAGGCTGAGTTCATGTAGCAGTTTCCTACTGCAGTGCTAATTGTTTTCATCCACTATGGCTGCTTTAGAGAACAGCAGAACTTCAGTTTTTTGGTCGGCCGTGACCAGTCCAAGCTCCCAAAGCATATCTCGCACCTGTACGACAGCCACGGTCAGGTGGTTTTCTATCTGCCCATAGGTGTTTGGCAACCGCGACCAGTAGGATGTTGTCTGCGTGAAAGTGTTGTGTACTCCAATAATCCGTGATGAAAGTAGTTTGAAGTAAGTAAGCAGACGTCTGTATGTGTGTGAGTGTGTATTGGCAGCCAAATCTAAAAAACGGGGAATTATGTATCGAGCTTTATTAAGAAAACCTTGACTGCACCCATTGAGAAATATTTACAAATGAATTGATTTTTAAATGTTTCTGTAATCATAATGAAAGCAAAGTAGACAAGCTTTAATTTAACTTTATAATTTAATTTAATCATTTCTTTCTTTTTGATATTGAAATAATTATTCTTCTACTTTTTTAAATTGTCATTTTATTAATCTATTAAGCCCGGGACGGACTCATTTTTGATACTTTTTTGAACCATTGTACTTTTGCTGAAAATGGGTTTTGGGGAACTTGCGAGTAAATATATTCCACGCGAAATTAATGAACTTTCCGAATCCGGTGTCAGATTTTTGATATAACAAACAGGTCAAAAGTTATGGATGGTTTTATTAAAACAAAGTGATTTCGAAAAAAAACTTTTTTCGAATTTTCGAATTTTCACATGAAAATCTTTTAAATCCTGGCGTCTTCGGTACAAATAAAGCGTCCGTGGGTCCTCCTCTTAAAGTTGTGATGGTTCCTATTAGTGAAATATGATTTTTAGTACAAAAAATGGCGACTGCAAAACGAAAATATGTAAGGATATTTCTGGAATTTTTATCTCAAAAACGATGAATGTGAGGAAAAAATTTTACTGATGAATGAGTTCTTTGATCAATTCTAAGAATCCATTGTTTTTGATCATTGAAATTCCAAAAATTTCCTTACATATTTTCGTTTTCCAGTCTCCATTTTTTGTACTAAAAATCATATTTCACTAATAGGAACCATCACAACTTTAAGAGGAGGACCCACGGACGCTTTATTTGTACCGAAGACGCCAAAAAGTATTAAAAATGTGTCCGTCCCGGACTTAATGGATTAAAGTTCTATTAAGGCTATCATGACCGGCTGACGCTTTCTCAACCTGCCCGCACCTGTACCCTTTGCATATTTGCACTTAAACATATATTTTATAATGTGAATTTATTTTTATATTTTCTTTTATTCCTATTCACAAAGCATGAATGTCAACTTGTTACCTGCTCTTTCTTCCATCTCCTCGCTCTTTCTACCTTTACTTACGCGTAAATGCAAGAAGAAATACAAGAATGTAAATTTAATTTTATACTTTTATAATTTTTAATTTTTCGTCATAATTCCCATTTTTGAAACAGTTTATTTAATATTTTCTCGAATTTTTTTTAGTTTCTGTTCGTGAAGCCTAAAATATTCCCTTCCCCTAGTGTCCGCCAACCTCCCATTTTAGTGAGAGCAAGGATGTAAGTTTAATCTAATATTTTCTTAAATTTAAAATTTTTGAAATTGACTCCTGAATTGAGATTTTATTCTTGCTTCCCTTCTTTCATCAAGCAGTGGCTGCAGTGGCGATCAGTTTTATAATATAGGGATGTATATGGAAAGTGCGTGACACTTGATAAATCGCCGGTCTTGTGAAAAAAACATCGTAAAAAACGCTATCAAAAGAAACCCATTTGTAAAATGCTATGAAAAAAAACACACATCATTGGATGCCATGAAGAAAAACAAATCTCATCAAATATCACGGAGAAAAACCAATTTTATCGAAACGCCGTGAAAAAACACACCTCATGGAATACAATCAGGGGCATTTCCATGAGGTGTGTTTTTTTCACGACATTTCAATGAAGTGTTTTTTTATTCATAAGCACCTATGAAATGCACTCTTGAATTACATAAAAAAAATTTTTTGATTTAAATCATTGAATTTGTAACAATGAAGTTGCTGATCGAAAAAGATCGAAAAGTTAAGGGGTAATTTATTGAAGAAATTTGGGGAATTAACGAACTGATTCTTACCGAATTTTTACCAGACACTCTTTATGATTAAAGCTACAACACATATAGAACGATTTTTGATTTTTGCAAAATTGACCAAATGGCGGACAAATTTCGAAAAATTATGAAATACATGTTTTTTTATAACGTTTTTGTCTATAAAATTTTATAAAATCAAAATTTCGAAAATGTTTTATATGCACTATAACTTTAGTCATTAAGAGTATCTGGGAAAAATTTGGAGTGAATCGCTTTGGTATTTTTTTAAAATTATTTTGCACAAATTGTATTTTCAAAGTTTTCATTACAGTTTTTAAATACCATTCAGCACAGCGCTCGCGCTCGATCTTGATTTTGACTGATTTTAAATATGAATTTCTGTACCAAAATTTAGGAATTGATTATTGAAAGTATAAGCAATCGGAAAATGCAATAAAAAAGTATGCTTTAGAGGGTAAACCAATTAAAAACCGTCACCAGAGAATTTAAAATTTAGTCCTGTTTTTTTCTCTTCCGCATGTGCACAAAAAAGGAACAATCCTTCGGGCATCATTCTGAATTCTGCGTGCAATTTTGCTTCAAGGTCAATGCACATGACTGCACAGACGTGTATCCATGACAGAGAGAAAGAGAGAGAGAGAGAAGTAAAAGTTGTCCACTCTATCTTACAGGCTTTTATTAGTTATTGTGCCCCACCAAAATTTAACATAAATGTTTCATATGTACAGCGTACCTGATCATTAGTAACAACAACAGAAATCGGCAACGTCCAGACTTATCGACCACATACGTGTATTGTATAGCGATAGGTGTCAAAGACAGACGAAGCTTTGGGCTGAGTGTGAACGCTTACTTTTTTCGACCTACAGTTATCTGTCTTTCTCGCTCGATCGTTTCTCACCAGAAATTATTTTACTTTCGTCGTAAGGATCAATTGCATTTATGCGCTGGACAGACGGGTAGGGCTGCGTGGCTGTATGCACACGAGCTGCTTATGGCCAATTTGCACGCATGCACATGGTAAGTTTACACGTAGGGGAAGAAAAGCCGAGTGGATCGAATCGAAGCTCGCTGCAGATGATCGATCGAGTTGCGGCAACATCGCACCTGCACTTGGCTCGTGATCTTTCTGTTTCTTAGCTCCTGGCGCTTCTCACTGCATGACTCGTGAGGCCAGAAGCTCCATAATCAAAACTTGGCAACGTCGTCGTTGAGGCTGCCACAGGCCACCCGCCACACAACCATACGCAAGCATAATGCACGATGCACCTTCAGAACTGCAGCAGCGACTACAGCAGCATTTCACGGCACCGCGCTAAATCTCGCAATTTTTCAAGGGAGCGAATTTCGATAAGTCCAAAGATTTATCGAATCTTATTTAAGCTTATGAATCATACCATTTTGTCTTTCACTTCAGCTATTGATTCGTTAAATCTATTTGCCACCTACCTGGACTTTCAACAGTCAACCTTGTAACTGGATGAGTTAAACATATACACTTCGCTGAAATTTGGTCGCTTAAGATTTAAAAAAAAATAAATAAAAAGAAAAGGAAACTCATATTAGTAGAAATTCAAACTGATTGTCATGCTGCATGGGAGTAAAAAATCCAGCAGCGTGAGTACGTTGAACGCAACTCATATACCGACGTCAGTCGCTCGTCTTTAGGAAAGGCTCGCTCGTAAAACGAATCACCTGTTGAGCATCACGCGCTGGCACGGAGTTACATGTAGGTATATAGAAGTGCTCCGAGCTTGCAGTGGCTTCCAATTGTCCTTCATAAATTGCATCCTATAATATTGTAAAATATAATATATCGACTACTTTTCCTTTCATCCAATTCAAAATGTTTGCAAGAGATGCATGCTACAACTCTAGTACTGAAGCCCTCGTAATGTCGCAATCTAAAATATTACATAGCAAAAATTGCACTGCGATCAATATAAAACGATCGACATTGATATTCGAAAAATTATTTAATAATTTCTAGCTATGAGTCGAAAAGCTACTTCGGGATAGTATAGGAGAATAATAACTCGCAAGGTATAGGCCGCAAGTGGCTCTGCAACACGCGGGTCATTCAACCGCGCATTCACACGTGTGCCTGCCTACTAGAACGACTATACGACTCCGTAAACCAACCTCCACGGTCGAAGCCTCTGAAGGTGTTTGAGGCAAAAAAAAAAAAAACGAGTGATACTCACCCATAGAGTAATTCCTCCTCTGCCCATTGCTATACTGCACATGTGTGTTTTGACTGATGTTTATATTGATTAAACTTCAGAACGCGTCGTACCTCCGCTCCATTGTCATACACGGTCGATTCTTTGTAATGACGTAAAAAAGAGTCAAATTGTCTACAATAATAAAAAAAAAGATAATAAGGCACGTTTAAATCGTTCTTCAGCCTTGTGAACTTCTGTAAATACGTTCGGAGATCATTTTTACCGAAATAAAATGCAATTACCGTTTAAAAATCACCAATCATTTCTTATCCATTTTTTATCAACGGTAATTCGATTCAGTCTATTTTTTCACAAAATGAAGCATATTGCAATCTGTACAAGGCAGGATGCAATATTTGCCATTTTTTATTATCATCTACATTGACGCTGCCTATCAAAACAATAACTCAACAATTTTTTGCGAAAAGTATGAACTTTGAAAATGTGGTCTAGAGTAGAATTCAATTTTTTCATCTGCGAAGACAATACGAAATTTGTTATTTATGCAACGAGTGCCCAAATAGTAGATTACGCAACGGCGGCGGGCGGTGCAAGATTGACAATCGCCCCAGTTGCGTACACTAATTTTCATTACAACGTGCGGAAAGTAAATTTTAAGATCGACAACCGTGCGGGAAGTAAAACTTTTTGCGCACTATAAAAAGTGTGCAGACATTTTTCTCTGTACTATTGCATACGAATTTATTATTGATTTCCAATTGAATGGAATTCCCTAACACTTAATTAAGTAAACAAACCAGAGTTGAATCCTGCGAATTAAAAAACATGAGAATATAATATTAATTTCAATTTAAATATATATATATTTAAAATTAAAAACTAAACATTTCAAAAGTAACATTCAATTTTCATGATTTTTTATTTATATTAAACACTAGCTTGTATCCTTAAGAGTAATTGATTTTGATGAAAGTTATCTCAACTTGAATCGTAATTACATTTTGCGATAACACTTGTGTTGAACTTTTTGATGTGAATTTTACCTAAAATAGTAGTAACGTTACTGTTTTGGTAGGCAGCGACAATATATAATAAATTTTTGTTGTATTTTTGAACGATGATCAATGTTTTTGATTTTGATCTTTTTTTAAAAATGTCTATACTTGCTCGAAAATCCTAAGTAAAGTCGATTTCGATAAAAAAAATCCCAGAGAAGAGTATAATCGTAAGCTGTGAACTTCAAGCCTCAGAAAACCAATAATAAAGAAAAAATAATGACTGGCCGAGCAAACTTAAAGCATTCTTTTAAATATGCATACTTTTCAATGGTTTTTGAATTGATGATTTTTTCAAATCATGCCTACGACCATTTCTGATTCAAAAGAAAAAATATTTAGAAGATACCGAAATCGAGCTGAAATGAAAAACTCACTGAAAATTTTTCTTACAAAATATTTAGCAATAATCTCAGAAAACTTTTTCAAAAGTTCTAATTTTCAGCTTATTTTTGTTATTTTCACGATGGCATTCAAACCTGAAACATAAAACAGTAAATGGGTGTGACCCTTTTGCAAACGACCTTATTTTATGTTATTATAAACTGCATACAAAAAAATTATGTATACAAATTAAATATTGAGATTTGTCTCTTTATTTTTTACTTAGTTCAGATTAGATAGATTATTTCGCTATCCAACAAAAAAGTATCTCGTTGAGCTTGGAGTCAAAAAACAGCCCAATCCACGTTATTAACATAAAACTTGATACGCTTTTGCTACCTTATAAAAATTTCCTGCAGACAAGCGAGATGACGATTTACAATGCATTCAAAAAATTATTTCATGATACAAAAGCTTGTCATGCATCAAAATTGATTAAACAAGCCAAATTAACAAAAAAGATGCTTCTAAATTATCATGTAATAAACACAATTTCGCACCTAGATTTGTAGTAAATATATCATATGTAAAAAAGACGAATAAATTTTTATATAAATACTCATATACTCCAATAACCCCAATATTCTCAATTGATATTTTGTAATGTTTTATTTTACTTCAGTAGAACTTTTTTTATTTTGTTCTTATAATTGAGCACCATAAAAAGATAGTCGTTATTATAATGATGTCTGCAGAATTTTAAAGCTAATATTTACACAAACAAGACAAGTCTTAGATCTTAATTATAACAATAAAGAAAATTTTTTTTATTTTTTTAAATCAACAACATGAGCTTTAAACTTTATCACTTCTCTTCCAAGATTCAAGAGAAGAATTACATTCAGCATCTCTTATAGGTAAATTACAACTGATTGGTTTACTAGAATCTAATAGATCAAACATTCTCAACAATGCATTGAGAGCTGCCACTTTTTCCGCTTCTTCAATTGAATCGCCCATTCCTAAAAAATATTTTTTAGCATTAATTTCAATGATTAAGCAGACATAATATTGCATAAAAACTTTTAAAAAATGTTCACCAGAGCCCAAAAATTCTTTATTAGAATAAACTGCAATATTATAAACTGGAATAAGTGTGTTGACGCCAGTTTGCCCGATTATTCTAGATTCTGCATAGGCCCTTCCTTCTCTATCAAGAATATCATTTAAAATTTCCATTGGATCTTCTGGACACCAAATTTCTATTAAATCTTTTTCTGCTAAAGTAGATATAACAATGTCACGAATAAATATGCCGACATGCTCCAAATCAACACTTCTATTCAAAGCCGAAACTAATGCATAGAATGTATTCATTAGAGTTTCTTCAGACACTGGATATTCCTATAGTGTAAAAAATTAAATGTTAAATTTATCTTTTATATTTTTTGATACTTATATTTAAATTCCAAAATACTTACTGCTGTTAAAATGAGATCTTTTGTTCCAATTCCTGAAGATGTCTTAGCTAAATTTCCCTCAGCCAATAAATAGTTTTTCAAGGCTCTTAAAATAAAGATAAGTAAAATTTAGAAAGTATCAAAGCAATAGATGAAAATAATAAAAATCTTCAAAAATATATTTTAATACTATTATTTTTACTTGTTCTTTTGTAGCTAATAATGAAGGGTTGTGATATTCATTTTTTAATATACTTACAGTATACATTCTCGAGGTGCCAATGGTAAAACTTCATTTAAATAATTTTCTACAACAAGAGATGCAATTTGTTTTCCCTCATCTATAAGTTCTTGATTATCAACAAGCTGTAATTGTGATTCCAAACCAACTTTTTTTCTTTCGTCTTCTTCTTGAATTATGTAAGATCTATGTGTAAAAGCTTGCTCTAACAAATCAGTCTTGAATTTTTCTGATAATCTTTGATTGAATGCATATAATTCAGCATCCCTATTCCAATCAATCCATTTGTTTCTTGGTTGACTTATAGGATCTTTTTGCATTCTTTTCCTTTTTGTCAGTTCTATTAAAACTGGTCTGACTGATCTTTTGATCTCTCTTTGAACTAAATAGATTTATTATTAGATATACATTAAATAGAGCTTTCATTTAAGTGCAAATAATAATTTAAATTTTAAAAGATGATTGAAACTACTCACAAATTTGATTTACTAATGCTGCTCTTGGTAGTTGAGCAGCTAATCTTGTACAAACATGCAATCGAAACATGATTGTAGCACAAATTTTCAAAACAAAAAAAATGTATAATAAATATTATAGTCGTTTACGATTATACAAACAACATCACTCAAAGCGAATTCACAAATGCAATACAAGGTTATGTAGAATGGTTGCTCGACTGTCCAATCAGACGATTCTTCGTAAGCGCAAGTCGCATATAAGCAAATCCCGATTCCTCCAACAAGTCACTCACAACTGTGTGTCTACGCCTGTTTTTTTAGTTTTGGCATCGGCCTGTGAAAGCGATAACAGTGTACATATAACACGAGTACTCTATACTTACATGGAAAATTAATTATGAGACTTTTTAGTTTATTCTAATTATTTTTGAAATTCTGTATTAATTACTTTTATTGTTCTTGTGGGTGTGTATATAAGCCAAAAAATGTTTAATTCTGACGTAGAACCCGACGTTTCATCTATTTTATCAGGTTTGTCGAACCAAACCAATGATTCACTCAAAGAATTATTAAATACTGATGAAAAGTTTGAAGAGCTCATTAAAGATAATCCTCAGGTATTTAAAAAGTTTTGCATTTTTCATGCATACATTGATATGAAGTCATTTCAATTGATTGTTGCATTCCTAGCTCTTGGATTTGAAAGCAGAGAAAGAAGAAATCATGGTGAGAAATAGATCTTTGGCAGAATTCAATTTATCTAAAGAACCTGAATTAGACAAAGCTAGAGCCAAACTACAATCGCTCAGCGAAGAGGGTGGTGAATTGTGTTCTAGTGTGCAAGCTAAACTTGAACAAATAAGTAAGATAAATCAAACCTCATTCACCTAATTAATCATTTCGACAAGTCATTTAACAAGAAATTATATAAAATGATATATTTTTGGCTGATTTAGAAAATAAAGCTGGCACAATGACTGCAGATTTAGCTTTAGATCTGTTACAAACAGCAGCAGCAGAAATGGAAGAAGAGTCAGAGGTTGGTATTTGTTTGTACAATGTAAATTTTTGAAAATAAATTTAAGAATAATCTAATTTTCAACTTTTAGAAAATAGCAGAAAAATTTTTGACTAGCGATTTAGAAGTGGATGAATTTTTGGAACAATTTTTAACTAAACGTAAAATTATGCATATGAGGAAAGTAAAAGTTGATAAAATGAAAGAACTAATGAAAAGGCCATCTGTCCATTCTTCTATCAATCCTGGATATCCAATTTCTGGAAATTTCCCAGGTTTATCACCTGCTGTTCCATACCCAACAGGCCTTGTTTCAATGCCTATGCCAGTGCCTCCAATTTTAAAACCTTTTTAGATGATATTATTTTCAAAATTTTGAATGTGATTGTATGTTGTACTAGTTGATGAAATAATACAATTAATTTTTCACTAAAAGTTTTATATTACTTTATGAAAACTTGACTGATTGGAAAATGAAAGTAAAATTTTACTTCTTACACCCTGATTTATGAATTTAAGAAATTTTTACTTTGGTCTGGGGTAAAAAATCATACAAATAAGTTGCTTGATGGTATTACTAAAATCAAATTGAAATCTATAAATGTAAAGGTATATTACACTTTATTTTTTATGTACAATAGACTTTTCCTTGCTGTACAGTAACAATGGCTTTGTATTAGTATTTACAAATAAAATAAACAAATATTACTATCTTATTTAAAACATTATCTACAAATGTGTACAAAAAATACTTTAATCCTTTAATATTGAATCATCTGTATGGTCTCTTTTTTTCCTGATCAAGTTTTTATCATAATCATCGAAATACATTCGTTGTAGCGTCAACAAAGTTATGATTGTAATAGCTACACTTATGATGAGTCTGGCAGCAGCTTGATTATTTTCTATATCTAGCTCTTGCTGCTTCATATATTGCTCTCTCTTTATCTTTTCAGATTTATATTTTAAACTTCTATGCAATGTCCGCCCATAGTGTGCTTGAGTCCATGCATCAAAGTCGAATCCGGTAGCTGTGAAATCTGTTCGTTCTGATGTGTTGTATGTTCTTGACTTGTAGAAACCTGCCATTGGGTCCTCTGCTACATCATGACTAACTGTTTGTGAAACATGGTGTCCTGTAGCCATTAAATCGCGATCGTACAATCTGCGTTTGTTAAAATTACCTAACACTTCGTAAGCATCTGATATATCTTGAAAAGATTTTTTTGCACCCTCAGTTTTATTAACATCGGGGTGAAATTCTTTGGAAAGTTTGTAATAAGCAGATTTAATGTCATCTTGAGTGCTACTTTGGGAAACTTTTAAAGTTTCATAATGAGTTTTTTGATGTAGACTTTTTCTGGCTTTAGTACTCATGTGAACTTTGATTTCTTGTATGATTGTTCTGGATCGGTTCATTTTCTAAAATTAATTAAACTGTCATCAGGATAATTTCACATTTTATGTAATATATGAAGTACATATATTATTGTTATATTTTCAAGTTATTGTTTAATTTTGTGTATAAGTTTTAACAAGATAAGCAAATTTAACTTTATAATTTCACAGATTTATGTAATAACATCGTTCAATCACAAATGTCAGTTATAACGCAATGCTATGTTTTACCTAGTTTCATTGAACAAGATATCTTTATTACCAAAACATTCCGAACTACCTTGACAGCAAAGCATGAAGATCATTGATTAGCAAGTTACCCGATAATGTCATTCGAGTACTTGATCACGATGCGAATCAATGATTCTTACGCACTTAGACTATAACTAACTGTACAGTTCATAAAACCAACTTAACTGACAAGGCCGAGCATTGTCACATTTTTAACCTATAACTACTAGATTCACCTGTAAGTCACCATCTGATCACATCGTGTACGCAAGCGCGCTAAAATTTGCAACTTGCAATCAACAAAATTGCAAGCACAAATTCATTATATCAATTTAATCTTCAGTGAAAAATAATTTCAATAAAAATATCTTTACCAAAAATTCTAATCATGAGCGTTTAATTAGAAGAAGTTTTCAGTGAATACTTTCATCTAAATGTTTAGAAAATAAATTCATTTTTTTCTTTCATAAAATTAGGATGTTATGTATCTAATTTATAACTCATTGTAACTCTTATTTAAAGACTAATGTTTACTAGTATTTAATTATCTGTACTCTTGAAATGGATCATATGAAGAAAAAACGGTTTTTCTCGGTCGAGAAATTTTTTTTCAAAAACTGGGGAAAAAATCTCAATCTCGCAAGCTCCGCGCACGAGGCGCTACGTTCGTCGTTACATCCGACCATTCCCTATGCGCGAGGCACACAACAGCGTTTTAACAGCTTCGTGTTCACAGTCCGAATTGACACGAGAACGCACGCGGTCGCTGCAGACGTGATAGAAACAAGCACGGTGCTCTGACTCAGTGAAAAGGCACCTTTTTTATCCCAAGTACCGGTGAGTTTTAATTATCAATTCTTAATCATATTCTCATTAAATACTTCTGCTGTAGTGTAGTATAATGTATTATTTGTCGTTGTCAAGTGTCATAATTATGTATGAAATGAGCCTACTTGACAGACCTAGTACGTAAGCTTCGCCACGTTTATTCACTTCAAACTGCATGATGCATGTGCCATTGCCCCAGATTTTTATTTATATTGTTGCTTTGTACGTACGTAACAGCGAAGATTGATGAGACGGATCATTCTAACAAACATCATTTAACCTGAAAGCTCACTGAGAATAACAGACATGTCGTTTTATAAATAAATCTTTTGACCAAAGCAATAATTGCTGAAAAAGATTATCACTAACTCATGTGCATTTCGTATTTAGAGTGATTACAAACTGATGATACTGCATGTTTTTTGTTACTATATGCGCACAGTAAAACTTTTCAGAGTCAGCTGCTGACGTTACAGACGGATCGTTTCTCGGAAGTTTTTTTTACAAAAGTCATATGAGCGCATACACTTTTATTACTTATTAATCGTTTTAATTTTCCCACATTACTACCACTTCATTCCTGCAATGTATTTTTATCTTTTAGAAATCTTTCAAAGCTATAGTCTTTATCTATTCATTCTTGTTAATTGCCTTTGCAGTAAATATGATTGAAATTGTAATATTAAACATACATTAGCTGAAAACAAAGAAAAGTTTTACGATACGTGTAAAAAAAGTCGGAGGCCGATAAAACACCTTTAAGTAATGGAGTTTCTATGAAGGCAATCTAGGTGCATACACATTCCGTAGTTTGGGCCGCACTCTCAAAACTGTTATTTTCGGCTGCGGTCAAACGAAAAATTATTATATTTTTTTAGATAATTTGTGCTTGATTAATATTTTAAATACCATATCTAACATCGGATTCAAAAGTCATAGATTGTTGCTAATTTCCATATATATTTATGTTACAAATTTATGTTGATTTAATAAAAATATTACCTAGGAATCTTATAATTTAATGAAATAATTTTTATTTCAGTGCTACAAATTAACAAAGAAGATTACAGACGTCAAACAAACTTGATTGGAATTAATTATTGGAAATTTTACATTATACAGTATTAAAAGGGTACTTACTGTGAAAATAATGGCAGCCAAAGTATCACATTACGAACCGCCAAGTTCAGCAAGTTCTGAAAGTGAAGATGGAAAAGATGATAGAGAAATGTTTTTTACTGAAGAAATATCCATGGATAATAAATTTGAAATGGGTACTCCTACTCCAGTTCCAACTTCACCAAGACCACCATCTGCTAGCTCTACCAAATCACCTCATTCACGCAGACAGAGGACAGTAAGCTGTTCTCAATCTAACAAGAAAACTGCTGCTGAGTCAGTTCTCCAAAGTAAAACAAGGACAATTTATACAGCAGGCAGGCCTCCTTGGTACAATTTTGCTGGACAACAAGTTGAACCTTTTATTATAGGAATCTGTGGAGGAAGTGCATCAGGAAAAACTACAGTTGCTACAAAAATTATAGAATCTCTTGATGTGCCTTGGGTTACTTTATTGAGTATGGACTCATTTTATAAAGTGTTGAATGAAAAACAGCATGAAATGGCAGCTCGCAACGAATACAATTTTGATCATCCTGATGCATTTGATTTTGAGTTGTTAAGAAAAACTCTACAGAGACTAAAAGAGGGTAAAAAGGTTGAGGTCCCTATTTACAATTTTGTAACACACAGTAGGGAAAGCCGAACAAAAACAATGTACGGGGCAAATGTCATTATATTTGAGGGGATTTTAACTTTTTATAATGCGGATGTCTTAAAAATGTGTGACATGAAAGTCTTTGTAGATACCGATGCAGATGTAAGATTAGCTAGGCGATTGAGAAGAGATATTTCTCAAAGAGGTAGAGATTTAGAAGGAGTTTTGAAGCAGTATAGTACCATGGTGAAACCTTCGTTTTATTACTACATTGCACCATCAATGGTCCATGCAGACATTATTGTTCCTAGGGGAGGAGATAATGAAGTAGCTATTGAACTGATAGTGCAACACATTCACACTCAATTACAACTGAGAGGATTCAAACTGCGAGAAAAATTAGCTCTTTCTTATATTGGTCAACCGCTTCCCAACTCATTGTACTTACTTCCTGACACTCCTCAAATAAAAGGCCTACACACTTTTATTCGCAATGAAAAAACTCATAGAGACGAATTCATATTCTACTCTAAGCGCTTGATGCGTTTGGTTATAGAATGTGCTTTATCATTGTTGCCGTTTAAAGAAGTATCGGTGGAAACTCCACAGGGCGTTTCATACAATGGGAGGCGAAACGCATCCGAAAAAATTTGCGGTGTGTCGATTTTAAGAGCTGGTGAAACCATGGAACAACCATTAAGAGATGTCTGTAAGGACATACGAGTCGGTAAAATTTTAATACAAACGAATTTCGAGACCGGAGAGCCAGAATTGTACTATCTGCGATTACCAAAGGACATAAAAGATTACAAAGTAATCTTGATGGACGCAACAGTTGCGACCGGTGCGGCTGCTATGATGGCCATAAGAGTTCTTCTGGATCATGACGTACCAGCTGATAACATAATGCTTGCATCGCTATTGATGGCAGAGTCAGGAGTGCATTCTATAGCATACGCCTTCCCAAATGTAAAAATAGTTACATCTGCACTCGATCCAGAAATAAATGAAAAGTTCTATGTTTTACCGGGCATCGGTAATTTTGGCGATCGGTACTTTGGAACTGAGCCATCGACCACCGCCGATGATTAGTTTCGTTCAATCCTTATTACTATTTAGACGATTTCTTTAGATCTGATTACATCGGAAGTTTGTAATACGAGCCGATGATGGTTTATGACAACTGACGTTTTACTGTAAAAAATTTAATGAGATAAATCAGTTAAAGAAAACATGAAACTGTGATTGATCGATTATGACTTGTAATGATTCGTTCCAAATTTAAAATGTAAAAATATTTTCGAAATTTAATGTTTTTTTTTAATTTAACCAACTAGATTTTATCTTTTCTAACACACATAGATATAGTGCAGAACATTTTATCATAAACAGCGCCAAACAGTTACTACAATTATTAATCCTAGTACATGACGCGATTGACCATAAGGACTCAATTCAAATTAATTATTTTAGATGTTACGTATTAAATTACAAATTAAATTGTCAGAGAAAGAGAAGTTAGCCATGTGGCTTCTCAAAAATTTGTGCGAAACATTGTACTGTTTCGCGTTGCGTCAATAGATCAACTTATATGTATAATCATTGTTATTTCCTACCAAGCTCAATTTGTACATAATTTCTCATCAATTGATTTTTAAGATCACTATGGCTTTTTATTTATACGCGTTTTAATACACGAAATTCTATCAGAATATACATTTTCAATCAACGCAAAGAATTACGTGCATTAAAACAGTTGATTTACTTTATTTTAATGAAGCATTTTTATTAATAACTTATTTATACAATAAATAAAAATCATTTCATTAAAGAAGATTGCACATTATTTCTAATACTTATTTTAAAAATTAATTTCATTATGAAATCCTAATGAATATTTCTTTCAATTATTCAGAAAATCATTTCGATGACTATCATATAGCGGGTAAAAACGTTACTTAAAGTTTTTTTAATCTACTTGAAGATATAAAGTACAAAATCATTACATTCTTTTAAATTTATATTTTTAAGGGCTAATTGAACAACAAAATAATCGCATCATTAGTTTTCGAGAAAAACTCATAATAGTGCGAAAAACCGTTTTTTTTTATTTACAAAAAAAGTAAAAATTCATAACTTGTTTACTTTTTCGAATAAGGACTTGAAATTTTTTAAAGGGTTTTTGAAAGCTCAAGTTTTAAAAAACAAATTATTTCATTGAAATTTTCATGCACAATAACGTTTTCTATTAAAAAAATGTATAGCAATTTTGTGAGAAATGGTGGTTTCACAAACACTCGAGCGTAAAATCGAATACGCTAGAATTTTTTTGTTGATTTTTCAGAATTTTTCGAAAATCAGAAAAAATTTTTGAAAAAATTCCTTCATATTCTTAGATGATTTTAAGAGCTATTTCGTCAGTAAAATTTTTCCCCAAATCCATTTTTCATTTTGAGAAAATCCCGGAAGGTTTTTCATTTTTTTCTTGTTCCAGACGCTATTTCATGGGCTTAAAATTTCATTTCATCAATCTGAACAGACATAACTTTGAGTTAAGGGTCCACAAACGCTTAATTTACACATAAGATATCAGATCCTAAACAATTTTCATATCTAAAATCAAAAAGAAAATATTTTTATTCTCAGAACCACGTTTTTCTGGATAAGATTATCCATAAAATTTGAGCCGTTGATTTTTATGCAAATCTGACGTTGGATTAAAAAAATTCACGGAATCGTACTTTTATAATACTTGACCGAAAATACAACAGTTTAAAAAAGGATAAAAACTTGCCCGTTCCGGACTTGGTGGGTTAAAGTTCACAATATTGTTAATATATTTATCTGAAAAATGTTTCTTTGCTGAGGAAGTGAAAGAAAAATTATCACAATCTCAATTTAACATCTTGTTTCATAATTCTGATGCAAGGAAAATAGTTTTTTCAACGTTTAGAGAGAACATAGCATTTCACATAAATTTTTAATGAAAATGAAATAATTCTGAAAAATCTATAATTATGATTATTATTTTTTTTTTTCAAGTTTTTTCGTCTACGAAATAAGTACAGCTGCAGATTGAAGGTACTTTTATACTTTAAATATAATAACTTATAGAATAGTAACTGTTTGGTATTTTCTTTAAATGAGAAAAAAAGTTTATTGGAACCGTCAATTCATAAAAAATCAAATATTAAATTAACTAAATGATTTTGTACCAAAAATTTTATGAGAAAATTTTATGTTCTTGCTCAAGTATTCCTATCTTATAAATTATCCAAAATTCTTGTTATTTAATTTGAGTAAAACTTTATCTACATAAGCATTACGCAAAGTAAGAATCTAAATAATTGTATTATTGACAGCTCAGGTAGACCTCTCCGGGCAAAGTTTAACAAAAAATAAATGTTTTAAGTTTGACGCGAATAAAATAAGTTAATAATTGTATTCACATTAAGTTAAATGAAGGGATAATTTAAAATTTATTAATTTTTTTGACCAGTTTTGCAAACAAATTTTTTGATTCTTACCATAATTGTAATGTGTCATGGTACTAAGTTAGTATATAAAATACATATTGGATGACTATGTAAGTTGATATATAAGTATAGAGAAATAGTATGTTTATTAAAAGGCATGTTCTTATAAAATACTCAAATACTGTAGCAAATATTTTTTGAAAAGTTTATTTAATCCCTAAGAGATATACAAAACAAACGTTTTTTTCTTTGTAACTAAGATATTTCCTAAATTAACACAGGAAATTTTGTCATGAGTTCTTATTCTTTTTCATTTCTCGTTTTTACTTGGTTTTATTTTATACTCATTTAGTGTATCACCATTAAACGTATCAGCGCTTATTAATTTATATTCTCAGTATCAGTACAATTCATTTTCAACCAGCTATACTCATTTAAAATCATGCACATCTGCAAATCAGTATTAAAATATTACAATTTCATATTTTACAGTATTATTAGTCCTCTAACTCCTTTTCCTATGATGAGATTTTCATGCCTTACTTCTTTTTAGTTCTTATTATCTTCTCTTTCGCACTGTGTATGGTTCCACTTGGTTGTATTAATACATATAATAATTATAATGATCATATTAATACAGTCGCATTTTTTCTTAAAAAAAAAAAGAACAATGCAATAATGCATTTGAGGTAGACAAAGAGTCGTAATACGCTGAATGCGTCCAATTAGTTGAATAGTTCATCTTTGCATTTCATAGAATAATAAGAATCGTTTTCATTACAATCAGTCTGATTATAAAAGAAGTCGAGCTTCTTGCATAATGTTTTTCTATTTTTGTATATTAATAATTATATCATAATTATCGTGTCAATAAAATCTTGGAATAATATAGAGCTTGCATTTCATCATCAGCATCCCATATAATAGATTGCTCTAATTGATGACGTTTAGGTAATCTGTACATACTATGATCTAGGAATGTTAACATTACAAGAAACCACAATGATTTATTATAATACAGCCTGCTGTACACCAGAATGATTTTCATGAGATAGCGTATAGCATTTGAGTATTACTTACACTATTAATGTATTATTTGAATTTCATCGTTAGACAAAAATTTTAATTTAAATATTGTTAAGTGGTGTGTTTAATTTGAAGAAATCATTTATAAAATCTTAAATCCATTGTATTTTTTTTTAAGAAATATCATTTTATTGACAAAATGAAAGTTTGTAAGAAGGGAATATATAAACGATGGTAAGGGGCAGGGACCGATCGCTTTGTTTTAACAAAACATACAAATAAGTATTATTTTAATACAGTCAAACCTACTCGTCAGGCATATGAAAAACAATTTTTTTTTAAACAAAACTGAATGTATTGTACAACGATTACAATCGCACAAATTTTTTCCAAAATCGATGGATAAAAATAAAAAGCTGGCGTTTAAAATTGAGTTCACTTAGGGCGTAATTACAGCGATTACTAAGAATTCAAACTCTTTCTTTTCAGAATCTATTAACAATATTCTTATGGATTAACAATATCATTACTCGTTAAAAAGCTAGAGAGTGAATCTTTACGCGTGTGATATATTTCTTACGCGTGATACTCATCCTACACTACGCTATCTTTTTACTTTTACGCTCAAAACTTTTGTGAAATACTTAATTAAGATTGTGCTCTTCCCGGCTAACGAAGCAAAATTTCGAACGAAGTGCTTACGTCACTCTAATCGTATTACAATTCTTTCATAGTCATTTTTTTCTTTTGATTTAAGAAAACATTTTTTAGTTTTCTTTCGCTCATTCTATCGCTTGCTAAGTAAATAAATATCACTCAATCACGCGCATCGCAGTCCTAAATAAGAGTTAGTTTTTACAACATCAACTCCGGGAGATCGTTTTCTTGCACAACAACGTACACGCGATTAAGATCGAATCCCCGTACCTCAAGTGGTTTATAAAAAGCAATATAAATTACGCAGGTACAGCGAAGTGCTGAGGGTCTGGTCACACCAGCACTTTTCTTAGAATCGCGATAATAATTCAAATATAGGAAAAAGTCAAAGGACATAACCATAGAAGAAAGTAATAAAGTCGCGGTTTCCTTATTTGCACGCGATTCTTTATCAGCCGATTCGAGCATGAGAATTAATTAAAAAATAATTATAAGTAGTATAACTGTACAAAAATCGAGTAATTACAAAAGAAAACTGCATTTATTTGTTCATTTATTATAAACCTCGTTAAATCGCATACTATACGCTGGCACCGAATGAACTGAACTGATAACGTTCCGTAAGCTTACTTAAACCTACTAAAGATGGAACGCTCCGTCGATTACAATGCAATTGTGTTCTCATTACAACATTTGTCATTTATATTCATTCATCAATATATCAACTAAATCAAATGTATATTCAAGTTTTTTTATCTAAATAATAATTGCCGCTTTTTTGTTCAATCTTTACTTTAAAAATAAGAGTGGAGACAATAGTCGGCGTTTCCATAAATAAATTAAGCCCCTGCGCCTTCCACCCCAAGACAAAAAAAAAGTGGGCACCATCTTATATGTGTTTTAGATTCACACATAACATGTCATTACTTTTGTAATCCATTTCGTTTATGTTATCTCTATCCTATGCCACTTTACATGTTTTGCTATCAATAGGTTAAAATACAAATGTTCATACACGCACGCACATCTGCCCTTTCTCGCATCTGTTTAAACACTCACACATACAATTTTTCTTTTTTTTTCTCAATCAAGTAAAATTATAATCAATCGCGGATTCATCGTATCTTTTATTTGTTTGAATTTTTTCGTTTGGTTCGCATTGTTTAAATCATTATAATCAATCTGAAACAGCCGTGAATTCGACTTGTGGTTAATATGTATTATTTGTTCTCCTAGAGTTGTTTGTGTAAGTACTCTCACGCTAAGGTCAATGGCATGTACAGTAGGTGAGGCATGTATTGGGATCAAGGATACGGGTGATAGATGAGATTTTTTATCGACGTGCGTCCGCTATATTATTATTATTTTCATCAATGTCCAGGCTATTCGTCTTCTTCTTCTCCCCACTCCTCTTCACTTTCAGCTTTTTTTGCAACTATGGCTGGTACACCGACTCCAGGACCATCCTTAATTTTTTTTTTGTACGCTGTCATTTCCTATAAAATTGCGATGTTTTTAAAGATGCCAACTTGAGTAAGATAGAGAAATAGATTTTAAAATGTACATAGCAGTTATGTACTTACCCTTTCATATCGAGCCTTGTCTTTTTCAGCCATGGCTTCATATTTGCTCTTTAGTTCGGGACCAGCGTCGGACCATCTTTTACCAAGTTCTTTAGCAATATCACCAACTCCGTATTCTGGGTTGATCATCTTAACCTTAGCTCTTTCATCATTGCAGAACCAGAAGAATGCCGACCTAAACAAAAAAATTGAATCACATGTTAGCTGACAATTTAGCAAAGTTAATATTTTTGAAGTATAATAAATTTTGATTTATAGTAATAAGTTTTTTTTTAATGTTGATGGTAAAATTGTTCAAATTTTTTTTGAAAATGATCTGATTGTTTATTTCTATCATTTCATAAGACAGTAATATGAACTATATTTTATAGTTTTCATTTTGAATACGAATATTTTAGAGTCACGTGAATTCAGGATAGATTATTAAGCTATATTGACAATATCAATACTTACAGAGATCTCTTTGGTGCATTAGGATCCTTGATGTGCTTTCGCTTTTTGCCTCGGCCTCCCTTCTCACCTTTGGGAACGATATAGTTCTGCATCTCAGCATCGTATCTCTTCTTGTCTTTCTCTGCCATCTCGTGGAAACGTTTTTTTTCTTTATCACTCATTGTCTGTAAAAAAAAACGAAAACAAACATTGCATTAACAATACGTTAGTGTATTTTTCTCATCGTTCGACGCATCATTTGAAAAAAAGCATCAATCAATTCTTTTTAAGGGCAATATTTTTCTTTAACTATCGTATTTCAACATCCATCCCCCCTATATTTTTTCGAAATTTACAACGACCGGTGAAAAATACACGTATAAAAAATATACATCTATATAAACGCCCCAGTAGAAAAACAACCACTACCGCTATTGCACTACCCCCACTAAATACCAAGTCTGTAAAAGGCTAGCACGTATTGATCGGACCAGTGTACCCGCCGCAGCGCCGTTATCTACCCCCCTCAGTCTACTCTCGCTGTCGCGTTTCCCCTCTTTTATAAAGTTATCAATTTTCATCGTATCAAAGCATTGGTTACCTTCGCGTTACTTTTTTTCATAAGTATCGACTTTCTTATTTTTCATCACGATTAATTTTCAAACTATTCATCGAAGATTACAATTTTTTAGTAAAAAATAACGTAGAGCAAAGGAAATATGTAGATAGGCGGTATTGAGTGGGGACATGCAGAGGGTAGTATAGCGGCAGTAGGGAACACCAAAGCGAGTTGGTCGATACCGTCACCAGAACTGCCGTTTGCCACCCTCACCCTAACCCACTTTTTTCCCCTCCTCGGTTCACCCCTCTATTTTCCTCGTTAATTTCGTTTCTTCGTAGCTCGCTCGCTCGTTCGTTCCCTCTCTTCCTTCCCGTATATTATAAATATATATACGTATATATTATATAATCATTATTTTTTTCAGTGATGAGCATTAGCAAAAAATGTAGCATACAAGAGATAGTAATAAATAAAGCCTCTGCATACTTCTCCGTTTTCAGTAAAAAAAAATGATGATCGAGTGAGGTTTGGAAAACACATAGTTGGAGTTCTAACTAAGATATGAGTAGAAATTTATTTTGATTTTCTTCTCAATGAAATGCATTTATCATGGATACCTTGTGATTTTATCTTTTTTATAATCATTTCAATATTCAAAAAAGTTCTATAGTATACTCTTGAGATTTGATGTACTACCGAGCTTCGAATGCATTATTTATCAATGAGATTAAATAAAATAACTCGCTTCGAGAATGATAGAAAGCTGTGGACCATTTTACTATTTTTTTCAGATGAGATTGATTTTTATTAAACTCAGCAAAAAGATGATATATCTAATAATAGGTGCGCGTAAAAACGTGATGCGCTCAGCAACGAATACCTGTATAGATAATAGTGCACGTGTTTCATATACATACGCCGATTACGAGTACGAGAGAGGGAGAGATCTCGATACAGAGAGCGCGACTATGACGCTGCTAATGTTTCCGGTGCTAGTCAATGATAGACTGACGTACATAGCACAAGAGCGAGAGAGAGAGGGAAAGAGAGAAAACATCCGTCTATATCGGGCAGGTGCGGCGTGTAAAACACGGCTTCTTCCTGCTTTTTTTCGCCAACTAACGAAAGAATCAAGTTCGATACATGGATTATTCGTCGATTTGATGTTTTTAAAAAGTTTCCTTTCCCGAGCCAACGTTTTGATGCATGATGTAATAATAATAATTATTAAAATAAACTTGGTATGATGTAATCTGGAGTACATAATAGGCGGATTAATAGAACTTGACGACAGCAGCACTACATTTACGCAAGTGGTTAATTTTCTTTTTTCCTCCTGTTTGATCGATATTATTTTTTCAAAATCTTTACAAAAGTTGGAAACAGAGTACTGTGCCTAAAAATGGAATGCTATCTTGCGTTGTTTCCATAAATTGAGATACCAACTCTTTCTTTTAGTTGCCAAAGCGCGCGGTATACATGACGTGAGCATGTAACGCATGACGTGCGATTAGTTACTTGTGAGAGGGAATATAATCGAGAGTATGATTTTAAGAGCTCCATTGAGTGTTTATAAATTGATAAATATTGATAAAATTAATTCTTGATGTCAGGTGCTGGAGTTTACGCATATGCACATGGCCGATTCTCTGTCAACTTACCTGTTCAAAACTACGTTTTTGTAATTGATTAGATGAACATGATGTTTGACTAGTAAAAACTGTCCCAGAGTTTTGAAAAAAGGATCCAAAGTGATTTGAGCACTCCGATCAACACTTGATACTAATCATAGAGATGTCCAATCCGGACTTGATTATCGAAAAACTTGTAAAAACGCAGAAAAAATCTATTTTTAAATACTTCGTGCTTTTTTGGGTTTTCCACGTTTTTCAATACTCTTGGATAAAGATGATCAAACCATACAAACAATGGAAGGTAGTTGGCATTGTAAGAAAGCTTGGTGAATTTTACGTTGATCAAAGTTTAGATCAAACTTGATTAGATTTTAACATTTATATTTCTTTCAATAACAGCTCATCACTCAGAACCAAGCTATAGGAACTTTTTTGAATTGCAACGAAAAACGCGAATTTCGCAAAAATGTCAAATTCTGATTTCAGAAAAAGGATGATTGACTGTCCCAAAAAATTGATTTCAATTCTGGGATATTTTCAACAAGGCAAACATTATATACATATCAGATACAGGTAAATTTTTATACAAAAGCGAGTAGATGGAGAATTAGCCATATTCACTAACACAAAAACACTTTACATAGTATTTTTAAACAGTTCCCGTGGCGAGGGGTTATTTTTTAAATTACCCGCACGACTATAGAATAAAAAATCTCGTTACGAATACACAGATAATAATCTTAAAACGAATTATTAACGCTCATATTATATTCGTTGGGTCATTCATATTGCATGTTGCTTACAACACAAGTAATCGATCTACTTTTTGAAATCACGGATGATAGTTTGGAGTATCGAAGATGCTGCAACGAATTTAATGGAAGATTTCAATAGAAAACGGCATCAATCGAGTAATGTAGCGACTCGACGTGCGCGACACAACACGAAGCACATACAAAACGCATATTACTATTTCTGGAAATTTAGTCTTTCGGCAAGGTTCAACGAACTCTAAGTTACGTTTGCAGAAAATATACACCGGCTGTATACCTTGATCTGCTGGAGCTATTTCTTGCCGTTTCTCGAGACCGTTTTTTAATAAGTATTAATTTTATAAATACTGAAGACACTATGAAAATTACAATTCTTCTATTTTCCCTTATGTTAATTCGGTATTATTGAAATAGTCAAACCGAACGTTTTGTAACAAATTTCACATAGGTTTGGCGTTTAATATTGAATTGAGTAATAGAATATTATTGATAACTTACCTTCCACCTCAAAGCGCACTTTTTGGAAAATTCCTGGAAGACGATGTTCTCATCGGGGTGCTTTTTCTTGTGTTCCTGACGGCAAATCTGAACGAAGAACGCATATGCTGTCATGCGGCCCCTTGGCTTGGTATTTTTTGCTCTTTTATATCCTGTTGCAAAGCATTATTTTGATGTTGTAGATTATTTTGATGGTGCAACTGTTGTATCTGGTGCTGAAAAATCGAGAAAAACCCACGTTGTTGTTGGTCATAGGTGCGGAGAAAAACTTTCGGGAATTATGTAAGGAATGCGTAAGATTTAAATTGTTGGAAAGTTAAATAGAAAAAAGCGTTAAATTCGTATCACTGGAGCAAACGGAACTATATTTTAAGACTTAAACATAAGTTGATATTTTGAGCTCATAATAATCGCCTATGGAGATCGGAAAGTGATAATACCAAATCATCTTTTACATCTATTTAAACTTGAAGTTTCAAAAATTGATAAGGGAAAAACAATCTGTATTGGTTTTGAACCGACCAAAGCATTGGACGTTACGTACTGAGCGGATATTATAATTGTGTGATCCGGAAAGCAGTTTCAATTTCCTATATCGTTTAACGCATGGTTGCTGATCACAGTTGTTGCAACTCCCAGTTGATAGTAATATTGATAATGAAAAACAAGCGCATTATTTTTCGCGGCCAAAGCGAAAATCTTTCGTCCCTTACAGTAGGATTCAACATTACAGAAAGTATGTATGGCGTTAAACGTCATCTAGCTACTTAACGAATTCAGTACCCGAATGCTAAATCAACTACGTAATGATTTTTGACTGCACACAAGTTAACTTAAAGTGAAACATCTTGTACTGTAGAGAATAAAAAAAAGAAGCTTTGATGAAAATGTGTATACTATCAAATGTAGTATATAAATAATATAATTTTAACGGGTGCAGTGGTGGTTTATTTTTTAGCAAAATTATTAGTTCGAAACACTATTTTTTCTCACATCAGCCTAAAACTAACGGCAAAGTAGAGTATTTCAGGTTAGAGTGAGAAAAAACATTTTTTTTGTTTAATTTATTCGATTAATCAATGTTGCTCGCCTGTGCGTCTCCCTCTTTATATTTCTCTTTGTAATAACTAACCCTCATGCGTAAATCACCTTCAACCCTCTTTCATAGTTTGCGAATTTCGAAGCAGCAAAGCGAACGTGGAGGCGGAGGGAGCCGCTTAAAAATCGCGTAGAGTGAGAGAGAGAAAGAGAGAGAGAGAGAGAGAGTTAACCGTCGGACGAAGGCGGGATGAAAAGAGAGAGAGAGTAAGTGAGGTAGAATCAATAGCCCGAGTTGTATGCAGCAGCGGCTCCCTCTCTTTATATATATATATATATATATCTTTATATACCTATATGATAAATACCAAGAATTTTTTGAACCTCAAACGAAGTGGAAATTTATAATGAATAAAAATGTATTAAAAATGCAGAACAATAATTATCGTAAAAAAGATTTTAATTAGAATCGTAGTAGAGTATTCTCGAGATTCATTAAATCAAATTTCGGAATATGCTACGAGATAACTGATCGCGGGTACGATGATAAATAAATATGCGTGGGAAAGTATTTTGTACTATACTTTCTTTACAGCCATGTGTGAAGATATTTTTCATGAAAAATAAACGAAGACTTCAAAAAACATACCGTTACATCAATAAAAGCAAATATTAACCGGTAGATCGATTTTCAAATATCAAAAGGACTAAAATATATCTAGAAAAAACAACTTTTTCCAGACGTGATTTTTGAGATCAGAAACAATTCAATGTAAAAAAGTCTATAACATAAGTTTAGAATGAATAATACATTTGAATCCTTTATGCGGGCTTAAAGAATTAAAACTGTAAACGATGGCCGATGTATAAAATGAGCAATATCCTCAAGCCATCATTCAGTAAAATCGGAGTGATTTTAATTTCCTATCCACTATTTTTCATTTATCAATAATGCGATTAGAAATAAAAAAATGTCGAAGAAAAATGTAATACAACAAAATAAAAAATTTTTCTCATCGATTACAGAAAAGGCAGTGAAAAAAATTATACTCGCCCGACAGTCTTTCGGACAACACACCATGGCTAGCGGGAGAACAAGCACCGAGCCAGAGTGTACAAAATGGACGGGGTTCTCTTTCTCTCTCTCTTTCGTTCGTTCGTTCGCTTGCTAGTTCGTGTCGGTATATATGGCGTGGTGGAGGCAGCGGGGCACACAACACGCACACATACACCGACACGTGAAAGTCCGAAAAGGCGCGCAGCTATATAGACAGTCTCAAAACCCATGGGTCCGGGCGTTACAGGGCT